>NC_069399.1:14201456-14206456 GCF_026875155.1 Cherax quadricarinatus | reverse complement strand
ACACACACACACAACACACACACACACACACACACACACACACACACACACACACACACAGTCAGTCAGCAGACGTGGGTCACAAGGCTCCGAGAACTTTAGTGGTTTTTAAGGCGTGCAACAACTGCTAGCAGTAATCAGTGGTAGTGACAACGTCAGTGAACAATCCTATGAGTGATAACCAGAGTTATTAGTTAAAAAAAGTCGAGAGGAAGCCTGAAATCTTTAATATTTCAAAGTGTCAAACCGTTAGTGGATAGTAGGCTTCTGTTGCTACACAGATTCAAATATACAAAGATTCAAGTGAGTGTGGAAGCGGGTGTTCAAGAATTTCGAGAGATTGGATAACAAGTGAAATGTGGGGCACCATACAGTGAGAGTGAAAAAGTTAATAAGCAAAAGTAGAAAGGAAAAATAAAATATAACAAGGGAAGGTGGCATTAGGCCTGCTGAAACAGTGACGTCACAACAGTTGTGTGACATTATACATATAAAGTGTAACACCGAATGTGAAGTGTATTCCAATATAAGTGAAGTGTACTCTATCATAAGTGACACTGAGGGACGCGGGATGCATGAGCATATACGGTTTATAAAGATCACAGGTGAAGAATTTTCAAAATAGTGATAGAAGGCTACGTCATCAGCATCTGGCAACTTGTCATCGCATCACTGCCACTTAAGTATCACTCACCTGTTGGGGTTGTTTTGGGGGTTCTGAATCCTGGCCTTGCGTCACTGTTAGATACTGGTCACTCACTCCTGCAAGCTATTACCAGAATTAGAGCAGAAATAGCATAGATAAGGTGAAGATAGTGTTGACTAGCGAGGAGCAGCCTAGCGAGGGGAAGCCTAGTGAGGGTGACGTCAGACACTCCTAGAAGCTCAGACAAGCTAAATTTTACAAACCTAATTACTTTCTGTGTTTTATAAGTAGAAGTGATAAGTGCTAGAATCACTGTTGGTAGTTTTTAGAAATACGGGTATTACTACTGATATTTATTAGCAGTATGAATACTTAGAAGTGGGGGCACACATACACACGAGCACACACACACACACACACACACACACACACACACACACACACACACACACACACACACACACACACACACACACACACGTACACACACACACACACATACACACACACACACGTACACACACACACACACATACACACACACACATACACATACACACTTAAGCTGAAACAAGCTAAATTTTACAACCTAGCTACTTTCTGAATTTTAGAAGTAGAATCGATAAGTGTTACAAGTATTGGTAAGCTTAGAATTACTGGTATCTACCGGTATTTATTAGCAGTATGAATACTTAGAAGTGGGGGCACACACACACACACACACACACACACACACACACACACACACACACACACACACACACACACACATACACATAACACACACAACACACACATACACACACACATACACACACATACACACACACATACACACACACATACACACACACACACACACATACACTCACACACACACACACACACACAAAAACATACACATACCACCAACACAACACACATCTACACAATAAACATTACACACACACATACACCTACAAACACACACACGTACACACACACACACATAACACAACCACACATACAACATACATCATCACACACAGGAACAAGCCACTTGTAAGCTGTAGTACACACGCATTCCCATATGAGGAGAGAAACCTTTTTAATGGTAGAAGATTAATAGCGTTAAATAGAAAAGTGAATAAATTGTAAAGTGATGTCGCTTTAGCATGTAGAACAATTTGAAAAATATGAAATTCTTTATGTTTCCTAATAATTAGTTCCAAATTTAATACGTTGAATTTTTGTCAGCCATGAATTGACATGCTCGTACAAATTTGTCTATATTTCAGGGTCTTTATTATATTTATGGGTGGTTTCATTCTCTCTCGATCACTGAGTCCACTTCTGGGACACCTCCTCCTACAACTCTTTACTTCAGTAATACCCGTACCTTTAAAACACTACCCTAGTCACTTCTGTAATTAACTCTCTTTGAAAGAATTATCATCGTCACACTCTTCATCATTATCAATATCCTCCTCATACTCTTCATCATTATCAATATCATCATCTCACTCTTCATCACTGTCAATATCATCAGCATATCTTCATTTCATTATCAATATCTCATCCACTCTTCTCACTGTCAAATCATATCATACTTTTCATCACTGTAAATATATCTATCTTCATACTGTCAATTCACATACTCTTCATCATGTAAATTTTATTCATCCCATCATTAAACCTATTTCATCACTGTAAAATTATCATATTTTTATACTGTCAATTCATCACTCTTCATCATGTCAAATTTCAAAAACTTTTATCACTGTCAATTCATTCAAAATTTTTCATCCTGTCAATATCATCATACTCTTCATCACTGTCAATCATCACTCTTTCATCACTGTCAATATCATCAACTCTTCATCACTGTAATATATCATACTCTTCATCACTGTCAATTCTTCATATCTTTATCACTGTCATATCATAAAATACTCTTCATCACTGTCAATATCATTCATCTCTTCATTGTCAATATCATCATACTCTTCATCACTGTCAATATCATTCAATAATACTCCTCTCATCACTGTCATTATCCATCATACTCTTACCTTCATAATCAACTTTAATCATGTCATTCTCTTTAACTCTTAAACTGCAATATCATATCATACTCTTCATCACTGTCAATATCATCATCATACTCTTCATCACTGTCAATATCATCATACTCTTCATCACTGTCAATATCATCATACTCTTCATCACTGTCAATATCATCATCATACTCTTCATCACTGTCAATATCATCATACTCTTCATCACTGTCAAATATCATCATCATACTCTTCATCACTGTCAATATCATCATACTCTTCATCACTGTCAATATCATCATACTCTTCATCACTGTCAATATCATCATCATACTCTTCATCACTGTCAACAGGTTGATTTCTAAACATCCAGAAAAGTACGAATGGAGATACTGAGGTAGATTCTCTGGGAAACATGAACATTAAAATGGTATGAAATACCGACAGATTGTTAGGTAAGACACATATGCAACAGTTAGGTATCTTTATTTCGAAACGTTTCGCCTACACAGTAGGCTTCTTCAGTCGAGTACAGAAAGGTTGATAGAAGCAGAAGATACTGAAGTCGATGTCTATCGATCACATACATGTGTCATTAACATTCACTGAAAAACTGTTAATTTTATCAATATTTCATGAAATTTAATAGCAAAATATTTTGCACTACCTGTTATTTATTCGCGAACACAACAGGAATTAACCTCACCTACTGAGCAATGAAGTATGTTTTACAACAGAAATTTTAGCTGCCTTGTCTTCACTTTGAATGAGTGAAACGTGTGAACTCATATTTTTTAAATCTTCTAAAATATACATGTCTCTAATGAGTTGCATCAAGTGGAAGACTATTTCATAAAGACAAGTTTCAGAACGTTTGTGGTGGATGCCACACAGTGTTGTAATATAGGTGACAGATGTAATATCACACCTACAGAAATTTCAAATTTGGGAATATTTGTGCAAAGGCTTTGTATGTTTACGAACATTATTTTTTTTTTATTATCACATTGGCCGATTCCCACCAGCAGGGTGGCCCGAAAAAGAAAAACTTTCACCATCATTCACTCCATCACTGTCTTGCCAGAAGGGTGCTTTACACTACAGTTTTTAAACTGCAACATTAACATTTACTAAAAAAAAAATTATCCGTAGTAATTGAAGAATAACCAATTACCAGTATTGAGAAAACAAGAACAGAAATTATAACTTATTTCATCCAGAAGTACTATCAATAAGCAAAGAAAAAATTTTCATAAAAATTACTCATAAAAACTTTACAATAAATCATTAAGACAACCTTATAACTTATACATTTTCATGGAATCTGAGACTTACATATTTCTCACAATTTAACTGTTATTTTCCCTAAATGAGAATGTTTGCATGAAAAAGGTCTTTCTTCTCTTAAAAAGAGAGAAGGTCTAGCATACTAATGTTCAGAACGAAACAAGATTTCAGAGATTTGACACAGCAGAGAGCAGAACTTATTAAAATACTTGGCAGGGAAACGATGAGGTATTGGAGGAAGCTAATATTACAGTTGAGTATCAGGATTTTAGAAATTACCATATTCAGTTCTCAGGATCGTAAATAAGTACTATGATCTAGAAGTTGAAGCAGTGAAGGCAAACCTGATACACAGTTTCAAAGAGAGTACGATAAGGCCAGATGCCAGGAATCAATGAAGACGGTGATTGCAAGCATAATTTTATAACTGCAACATGTAGAACACACATAGACAAAAGCTACAATAATAGACAGTATCCACCTGCAGGGTCGCAGGCAGCAATAACAACACGTCCAGGGAGAGATGATAAATGACCCACAAACTCTAAAATATCGTTCTCTTTCCACCATTTTTTTTCCATTTTTTCAACCGAGTCTAATGGTGATGTGTCACGAAATTTTGCGTTTTCGTCCAGTGTCATATTGTAGTTAATGCTGCTGTATTTATTATGACAGCCTCACAATATAATTAATATTTCTTATCATTACCATTAACCAGGACAGAAATAACAATTATACTTGTTAGTCATTTCATTAAAAAGTATATTATAACGCCAAGATTTCACTTGGATTTTAATAAAAATATTTGATTCTCTCTATAAATGTCGAGGAAACTTTCATATGTTTGACAGACATTTCGCAATGTTCTGTCAGACAGTTCTCTACAAGGGACTCGATTCACACATTTCAGTGTACTGTATCCCGGCAACTGAACAATTACATTTTACCCAGTATCTGTTATTCATTGTATTGCATATACAGGATACTTATTCTACTAGATACTAACAGCACATTTTACTCTGTAATATTTA
>NC_069399.1:14191456-14193956 GCF_026875155.1 Cherax quadricarinatus | reverse complement strand
CGAGAACTTTAGTGGTTTTTAAGGCGTGCAACAACTGCTAGCAGTAATCAGTGGTAGTGACAACGTCAGTGAACAATCCTATGAGTGATAACCAGAGTTATTAGTTAAAAAAAGTCGAGAGGAAGCCTGAAATCTTTAATATTTCAAAGTGTCAAACCGTTAGTGGATAGTAGGCTTCTGTTGCTACACAGATTCAAATATACAAAGATTCAAGTGAGTGTGGAAGCGGGTGTTCAAGAATTTCGAGAGATTGGATAACAAGTGAAATGTGGGGCACCATACAGTGAGAGTGAAAAAGTTAATAAGCAAAAGTAGAAAGGAAAAATATAATATATAACAAGGGAAGGTGGCATTAGGCCTGCTGAAACAGTGACGTCACAACAGTTGTGTGACATTATACATATAAAGTGTAACACCGAATGTGAAGTGTATTCCAATATAAGTGAAGTGTACTCTATCATAAGTGACACTGAGGGACGCGGGATGCATGAGCATATACGGTTATAAAGATCACAGGTGAAGAATTTTCAAAATAGTGATAGAAGGCTACGTCATCAGCATCTGGCAACTTGTCATCGCATCACTGCCAGCTTAAGTATCACTCACCTGTTGGGGTTGTTT
Source organism: Cherax quadricarinatus (assembly GCF_026875155.1). Taxonomy (NCBI): domain Eukaryota; kingdom Metazoa; phylum Arthropoda; class Malacostraca; order Decapoda; family Parastacidae; genus Cherax; species Cherax quadricarinatus. The sequence continues at coordinate 14,193,335 of NC_069399.1, read as the reverse complement.
TGGGGGTTCTGAATCCTGGCCTTGCGTCACTGTTAGATACTGGTCACTCACTCCTGCAAGCTATTACCAGAATTAGAGCAGAAATAGCATAGATAAGGTGAAGATAGTGTTGACTAGCGAGGAGCAGCCTAGCGAGGGGAAGCCTAGTGAGGGTGACGTCAGACACTCCTAGAAGCTCAGACAAGCTAAATTTTACAACCTAATTACTTTCTGTGTTTTATAAGTAGAAGTGATAAGTGCTAGAATCACTGTTGGTAGTTTTAGAAATACGGGTATTACTACTGATATTTATTAGCAGTATGAATACTTAGAAGTGGGGGCACACATACACACGAGCACACACACACACACACACACACACACACACACACACACACACACACACACACACACACACACACACACACACACACACACGTACACACACACACACACATACACACACACACACGTACACACACACACACACATACACACACACACATACACATACACACTTAAGCTGAAACAAGCTAAATTTTACAACCTAGCTACTTTCTGAATTTTAGAAGTAGAATCGATAAGTGTTACAAGTATTGGTAAGCGTAGAATTACTGGTATCTACCGGTATTTATTAGCAGTATGAATACTTAGAAGTGGGGGCCACACACACACACACACACACACACACACACACACACACACACACACACACACACACACACACACACATACACATACACACACACACACACATACACACACACATACACACACATACACACACACATACACACACACATACACACACACACACACATACACACACACACACACACACACACACACACACACATACACATACACACACACACACACACACATACACACATACACACATACACACACACATACACACACACACACACACACGTACACACACACACACATACACACACACACACATACACATACACATACACACACAGGAACAAGCACTTGTAAGCTGTAGTACACACGCATCCCATATGAGGAGAGAAACCTTCTTTAATGGTAGAAGCTTAATGCGTTAATAGAAAAGCTGAATAAATTGTAAAGTGATGTCGCTTTAAGCAAGTAGCACAACTTTGACAAAATATGAAATTCTTCATGCTTTCCTAATATTAGTTCCAAATTTAAAACGTTGACATTTTTGGTCAGGCATGAATGACATGCTCGTAAAATTTGCTCTATATTACAGTGCTCTTTATTAATATTTATGGGTGGCTTTCATTCTCTCTCGATCACTGAGTCACTTCTGGGACACCTCCTCCTACAACATCTTTACCTTCAGTAATACGTACACTTTAAACTCCCTAGTCACTTCTCGTAATTAACTCTTTGAAAAGAATATCATCGTCACACTCTTCATCATTATCAATATCATCATCATACTCTTCATCATTATCAATATCATCATCACACTCTTCATCACTGTCAATATCATCATCATACTCTTCATCATTATCAATATCATCATCACACTCTTCATCACTGTCAATATCATCATCATACTCTTCATCACTGTCAATATCATCATACTCTTCATCACTGTCAATATCATCATACTCTTCATCACTGTCAATATCATCATCATACTCTTCATCACTGTCAATATCATCATACTCTTCATCACTGTCAATATCATCATACTCTTCATCACTGTCAATATCATCATACTCTTCATCACTGTCAATATCATCATCATACTCTTCATCACTGTCAATATCATCATACTCTTCATCACTGTCAATATCATCATACTCTTCATCACTGTCAATATCTCATCATACTCTTCATCACTGTCAATATCATCATACTCTTCATCACTGTCAATATCATCATACTCTTCTCACTGTCA
>NC_069399.1:14161995-14190956 GCF_026875155.1 Cherax quadricarinatus | reverse complement strand
TCCAATATTTTTAACAAGAGGAATGATAAAGCTCACAGAGCAAGGAGAGAGTGACCTACTAGAAGACAGAGAAGAGGCGGGGACAGCAGATATGACTCGACCCCGTCAACCACAGTTAAGTAAGTACACATCAACACACAGGGCAGGGCAAAGCTACTGATTATGGGTGACTTCAGTCACAAAGAAACTGATTGGGAAAACCTGGAGCCACATGGGGTCCCCATAAAGGTGAAGGGCTATTATAATGGACGTGGCACTGGAAAACCTCTTGTACCAACACGTAAGGGACACTAGCAGAGAGAGAGAGGAGAGGACTAACAAGTTTGACTGGATCTAGTATTCACCTTGAGTAGTGCAGATATTGACGACATCACATATGAAAGACCCCTTGGGGTTCTTCATTACGTGGTTCTGAGCTTCGAATACATTGTAGAGGAACAAGTGGAGATGGGAGCAGGAAGGGGAGGACAAATGAAGCCAAACTGCAAGACAGCGGACTACACAGGAACTGCACATGACTCAGTGGGACAGAGAATTGGCATGGAGATCAGTAAATGAGATTATAGATTATATGACAACAATATGCAAGGAAGCAGAGGAAAGGTTTGTACCCTAGGGCAACAGAAATAACAAGAAAGCCAAGATGAGCCCTTGGTTCACCCAGAGATGTAGAGAGGCCAAAACAAAGTTTCGTCGAGAATGAAAGAAATATAGTTGGCAGATGACCCAGGAGAATTAGGAGAGCAGTCAGAGAGCCAGAAATCAATATATTCACGTAAGGAGGGAGATACAACGGCAATACGAAAATGACCCGATATTGTTGTACAGTTACACCAGGAGGAAAACAACAGTCAAGGACCAGGTAATCAGGCTGAGGAAGGAAGGAGAGGAGATCACAAGAAAAAACCGAGAAGTATGAGAGGAGCTCAACATAAAATTCAAAGAAGTTTTCGCAAAGGAGACAGAAGGGAATCCAGAAAGACACAGAGGTGGTGTACACCATCAAGTGCTGGACACAATACATACAACGGATGAGGAGGTGAAGAGGCTGCTAAGCGAGATAGATATGACAAAGCGATGGGGCCGTACAACATCTCTTTATGGGTCATGAGATAGGGAGCAGAGGCGCTCTGTGTACCACTGACAGCAATCTTCAGCACATCAATCAAAACATGGTGACTACCTGAGGTATGGAAGACAACAAATGTAATCCTAGTTTTTAAAAAAAGAGACAGATGCACAGCATTAAATTACAAACCAGTGTCACTGACATGTATAGTATGCAAAGTTATGGAGAAGATTATTAGGAGAAGAGTAGTGAACACCTAGTAAGAAATGAGCTTATCATTAACAACCACCACGGATTCAGGGCCGGGAAATCCTCTGTCACAAACCTACTGGAGTTCTATGATAGGGTAACAGTAGTTAGACAAGTGAGAGAGAGGGGTGGGTAGGTTGCATTTCCTTGAACTAAAAAGGCTTCTGGCGCATTTCCACAGAAGAGATTAGTGTGAAAACTGGAGGAAAAGGCATATATAACTGGGAACGAGGGGATTGCAATGGATCAGAGAAACCCTGAGGGAAAAACATCAGCGAGTCATGGTACGTGACGAGGTGACGGAGAAGATGCCTGTGACGTGCGAGGTTCCACACGGGTCAGTCTTAGGACCGATGCTGTTTCTGGTATATGTGAATGACTTGATGGAAGGAATAGACTCAGAAGTGTCCCTGCTTGCAGAAAATGAAGTTAAAGAGGAGAATTCAATAGGAGGAGGACCAGACAGGACTGCAAAGGGATCTGTACAGGCTGCAGGTAGGGTCAAGAAACTGGCTTCTGGAGTTCAGAGTCACCAAATGCAGTGTCATGAAGACTGGGGAAGGGTAAAGAAGACCACAGAGAACAGTCTAGGGGTCAAAGACTACAGACATTACTTAAGGAAAAGTTTTTGGGGTGAGTATTATACCGAGCACATCTCCTGAGGCACACATATGCAGCATGTGGGCGCCAGAAAACCTAAGAAAAGCATTCCTAACCTCAGTAATAAATCGTTCAGCCCCCTTTCATCTCTTTTTGGTTTATTAAAGGGCCCTCTTTCCCTACTTTTTCGCCTCTCTCCCCTTTTGGGTCTCTTTCCTTTTTCCCCCTTTTGTTTAAAAAAAAGTTTCCCTTAAAATTTAAAACCCCTTGCCCCTTTTCCGTATTTTTCAAATTTAAAGGATATTTAAAAAAAAAAAAAAAAAAAAAAAAGGTTGGGGCCGGGAAACCAAATTCGTAAAATTCGGGAAAGTTTTGGATGGGAACAATGGAAAAGTAAAGGAAAAGGGGGGGAAAAAAAAAGGGATTTCCCTTGAAAAAAAAAAGGTTCGGGGAAAAATTTAAAAGGAGTTTGGGGAAAAGGGGAAAAGGGGGCAAAAATGGGAACGGGGGAAAATTGAAATGGCCAAGAAACCCCGGGGGAAAAAAAATTTGGCGGAAAGCGGGTTCGGGGCGGGGGCCCGGAGAAAAACCCTTAAAGTGCGATTTTTCCCAGGGGAAGGAATTTGTTTTGGGAAAAAGGTACTAATTGTAAGGGAAAGATAAAGGGTACCGGGTTGAAAAAAAATAAAGGGGGTTTAAAGGGAATTCAAAAAGGAAACCAACAAGGACTAAAAATGGGAAAAATTGCCCACTTGCAGGTAGGGTCAAGGGGAAATGGCCCGGGTGGAAAAAAAAAGGGGGCAAAATAAAGTTTTTCCATGGCCGGGGAAGGGAAAGGACCAAAAGGGAAAAAAGCAGGGGAAAAAAGGGATAAAAAAATTTACAAGGAAAAATTTTTGGGGGAGTTTTTCCCGAGAATTTAAATTTTCGGGAAATGGGGGAACCCAAGGGGAAAACCCAAATAAGCAATTCCCAAAAACCCTCATTTAAAAAACCTTAAAAGCCCCCTTTTAAATCTCGGGTTAAAAGGAATTTTTTGGGGGAAAGAGAAAAAAAAAAAAACCCCAAAAAACCACACTGGGAAGGCCCAAAAAATGAAAGGGAAGTGGAAAAGGGCAAGGAGGGGCCAGTTCTGGGGGCAAAGGGGCGTCCTCGAAAAAATTAAATAAAACCAACTAATCCTCCCCAAGCCCCCCCAAAAGAGAAAAAAAATTTTAAAAAAGAATTTAAATACGGGGACCCCAAAAAGGGTTTTGGAAAAGGGAAAACAGGAATGTTCCCGGAGAGGGGGAATCAAATGGGAAAATTAAAAAATTAAAGAGTCAGAATAAAGTTCCAAAAGGGTTTTTTAAAAATAAAAAATTTTACCCCCTTAAGGGATAAAAATTGGGGGCGGGGGAACCATAATGGCTTTTTGAAAAATGTAAATTTTGGATAAAGGGATTTAAAAATGGGAGAAAAACCAGTAAATTACGGGGAAACTTAACTCGGGCCCCAAGTGGTAAAAAGAGGTGAAAACCCAAACCACAAACACATAATCCAAAAAATAACACAACCAAAACTTTACACACACCAATTCAAAAACCACAAAAGGCAAAGCCCACAACTTTCCAAAAACATAAATTTACCCACTCCAAAACATACAAATAATTACCAAAATTTCATACCCCCACAAACCCCACAAAAAAAAATAACCACAACCACTTATTTTCCCCTTTCAACAAACGAAAAACCCACAAAAAAACGCCCACCAAAACCCCGGGGGTTTTTTTTAAGGGCCTTTTTTTTTAAAACAAAGGCTAAAAAGTAAAAGCGGGGGCCAACGAATGTAACCAAAACCTACAAGGGGGATAACGGGAATTAAATTTAAGGGTTTTAAAAAAATGGAGGAAGCCTTAAAAAAAATTTAATATTTAAAAAAATGCAAGGAGGGAAGAGGTTTGCCCCCTAACGGGATTAATTTAAAACCAAAGATTTTCCCAAAGGTGAGGGGGAAAAAAGGGGGTGGGGTTAAAAAATTTAAAAGGAAAAGGAAAAAAGGGAAAGTGGGGAAAACCAAAACACAGTGGGGGAAGGGAAAAAAAAAAAAAAAAAAAAAAGGAAAAAATATAAATAAAAAAGGGAAAAGGGGAAAATTGGCCCGGAAAACTTTTGACGCAAAACAGGGGGAAAAAACATTAAAGGAACCAGGTAATTATTCCAAAAAAGGAGGAAACCCAACAAAATGACCCTAAGGGGGGGGGAATAAAAGAGATAAAGGTTTTCACAGGGAAGTTTTTTCCCCAAAAAATAGGTGGGGGCAACCCACCAATCTGGAAAACGTCAAAACCGGGGAAAAGTAATACTTTGGGGTTTTTGTTTTTGGGGGGCCAAAAAACCCCCCCCTTGGTATTGGTTGGGGAAAACCTTGGTACCCCAAAACAACTATTCCAAATTACGAAATGGGGAAGTTTGGGTAAAGAGGGGACAGCAACGACCCCAACCTTTTTAAAAAGGGGAAGCCTGGGGGTTAAATAAAACCCATTCCTTTGATTTTAAAAAAGCAAAATTTTAAAATTTTTTCGGGGTTTTCAAAAAAAGGAAGTTATAAAGGCAGCCACGGGTTTTTTCCGGAAATCCTGGTAAAAACCTTTAGGGGAATTTAATTGGCAGAAAGGAAAAAAAAGGGGGGGGGGAAAATTTTCAACGAGAACAACCCCACACCCACACAAAACAAAAACAACCAACAAAACCAAACACACAAAACAAACCAAAACACACATCAACCACACAAACATTACCCCCTCCCCCACCATTCCAACCTTTGGCTGGGAGAAAGCTAAAAAAAACCTGGGGGCCCCCTTTTCGTTTCTTTAGAAGTCCCTTCAAATAAGGGGTTAAAAGGGGATTGGAAGTTTAAAAACCGGGTTTCCGGGAATTTTGGGTTAATCCCCCTTAAAGGGAAAAAGGGTTGGGGGGGCAAAAACCCAACAACACTGGGGGCAAACCCCAAACCTCACCAAAAAAAACCAAAAAACACCACACACCCTTTACCACAATAAAACCCCAAATAACACCACATACCCACAAACCTAAACAAAAACCCACACTTAAAAAAAACCCAAACCCCAACAACCAACCCCTTAACCCATAGGAAATCCCCCAAAATTTAACCCCCACCCCAACCAAGCACGAAATGAAACAAAGAAACAAATTACAAAAGGATTTCCCCAACCTTTAAAAAGGACCTCGGGAATTTTCCCTTCCCCCCTCTTTCTAAAAAAGGGGCCCTTTTCCCCCTCTTATTTTAAAATTTCCCGGTCCCAAACTTCCAGAGTTTCCCTAAAAAAACCGTTCTCCTTTTTTCCCCCGGTTTAAAGTTTTCCTTCACCAAAAAAAAATCTAAAATTTTTTAACTTTGTTCATTTATCCCCCCCTTCCCTTTCCCCCAATTATAAAAAACCACCCCCCCTCCCCCTAGCCCCCTTCCCCCTCGGTTTCCAACCCCCCCCTCCTTTTAAAAACCTTTTCCCCCCGGCCCCCTTTTCCCCCTTTCCCCCTCCCCCCCTCCTTTCCCCTCCTTTCCTCCTCTCCTTCTCCTCTCCCCCCTTTTTCCCCTTTCCCCTTTTTTTCCCTCTCTCCTTTTTTTCCCCCTTTCCTTCTTTTTTTCCCTCCTTTTCTCAAACCTTTCTCTTTCTCTCTCCTCTTTTTTTTCCCTCCCCCCTTTTGCCCCTCTCTCTTCTTTCCCTCTCCCTTCCCCCTTCTCCCCCCCCCTTCTCTTTTTTCCCCCTCTCTCTCCCCCCTTTATTTCTCCCCCTCCCCCTTTTCCCCTCTCCCCCCCCCTTCCTCCCCCCCCTCCCCCCTTTCTCTCTCCCCTTTTGCTTTTCCGCCCCTTCCCCCTCTTTTCCCCCTTTTTCTCTCCCCCTTCCCTCTTTTCCCCTTTCTTTCCCTCCCCCTTTTTCCCCTCTCTCTCCCCACTTTTCCCCCCTCCCCTCCCCCTCTCCCCCCTCTTCCCCCCCCTTCCCCCTTTTCCCCCTCTCCCCCTTTTGGGCTCTCCCCTCCCACTTTTCCCCTTCTAATCTCCCCCTCCCCTCCCTTCCCCTCACTCTCTCTCCCCCCTTAATCTCTCCCCCTCCCCCTTCCCCCCTTTTTTTTTCCTTCCCTCCCCCTTTTCTCTCTCCTTCCCTTCCTCTCTTTCTCTCTCTCCCCTTCTTTTCCTCCCTTTTCCCTCCCCCCCATTTTCCCCCTTTCTCTCTCCACTTTTTACCCCTTTAAAAAAAAAAAAAAAATTTTGGTGGGGCCCTCGCGGGAAACCCAAAGGATCAGATGAAAATGGTTCGGGTAGGGAAAAAGTGGTTGGGGAGCAGGGGAAAAAGGGAAAGGAACAAGATTGGGAGAAAAAAATTAGGAGAGCTTTCAAAAAAAAATGGAGAAAGAGCTTTTTCCGGGTAAAATTTTTGGAAAAGGGGGTTTGGGGAAAGGAGACAAAAAAATTGGGGGCACAAGTCGAAATGAAAGTACCCAAGGGAAAGGGCCTGGGAATTAAAAATAAATAGGCTAAAAGGAGTTACAGGGGCATTTGACCAGAAAAGACACAGCATATGAAGCTGCAAAGGGAAACCGGAAAGGGAAAGGGAATTTTATGAAAAAATGTAAGGTCAATAAACCTGCCAAGGGGGAAACCAAGGAGTAAAAGGGGAAAAACCAGTGGTTCCCGATGGAGAGGGTGATGGGTCAAATTGCTGGGCAAAAACCAAAGGCTATCAAGAGCCCCCTGGAAAAATAAGGGAGAAACTGCCCCACAACGGCCCGGATCCAAGTCACAGAGGGTGGGGCAAGGGAGGAAGAAAGGGAAAAAATCAGGGTTTATCCATGGGCTTCAGGAAAGAGGAAAGGACACCCCAACTAAAAGGGAAGCGGGAAGAAAGAAAGGAGATTGAAAAAAACATCAGGAAATAGGTGAAGGATGGAGAAAATTGAAAATTTTCAGAGAATAGGGGGTACCGAAGGGGAAAAAACCGACCAATCAAGCTTTTTTCCTCAGGAGGAAACCCAGTGGGGAAAACAGGATCCCCCAAAGGAAAAAAACCACGATTGAAATATCGGAAGAGTACAAAGAGGGTTTTCCTAGACAGGGGGACAGAACAAAAACGAACAAACAGCAGCTGAGGGGGGAGGACAAAAAAGCAAAAGGAGCTAGGAAAAGAGACAAGGAGGGAACCAGCAGAGGTCATTTTCCAGAGAAAAACAAAAACGCAAGGGAAAGCCACACACAATACCTCAAAACCCAAAAACCCTATCACACCACCCAAAAAACACACTAAAATCCATACCAAGCCTCCCACCCAACCCCGAGTTTATAGAACCCAAGTATCCCAAACCAGGTCTCCCACCCCACCCCCCCCCAAACCCAGTTTTGGGAAAGGAAAACTGAAGGTATGGTACCAAACGCTGATGGAATAAAAATAAGTGGGAGGAGTGGCAGAAAGAGTCAAAAAAGGGCATCACCGGAAATCTAGTTCCACAGAAACCAAGCTTACGGGTTTGGGATAACAGATGCCATCTTTCCAACGGGTTCCCAAAAACCCTTTGAGGAAAAGACAGAGGGAACGGGGGGGGGGTGGGGAGGGGCGTTTGTGATAAAAAATGTTTGGAAATTTTGTGAGCTGGAAAAGAGGAAAACCCGGAAAAGGAAAGGTTTAACATAGGGGGAAAACACTTCACCCCTGGGGTCCCAAGGGGGTTTAATAGCAGTGATGTATAACCCACCACAAAACAGCAGGAGGCCAAGGCAAGGTACAGGGAAGAAATAAGCAAAGGTTGAACACGGCTAATGGAAAGAAGAGTCATGCATGCAGGGAAAAGGGCTCCTGATCTTTGGGTAAACCTTTAAACCCAAAAAGGGGGATCGATTGGGAGAACTTGGACCCACAGGGGGGCCCAAGAAAACATGGAGGGCTAAGAAAAAGGAGGTGGAAACTGGAAAACTTTTTGTCCCAACCCCGAAAGGGAAAACTAAAAGGGAGAAAAGGAGGGGAAATGAACCAGCAAGGCGGGATTATTTTTCCCACCTTATAGTGGCTGATATCTTGACATCAATAGAAAGCCCCCCTTGGGGCCATTGACCATGTTTTTTAAGTTTCGAATACACGTAGAGCTACAAGTGGGGGGGAGAAGGGGAAGGCCAGGCGAATGAAGCCAAACTACAAAAAAAGGGGGGGACTACACAGGAATGAGGAATACCTGAACGGGGTTCAGGGGGACAGAGAACTGGCGGGAAGGGCCAAAGTTAATGAAAATGAGGGAATATGTAGCAACAAAATGCAAGGAGGCGGGAGGAGGGGTTTGTCCCAAGGGAAACCCAAAATAATGAAAAAGCCGGGAAATGACCCAGGGGTTTTCCCCAAAGGTGCAGGGGGGGCCCAAAAAACCAAGTGGGGGCTGGGGAAGGGAAAGAAAAAATAAAAGGGAAAAGGGCCCCCCAGGAGAAAAAGGGAAAACCAGCCCCGTAGAGCCAAAAACGAATATGCACAGATAAAAAGGGGGGCCCCAAAGAAAATATAAAAAAGACATAGCAGCGAAAAGCCAAATCTGACCCAAAACTTTTTGTAAAAAGCCACATAAAGGAGGAAAACAACAGTCAAGGACCGGGAAATCACCTAAAAAAGGAAAGGGAGGAGACAAGGGGGAAATGCCGTAAAGTATGTGGAACTCAAAAAGAAAAATTAAAAGAAGTGTTCACAGAGGAGACAAAAAAGGGACTCCAAAAAGACAAGGGGTGGGCCCCTCCCCAAAAGTCGGGACAAAAAGTGTCACAACCGAGGAAGAATTGAAGAGGTTTTCTGAGTGAGAAAATTTTCCTAAAAGGGGAAAAGGGGGAAATTAAAACACTCCCCATGGGAATTGGGGAAAAGGGACCAGAGGGCTAGTTTTAACCCCTAACAACAATTTTAAAAAATCTTATCAAAACCCGGGAAATTCCCCGGGGGCAGGGAAGACAGAAAATGTAGTCCCAAATCTTTAAAAAAAAGGAGCAGAATAAGCTTTAAAACAACGGGACCAGTGTCACTGACATGTTAGTATCCCAAAATCATGGAGAAGATTATCAGGAGAAAGTGGGGGAAACACCTAGAAAGGAAGATTAAATCAACAGCACCAAACCATGGTTTCGGGGAAGGGGAAAATCCTGTGCCCAAAAACCCTACTGGATTCTATGAAAAGGGGTGACAGCATAAGACAAGAGAGAAGGGGTGGGGGGGATTGTTTTTTCGGGACGGGTAAAAAGGCTTTTTGACACATTTTCCACAAAAAGGATTGGGTGCAAAAACGGGAGGCCCAAAACAGGGATAACAGGGAAGGCATACAATGGACAGGGGGAATATTTGTCGGGAAAGAAAGCAGCGAGTCATGGTACGTGGCGAGGTTTCAGAGTGGGCCCCTGTGAACCGGGGCCCCCGCGGGGGTCAGTCCTAGGACCAGTGCTTTTTTTCTGGAAATTTGTGAACGACATGACGGAAGGAATAGACTCTGGGTTTTCCCTGTTTTCAGGTGACGGAAGTTGGGAGAAGAATACACTCGATCGAAAAAACCAGGGAAATACAAGGGGTCTGGACCCCAAAAGGCCCGAAAACCTGGTCCAGAAAAAAGGGTCCTGGAGTTCAAACCCACCAAGTGCAAAATCGAAGATTGGGGAAGGGCAAAAAGGCCGCAGACGGGGTACAAATCTAGGGGGCCCAAAAAACTAAAAAAACCCCCACTCAAAGGAAAAAAATTTGGGGGGAGTATAAAAACCAGGCCCCCATCTCCCGAAGCGCACAAACAACCAAATAACTGCTGCAGCATAGGGCCCAGCAAACCCCAGAACCGCATTCCCACATCTTAAAAAAGGAACTTTTAGGAAACCCCGTACACCGTTAGTTAGGCCCATATTTAAATATGCGGCACCAAATTTGGGAAAAAAAACACCAAACCAAAACAGTTAAAAAACTAGAGAAAGTGCAAAGGTTTGGCCCAAAAAAACTAGTCCCCCGGCTAAGAGGTAAAAACCCACCCAGGAAGGTTAAGGGAATAAAACCCGACGACACTGGAGGGGCAGGAAGATAGGGGGGGAACATGAAAAAGACATTTCAAAATTTGAGAGGAATTGGGCAAGGGGGACAAAGCAGGATTTTTCCAGAGATTGGCACAGTAACAAGGGGAAAACGGGTTTGGAAACTGAAGACACCCGTTTAATCCACAGGGGGTGTTAAAGGGAAAATTTCTTCAGCCCCAAAATAGTCAGTAAGGGAAAAGTTTGGGGAAGGGATGTAGGAGGGAGGGCCAAACATAGCTTTTAAACAAGGAAAGGGGAAAAACTCCCCGGGGCCCCGGGGGAGTGCCTAGTACGATCATTTAAGAGGCGGGGGGCCAAGGGGCTCGGGGCCCACCCCCCCAACCCAACTTGGGGAGATACAACTAGGTGAGTACACACACACACCCCCAAAAAACTCCCAAAGCGGGGCCAACTTAAACTCCCCCTGAACCCAAAAGGTTTGGTACCCGGGGGTTTAACCAACACCCTCCCCCCCCCTGGCCCCCAAATCCAAAGGGGTTGCCCCGGGTTTGGGGTCCGGGTTAGGGGGAGGGCCTGCGCCGGAAAAAGGGGCCGGGGCGGACCCGAACCCCGCAACCCCAACTAAGGGGTAAAAAAGGGGTCCACGGTTTTTTCTCCCCCCCCGGGTTAAAAACCCCCGGGGTCAGCCTCCCCGGCCCGCGGGTGGGGCCCCGCCCCGGGTTTTAAGGTTCCCCCCCCCTTTTTAACCCCTAAAAAATTTTCCCCCCTTGCCTTCCGGGCTTTCCCCCCCCTTTCCCCCTTTTCCCCCCCCCCCCACCCTTTCTCCTCTAAAAAAACCCTCCCCTTTTCCCCCTCTTCCTCTTTCTCCGTTCCCCCCCCTCCTCCCTTTTCCCCCCCCCTTCCCCTTTCCTTTCCCATTTTCCCCCCAAACCCTTTTTCCCCCTTTTCCCTTCCCTTCCCCTCCTTCCTTTTCCTCCTCCCCCTCTCACTTTTCATCTTTCCCCTTTTTCCTTCCCCCAAACCCCCTTCCCCTCCCCTTGTCATTCCTCTCCTTCTTCCCTCTCACTCTCGATCCATTCTCTTCCTCTCCCTTCCCCTCATTCCCTCTCTCTCTCGTTTCCCCTCCTCCCTTCCCCACATTTCTCTTTTTTCCCCTCGACGCCATCTACCAACACACACACACACACACACACACACACACATCTTCTTGGACTGCAAGAAGGCCTTTAACACAGTTCCTCACAAGAGATTAGTTCAGAAGCTAGAGGGTCAGACGTATATAACAGGAATTGCACTGCAATGGATCAGAGAATACATGACAGGGAGACAACAACGAGTCATGGTACGTGCTATTTTTGGTATATGTGAACGACATGATGGAACGGTTAGACTCAGAAGTGTCCCTGATCGCAGACGATGTGAAGTTAATGACGAGAATTAAATCAGATGAGGATCAGGCAGGACTGCAAAGAGACCTGGACAGACTGGACAGACTGGACACCTGGTCCAGCAACTGGCTTCTCGAATTTAATCCCGCCAAATGCAAAGTCATGAAGATAGAGGAAGGGCACAGAAGAATGCAGACGGAGTATAGGCTAGGTGGCCAAAGGCTGCAAACCTCGCTCAAGGAGAAAGGTCTCCTGTGAGTATAACACCGAGCATGTCTCCAGAAGCATACATAAACCAGGTAACTGCTGCAGCATATGGGCGCCTGGCAAACCAGAGAACAGCGTTCCGATACGTTAGCAAGGAATCATTCAAGACACTGTACACCGTGTACGTCAGGCCCATACTGGAGTATGCAGCACCTGTTTGGAACCCGCACTTGATCAAGCACGTCAAGAAATTAGAGAAAGTGCAAAGGTTTGCGACAAGATTAGTTCCAGAGCTAAGGGGAATGTACTATGAAGAAAGGTTAAGGGAAATCGGCCTGACGACACTGGAGGACAGAAGGGTCAGGAGAGACATGATAACGACATATAAAATACTGCGTGGAATAGACAAGGTAGACAAAGACAGGATGTTCCAGAGAGGGGACACAGAAACAAGAGGTCACAATTGGAAGTTGAAAACTCTGATGAGTCAAAGGGATGTTAGGAAGTATTTCTTCAGTCATAGAGTTGTCAGGCAGTAGAATAGCCTAGAAAGTGACGTAGTGGAGACGGGAACCATACATAGTTTTAAGACGAGGTTTGATAAAGCTCATGGAGCAGGGAGAGAGAGGACCCAGTAGCAACCGGTGAAGAGGCAGGGCCAGGAGCTAAGACTCGACCCCTGCAGCCACAAATAGGTGAGTACAAATAGGTGAGGTGAGTACAACACACACACACACACACACACACACACACACACACACACACACTCAAGTGGCTCAGAAGGGAAGTCGACGGCTCAGGGGATCAGAGATGATTCTGGTAAGGAAACAAATGGGCGCCTGGCGAACCTAAGAACAGCATTCCGACATTTAAATAAGGAGTCATTCAGGACTCTGTACACTATGTATGTTACGCCCATATTGGAATATGCAGCGCCAGTTTGGAACACTCACCTAGCCAAACATGTAAGGAAACTAGAGAAAGTGCAAAGGTTTGCAACAAGACTAGTCCCTGAGCTAAGGGGTATGTCCTACGAGGAGAGGTTAAAGGAAATCGACCTGACGACACTGGAAGACAGGAGAGCTAGGGGGGATATGATAACTACATATAAAATACTGAGAGGTATAGACAAGGTGGAGAGAGACAGGCTGTTCCAGAGATGGGACATCAACGAGAGGTCACAGTTGGAAGGTGAAGACTCAGATAAACCACAGGAATGATAGGAAGTATTTCTTCAGTCACATAGTTGTTAGGAAGTGGAATAGCCTAGGTAGTGATGTAGCGAAGGCAGGATCCATACATAGCTTTAAGAAGAGGTATGATAAAGCTCACGGAGCGGGAAGAGTGATCGGGTAGCGGTTAAGTGAAGAGGCGGGGCCAGGAGCTATGAATCGACCCCCGCAATCACAACTAGGTGAGTACACACCCACACACACACACACATATTTAAGTCCACACACCAAATGACACCTCACTGTGAATAAACAGATGTACCTAACATTCTTCTCTCTCTCTCTCTCTCTCTCTCTCTCTCTCTCTCTCCTCTCTCTCTCTCTCTCTCTCTCTCTCTCTCTTCTCCTCTCTCTCTCTCCTCTCTCTCTCTCTCTCTCTCTCTCTCACTCTCTTTCCCCTCTCCCTTTTTCTCCCTCCCTCCCCAGATTCCTCTGCCTTTTCCTCTCTCTCTCCCTTCCTCTCTCTTTTTTT
Organism: Cherax quadricarinatus; assembly: GCF_026875155.1. Taxonomy (NCBI): domain Eukaryota; kingdom Metazoa; phylum Arthropoda; class Malacostraca; order Decapoda; family Parastacidae; genus Cherax; species Cherax quadricarinatus. The sequence continues at coordinate 14,177,707 of NC_069399.1, read as the reverse complement.
TTTTTTTTTTTACACAGGGTTTGACAAGGTTAGGTTAAGGATCCCTACCTTTATTGACAAGCTACTTACAGGTTAAGGATTCCTAACTTTATTGGCAAGCTAAGAGCTGTTACCTACATCAGCTCATTAGAAAGCATTTTTATTGTTATGAGACATACATGTAGGGAACAGGATGAAGTTGGAGCCATCTGTGAGCCAGCATTTTTATGTGATCAACTGTCTTTATCTCGTTGACATCATTATGCTGTACGAATGTGTTCCATACTCGAGTCATCCTGGGTATATATGATCTCAGATGGAGTGATGTTCTGGAGAAGGGTACAGCCAGAGTGAAGTTGCTGTTTTCTGCCCGTCTTGTGGCATAAAAGCTTGTTTCACGCTGTCCTCGAAATGGATTCAAGTTTGGTACTCTGACAATATTGGCCTTGTACATAACAGTAAGGCCACCCACATCCCTCTTGTGTTGAAGGCTCTGCTGAAATGACAGATCTATCCAGGATAGATCCAGGCGAGAGATGAGACGTCTTGCTCTGTTCTCTACTCTGTCGAGCAGTCGCAGATGAGAAGAGGGGGGGGGGGCAGCCAAACCAAGAAAGTGGAGCATACTCAAGGTGTGAGCATGCTTGTGCCTCATTCAGAATCTTGCAACCCCTACTGTCAAGCAGATGCGAGATACGGCGAAGTGCTGTAAGCTTCCTGGCTGCCTTGTTTGCAAGATTTACAACATGGTTCTTCATGGTTAATTTGGAGTCAAATTTCACCCCAAGGATATCAACTTCTTCTCCAGGAGCCAACACCCTCCCATTCATCCTTACTACTGCACCAGCATTACCATCATGGCGTCTAGAGACCATCATCATTTGCGTTTTCTCAGGTGCAAATGTTACTTGCCATCTATTTCCCCAAGCTGATATAGCTCTCAGCTGGTGATTGATGTAGCTTAGAGCAGCCGGCATTTCTTCTCTTGGATAAGTGAATGTCAGTGCAAAGTCGTCTGCATATGCGTGGGATTCTGGGATGAGATGAAGAAGGTTGTTGAAGTAAACATTCCATAACAATGGTCCCAGCACGCTTCCTTGTGGAATACTTGCCCCAATAGGATGTCTTGCTGATTCCGTTCCATTGAGAACTACCCTTAGATATCTACCATGAAGGTAATCACTGAGGAGGCATAGTGTAGAGCCTGCAATTCCCAGTGCTTGAAGTTTTGCTAAGAGGCCCTGGCGCTACACCCGGTCGAAAGCACCAGCAATGTCCAGTGCTACCACACAGCTGACTTTGGATTCATCCAGTGACTGGTGCCACTTAGTGGAGAGTTTTAACAACAGATCAGCAGCAGAGTAACCTTTCCTGAAGCCATATTGACGATCACAAAGTAGTGAGTGGTAGTCAAAAATGTCATTTGTCTTGAGATTATTGTCTCAAGGATCTTACCAGTGATTGACAGGAGCGACACTCTTTTTGTGAACAGGGACTACATTTGCCTCTTTCCACAGAGAGGGCCATTTACACTGTACTAGGCAGTGCTGAAAGATGTGAGTTAGAGGTGCTGCTAGCTGGTTTGCACATCTTCTCAGCAATCTTGGGCTCAACTTGTCTGGGCCCCCAGCCTTTTCTTGGTCATGCAATTTAAGAAGGAAATGCACCTCCTCCTGCCTTATTGTCACCACTGACAGTTTTGACACAGTTCTTGCAGCTAGCCAAGGAGGGTCCCTTGCTGGATCAGGAACTTGCATTTTGGTAGCGAAGTGTTTGGCAAAGAGGTCCGCCTTCTCTTGACTACTAGTAGAGGTGGTCCCATGCTGTCGATTTAGAGGTGGAATGAGTTCATCAGGCAGATAACCTTGTCTGTCCTTGACCAGGGACCACCAGGTTTTGGAGCCTACTCTACCTGATGCTGGCTCTCTTTTTGTGTCCACCTCCCATTTAGCAATGGCCCACTTTTGAACGTCACCCATATGCCTACAGGCTTGCCTGAGCAAATTCCTGTTATAGGTTGTAGGATGTCTCTTATACCTTCGCCATGCTTTGTACTTAGCAGTAGCAGCCCACTTCCCACCCTCCTCCATCACTCTTTCTGTCCCCCTCCCCCCTCTCCCCGTTACAACTCCCCCACCCCACTTGCACACACTCCCTACTCTCTCTCTCTCTCTCTCTCTCTCTCTTCTCTCTCTCTCTCTCTCTCTCTCTCTCTCTCTCTCTCTCTCTTCTCTCGCTCTCTCTCTCTCTCTCTCTCTCTATCTCTCTCTATCTTTCTATCTATCTATCTATCTCTATCTCTCTCTCTCTTTCCCTCTTCCTCTCCTTTTTGTCTCTCTTTCCCCTCTTCTTTTTCTCTTCCTCTATCCCCACATTCCCCTCTCTTTTCCTTCCTCCCTTCCACCCCTATTCCCTCTAGCCCCTTCCCCACTCTTTCTCCACCCCCATCACTCTCCCTGTCACTGTCCCTCCCTCTCCCTTTCTCTCTCATCCTTACAGTCCACCAGCTCCCCCCAACACACACAACTACAACACCTAACCCAATAAAAAAATAGTGGCTCTGGGGATCAGAGGAGATGGTTCTGGTACGGAAGAATGGATGGAAGAATAATGCAAAAAGATGGAACAAGAGTGGGAAAGCAAACTAGGTGAGTTTTCTGCAAATTAAAGAAAATGATGGAGGCAGAGCTTTCTGCGAAATAGGAAAAGAGGATAGAGGAGGAGAAGAAATGGAAGTCACAAGTCAAAGCTGCAGAAGCCAGGATAAGGGCCCTAAAATAACGAGGAGACCAACGGAAAGGAAGGAGTCATGTCTTACACTAAGGCCCTATCAGCCCATCAAGCAGGGCCAAAGAATGAAGGGGGAGAGCAGTTGGGAGCAGAGATAGCAGTCGGTGAGGGGGGTGAGGAGGATAGGTCACATGCAGAGGCATGACAATGCCACCAAGAGCTATAGGAAAAAAATAAGGGAGAAAATGACCATGTATAAATGGGACTGAGGGGAAATGTACAAATGTACTGAGGGAAATGCAATGGGAGGAGGAAAGGGAGAAGTCAATGTTTATACATGGACTTCAGGAGAGCAAGGGGCAAGGGGACAACATACAATGAAAGACGGTAGGAAGAAAGACAGGAGATTGAAAACATCATCAAAGAAATAGGTGAAGATGAAATGTTTGAGATAGTAAATTTTCAGAGAAGAGGAGTGGAGGTACTTGAAGGGGAGAAATCGGCTGGTCAAGCTGATTTTCAAGACAGAAACTGTGTGAAACAGGATCCTACAAGAGAAACCATGGATGAAGGAATTGTCAACATACAGGAAGGTGTTTCTGGACCGAGACAGAAAAAAACAGAATGACAGCAGCTGAGGAAGAGGACATAATAGCAAAAGGGGCAAGGAAAAGAGACATGGACAGAATCAGCAGAGGACAACCAGAGCAGGGAAGAGCAACAAGTGCAAGCACACACAGAACCACTTCCAGAACCCCACAGTCAAACGCACAGTCCCATCAGTTCCCATAATCCACAACTGCAGCCCCCACCCCACACTATGCTGTATAATCTCGCAGCACACTGTCAGGTCCCCCACCCACACAGACCACCCAAAACACAGTGTGGAGAGGAAACTGAAGGTATGGTACACCAGTGCTGATGGAATAACGAATAAATGGGAGGAATGGCACAAAAGAGTGAAAGAGGCATCACCGGACATCATAAGTCTCACAAAAACCAAGCTCACGGGGATGATAACAGATGCTGTCTTTCCAATGGGATATCAGATCCTGAGGAATGACAGAGGGAACAGACGGGTAGAGGAACGGCACTGCACATCAAAAACTTATGGGATTTTGATGAGCTGGAGAGAGGAGACAGAGGAGAAGCAAGAGACTACATAATAGGAACACTTCAGTCTGAAGGTCCCAAGGTGGTAATTGCAGTGATGTATAACCCAACACAGAACAGCAGGAGGCCATGGCAAGAGTATGAAGATAGTAATAGATCGATGGTTGACACTGGCTGAAGTGGCTAGAAATGCTCATGTGAGCAGGGCAAAGATAATGATTATGGGTGACTTTAACCATATGGAAATCGAATGGGAGCACCCGGAGACACAGGGTGGGGGGAAGGGGTGCAAGAAATGTGGAACACTAAAATGATAGAGGTTTTAGTGGAAAACCTCATGTAGCAACATGTAAGGGACACTACCAGAGAGAGAGCAGAGGGTGAACCAGCGAGACTGGACCTAGTATTCACCTTGAGTAGTGCAGATATTGAGGATACACACATATGAAAGACCCCTCGGGGTCAGTGATCATGTGGTTTTGAGCTTCGAATACATAGTAGAGTTACAAGTTGAGAGGGGAGCAGGAAGGGCCGGACGAATGAAGCGTAACTACAAAAAAGGATTTCCTGCACGGGGTTCAGGTGGACAGAGAACTAGCAGGGAAGTCAGTAAACGAGATGATGGAATATGTGACAACAATATGCAAGGAAGCTTTGGGGACGCTTGCATTCAAGGGGAACATTAATAACGAAAATGCCAGGGTGAGCCCTTGGTTTACCCAAAAGTGTAGGGAGGCCTAATCCAAGTATGATAAAGAATGGAAGAAATACAGAAGACAAAGAACCCAGGAGAATAAGGAGAGCAGCCAGAGAGCCAGAAATGAATATACACAGGTAAGAAGGGAGTTCCAAAGAAAATACGAGAATGACATTGCAGCTAAAGCCAAATCTGATCCAAAGCTGTTGTACAGCCACATCAGGAGAAAAACAACAGTCAAGGACTAGGTAATCAAGCTGAGGAAGGAAGAAGAGGAGGTCACAAGAAGAGGTATGATGAAACTCATAGAGCGGGAAGAGATTCCTGGCAGTGGCCAGTGAAGAGGCGGGGCCAGGAGCGGTGACTCGATCCCTCAAACCACAACTGAGTACACACAGGCACACACGCACGCACGCACACACACGCACGCACACATACACACACACACACAAACACACACACACACACACACACACATGCACACACACACACACACCCCACACACACCCCACACACACACACAACACACACCCCACATACACACACACACACACGCACACACACACACACACACCAAACACAACACACACACACACACACACACACACACACACACACACACACACACACACATACACACACACACGCACACACACACAAACACAAACACACACACGCACACACACACACACACACACACACACACACTGTTACGTCCTTTGTGCACAATTTAAGAAGGGTCAATTGATTAGTGTGTAATTACGGTTTTATTCGTAGCTAAAATAAAGACTCCTAGTTTTATAATATTATCTGGCCATGAATTATTGACTTATTTTGTAGGATGTTTTGTATTCATATGATGAATTGCCTTGTGGTCGTTTATGCTTCACAAACTCTCATTTATTCCGAGGTGACATCAAGCAAGGGAGTTTTACCCATAGCAGTTCATTCTCACCTCTGGTAGAGAAAGCACCAAGCCACGGAGCTCCCTTAATCTCTTGTTGCAAATCTCCAGAGAACCTTTGAACCTGGATTCCTAGGTTCAACTGAGGTTGCTTGGATTACGTCAGTCTGGGGATACTTGACGGGTTACGTTTGTGCATTCAGCCATTCAGTGAAGCAATAGACCACGTCTGTGTTCTGAAACCATTGAAGTCTCGTGATAGTCTCTAACCAGTTCTAGCTGTAGTGTGTATACCCCTCAAGGAAGGTTCCTTGATGTTGGTGAGGGGCTCTTGATTTAGGGAATTGGATCTGTGCTCCAGTTCCCCGAATTAAGCCTGAATGCCTTCCACATCCCCCCCCCCCAGGCGCTGTATAATCCTCCGGGTTTAGCGCTTCCCCCTTGATTATAATAATAATGTAGTGTGTATAACTGATAGAGGAAGGGGTAAAGGAACCCTATCTAGTGCTTCATTTGCTGTCAGAGATCCCAGTGATGAATTGTGGACATTGATTATGAAACTATAGTGATTGTATACATATGAATATATAAGAAAAGGTATACCTGAATTTTATCATTTATTTTATTTACTAAGTAACTCTATAAGGTTAGTATTATACTGAATAAAACCAGATAAAGCATTATAGAACTTTTTCGCCTTATATTTATATATGTGTATCTGAAAAGAGTAAGAAGACCTGAGTTGATCTTCACCTGTTCTTACTAACGGGTCTCCTCCCTGAAAAGAGAGACTCCAAACATAACACACACACACACACACACACACACACACACACACACACACACACACACAGTTCGTTTATTCAGAAAGTTGCATGTACAAGAATATTAAAATCGGAGACTAGCAAGAGGCCCTGAAACTGAGTAAAAACAACAAACTTCATTCAAAGAGAAAAGCCTTTGGGTGAACATACTACCAAACTCATTACCAGTGAAACACATTCAACCTCTGTGGTGAATGCTCGTTTGTTAAATTTAAGTGTAGCCTTCAGCAATCTCCATAAAGAAATAATCGTTATACGATATATGTTAAGCCTTTTTTAAAATTTGCAGCACTAGAATAATATAGAAAGGCAGACTGATGTCACAACTGATGAGTGAATGTGGGGGCAGGATAATTGCCTGTGGAATGCGACATTCGCTGCCTGGATGAGGTAGAGTGGGGTCGTGCGTTGCACCCCTCTACTGTTTACCAAGACGAGCTACTCAGAAAACAATATGGCGCTAGGTGTGGGCCGGAGAGTGAATACTGTGGGTATTGAGCTCATTAGTGGGGCTTTAACGCCTATTTCAGTCGAGGTGTTATTGCCAAAAAATATAAGAGAGACATACGGCATCAGAGACGAGGATTTGTATGGAGTTGCACTAAATGGTGTTTATAGAATATTCGTGAAAGTGCTAACAGCTCAAGCGTACGATGCGTTGGTGGATCGTTACCAAGATGTCAGCATTAACGTAACACCGGCAGTGAGGGTCAGGTTAACGGATGTATCAAGACATTCGTGGGTTAAGCTCCGCAACGTCCCTTTTGATGCTGATGAAGCAGATATCAGAAGTGTTTTCGAAAGATGTGGGACTGTACATCTAGCCCACCCTGGAAAATGAGTAAAAATAGCTTACGCAGGATTTCCTGAGGGTACTTTCAATCTCAAGATGACGGTGCGACATCCTATACCCTCGTATGTATATCTCGAGGAGTTTAAAACCCAGGTAATGGTGGCGTATGCTGGGCAGAGGCGTACGTGCCGACTGTGTGGCGAATATGACCATATGGCGGCAGATTGTGGCAAGCAGAATATGGCTCCTGGGCCGGCAAGAGGCGGAGCACCTGCGCATGAGAAAACGATGCCTGAGGAAGAACGGAGGCAAGGAGGAGAGCGTGGTCGCATGAGGAGTGAAGAGGTGGTGGCTCCTCTTGGGGAATCAGAAAGGGATGTGGTGATTCATGAATCACCCAGCCCATTGACAGTGCAGTTGACGAATGAGGAGGTGCAAGTGGGCGCAGAAGTGAAAGCTATCGAGGAGTTGGTGATGGTGATACAGGCTATGCTACAGTCTACGGAGGTGGAGAGTCGCAGCGAGCAGGAACCTGGGATCGGGGAGGAAGGTGTGTGTGGGAGGAGGGAGGACCAGTTGGCACCTGTGATGGACAGTGCGAGTGCCATGGAAAGACATGGAGGCGAATTAAGGGTGGTAGAGGTGTATGTCCATTGTGAGGACTCCCAGGACACAGATATGGAGACTGAGGGAGCAACGAGGAAAAGGGCTGTGGCGTCAGATTCGGACGATGTTGTGACGCCAGCGCAAAGGCCAGGAAAAAAGGCATGGGGTTATGGTACCCAGAGTGGCAAAGGCAATGCCCAGGGAATGGTCAGAAAGGGAAAAGTCTGGAAATGAGGTGGGGAGGGAAACCTTAAACTGGCCTCAGGTGTGTAACAATAAATATTAATGGTCTGTGTGATGGTGTAAAACGTGAGTGCTTCCAGATGTTTTTGAATAGATAAAAGGTTGACGTGGCTTTTGTGCAGGAACACAATTTTAAACTTGGTCGTGAATTATTGGTGCCTGAGTACCAGGCTTATGTGTTGCCGTCTAAGCGTTTAAAAGGAGGAGTGGGTGTGTTGATGAGGGAGGCGAGCCCGTTTGTATTGCACAGCAAAGAGGGGGGGAGGGGTGGGAGATTATTACATGTGGAAGAATGGTGGATGGGAGAGAGAGTGGAGTTTGTGTGTGTGTATGCCCCAGCAGAAAGTGACGTGAAAGTAAAAACGGATTTTGTGCGTGACGAACTTGTGTACTACCTACGCACGTTACTGTCTGTGGCGATTCTGGGGGGGGGATTGGAATTGTGAAGTTAAGAGGGCAGACGTGGAACCCAGAGGAGCGGGATATTTTTCCTCAGTCTAAGGGGGCCTGCTTAGAGATCTTCAGTTATGTGATGCTTTTGGGGGACGTCTGTTGGAGGTGGAACATACTTTTATAAGGCGGGGACACGCGGCTCATTTGGACAGAATATATTTATCTCAGAGGGTTTTGGGTGAGTCTTTTAAAACTATTGAGGTGGTGTCTTCCGATCATAGGGCGGTAATAATGGAGGTGGGGTGGGAAGTTTTGGCTCGTAGACAGGAAAGCTATTGGAAACTGAATACGATGGTTTTGGGGGATGGGGAGGGAGTGGAAGGTTTTGCAGTATTTTGGGAACAGTTCTGTGCAGAGGGAAGGACTGAGGAGGATGTGGTAGGATGGTGGGATAGTGTGGCTAAGGTAAGAATACGTCAATTTTATATGAGGGAGGGCAAACATATTAATCATTTGCGGTATGGTTTGTCAAATTATTTAGAATCTAGATTACGGGGTTATTATGCGGGGATGGGGGGGGGCGGTGGCAGGGGTGTACCCCGTGGAGGAAATACAAATGATGAAGGACAGGATATAGGATTTGCAAGAAGAATGTTTTGCAGTGGTACGGGTACAAGAGGGCTGGACGAAGTACTCTGGGGCGACAAGCCATTGGCTTCTGTGCTGCGAGGACAGAAGGTACGACAGCAAACAACTAAATACCGGGATTGCAAGTCATTTCTTCAGTGGGTTTTTTTCGAGAGAGTCAGGTATTACGGGAAACAACGGGGATGAGTGTGTATGCAGATAGATGGTTTGAGGAGTACGGGAAAATAGTGTCGTGGATGGCGAGGTTCTTGGGCAGGTGTATGAGTATGGACATGACGAAGGGAAAGGCGCCCGGGATAGATGGTTTACCAAGCGAATTTTATGTACAACACTGGGTCTGCTAAGGGGTTTCCTAGTAAGGTTATTGAATGCCATGAAAGACAGTGGTAAGATGGGAGAATCGCAGGCAATGGCGGTGGTGGTGTTGGTCCTGAAGGGTAAAAAGCAGAGTACCCTTCGGGATTACCAAGCCATTTCGTTGCTTGGTGCTGATTATAAGCTGTTTGCGAAAATTCTTGGGAATAGACTTAAATGTGTTGTGGGGAGGGTGGTGTTTGAGTCTCAGTTTGGGTTGCCGGGTAGATCAATGGGCGAGGGCCACGGGATCATAAAGGGGTTCCTGGAGGACATGGAAGGGGGCAGAGGGGCATTGTTGACATTGGATTGGCAAGGGGCTTATGACAGGGTGGAAAGAGGGGATTTGCGGGATATTCTCCTCAGACAGGGGTTTGGCGAAGAAATAGTGGGGTGGGTGGATACGTTGTACTCAGGAGCAAAGGTAAGGGTGCAAATCAATGGGTGTGTGGGGGGAGGGAGTCAACATGGAATGGGGTCTTCGGCAAGGTTGTCCAGTATCACAACTTTTGTTGGCATGTGTTCAGGATCCTTTTTATAGGATGGTGGAGGATCGTCTAAGGAATGGGGGGGGGGGGAGATGGTGTGCAGAAGCCTTGGCCTGGCTTAGTGGGCTATGTTGACGATACAACTGCTCTGGTGTGTGAGGAGACACGGTTAGGAGTTTTAGGGGAAGTTGTTCACATGTTTGGGAGACCTACTGGGATGAAGGTAAATCTGGAGAAGTCAATGATATTGGGGCTGGGAGAGTGGCCAGGGAGATTAGAATGAGGATGTGATGTCGTGCAGTGTCAGAATGGGAGTCTGAAAATCTGTGGTGTCATATGAGGCTGACCTGAGTGCTGCTAGGGTCAATAATTCGAATCGGATGGTGGAACAGGTGCAGTGACGTTTGGGAATGCTGCGATCTCACCATTTACATAAGAACATAAGAAAGAACACTGCAACAGGCCTACTGACCCATGCGGAGCAGGTCCATGTCCCCCCCCCCTTCGCATTAGACCAATGACCCCCTCGGATTAGCCAAATGGCCCACACAGTCTGATCATCTCCACTCAAGGATGGAGCACTGCACCAGACCCAGCAGCACAATTTAGTCAGATCCAACTCATACCCACCCACACCCACTCAAGTGTTTATCTAACCTATTTTTAAAACTACACAGCGTTTTAGCCTGAATAACTGTACTCGGGAGTTTGTTCCACTCATCCACAACTCTATTACCAAACCAGTTCTTTCCTATATCCTTTCCGAATCTGAATTTTTCCAACTTGAAACCATTGCTGCAAGTCCTGTCTTGGCTGGAAATTTTCAGCACGCTATTTACATCCCCTTTATTTATTCCTGTTTTCCATTTATGCACCTCGATCATATCCCCCCTAATTCTACGCCTTTCGAGAGAGTGCAGATTAAGGGCCCTCAGTCTATCCTCATAGGGAAGATTTCTGATACATGGGATCATCTTTGTCATCCTCCTCTGTACGTTTTCCAGAGCATTTATATCCATTCTGTAATATGGTGACCAGAACTGAGCAGCATAGTCTAAATGAGGCCTAACCAAGGATATATAGAGTTGAAGAACAACCTGAGGACTTCTATTATTTATACTTCTAGATATGAAGCCAAGAATTCTGTTAGCTTTAAATGTGAACACTAATGCAACTGTTGTCTTGGTTTTAAATTACTGCTAACCAGAACTCCTAAATCCTTTTCGCAATCAGTAGTATTAAGATCTACATTATTTATTTTATATGTGGCATGGTTATTTACTGCCCAAACATTTAGAACTTTGCATTTGTAAAAATTAAACTGCATTGCCATTACCCCACCATTGCATAGTCTATTAAAACATCGGAGAGCTCTGTGCCTCATTAGAATAAATTTGGACGGCCTATTTGGTGTCATCACCAAAATTTGCTTATGTCGCTATTTACCCCACATTATGTCGTTTATGTAAATTTGAAAAAACGGCCCAACCTGACCCTGGGAACCCGCTTGTGACGTCCCCCCTTTTTGATTTCCCCATTCATGCAAACTCTCTGTGTTTATTTGTCGCATTCTTCTATAGGAAAAAATTCTCCTATTCCGTGTGCCTTAATTTCCCTAAATCCTCTGGGTAAAACCTATCAAAAGCCTTCCCGAAGTCCATATACAAAAATTCAATTCTTTCCCTGTTCTCCTCCTCAATACCTTAGTGTAAAGTAGTAAATTGTAAGACAGGAACCCCCTTTGTAAAACCGTGTTGAATTCTTTAAATCAATCTGTGCCTTCAAGATGGTACAAATTTCTTCGGCAATTATTGTTAAATAAATTTTCCCCTAGGGAGGAAAGGCTTATTGGTCTTAGTTGGAACCCAAGGACCGTCACCTCCCTTGTAAATAGGATTCATTCCCATTTCCCTATCGGGGCCCATGCAGTTTGTATGATATTTTTAAAAGTTTAGCAAAAGGTTGTAGGTCCTCTTTAATTCCTTAACCCCTTGCAAAATTTTCATGGGCCCTGGGGATTTGTTAGGTTTTGTTTCTCATTTGTTGAGGACTGTCAAGTTACCGCAACGTACATAGTTTATTATCATCGTTTACATAATTTTTATTTCGGAATATCGCAGTATTTTCCCTGGGTGAAAACTGAGGGGAAGAAAATTTTTAGAATTTCAAAATACCTGATCTGTCATTGATCTGCCCAAAGTTACTCTTAAGGGGGGCCAATTTTGTCCCAAATTTTACTACTGTATCCTAAAAAGAATCCTTTAGGGTTAATCTTTGAATCCCTTGCGCCTTGCCTCAAATCCCTTTTTGTTTTTCTCATTTTTTCTTCAAATTTCTCTTTTTAAAAAAATTTAAATTGATTTTTTAAAACCCCCACCCCCTCTTTTGATACCTATAAATGCCTCTCTTTTGACCATGAATGTTTTAATTATTGTTAAACCATTTGGGATATTTTGTTAGATCAAATTTCCCCCTTCGGAACAAAAGTATTTTGGCAACACAGATCATTACCTACCATAGTCAGGGCATCCAATTTACCCCACCCAGGTAATTTCTCCCCCTGAAGTCGGCCCAAGCGAAAACGGGACAGAGATTTGATTGCAGTTTCTGGGTAATTCCATGATATATTAAAACTAAGTGATTTGTGATCATTTTCCAAGCTCTCATTAACCTAAAGATTTTAATTATTAATCTTTGTTGGAAAACCCAAAAATCAAGCAGATTTTTTCCCCTCTATTTGGGTTTTTCTGTCACAACCTGTTCTAAAAACAATCGAACCGTATCAGAAAGTCACTAGACTAAAGTTTTTCCTGTCATATGTTCCATTCAATTTGTCAAAAGTTAAAATCTCCCATTATAACAACATTTTCATATCAAATGTTTTATGAATTTCGTCCCATAACAGCTTCTGCACCCCTTAAAGGTTTGGGGGCCATAAATAAACCCCCAAAATTAATTTGTCCGTCCCTCGAAAAAACTGAACCCAAAAATTCTGTGTTCGATGTTTCTATCTTATTATGTCTAAGACAAAAATTTTAAATTTTTTCTCTGACAAAAATCGCCACCCTCCCACCCTTTCCCTGTTGCCCCTTGTCAGTGTGTAATGGGTTTTAACCCTGTCCCCCTCAAGGAAGGTTCCTTGATGTTGGTGAGGGGCCTTGATTTAGGGAACTGGACAGTGCTAGTTCCCGAATTAAGCCGAACCCTTCCAAATCCCCCCCCGGCGTTTGTTACCCTCCGGGTTTAGCGCTTCCCCCTTGTTTTTAAAAAAAATAATTATAAACCCCTGTATGTTGCATTCAAAAGGCATTTTATCTTTCAGGTTGAACCAGGCTCTGTTTACCTTTTAAATCTTATTACCTAAAATTTGCAAGTAATTTTAGTCATCTACTTATTTTCAGACTCCTACTATTGTTTTAGTAAACTTTAAGGGGTAGTCACTCGTTGCCCTTTTTATTCTCTTTGTTTGTTGATCAATTGTTTTGCCTTTACTAGCAACTTTATTTTTAAATATTGTCTTTTTAAACTTCCCTGGGGTTTTCCCGGTAATAACTGTTTTTTAAAACCCTAATGCTGCACCCTGAGTTTCCCACAAACCCCCATACCTCTTAATCACATTTTAAATTTCCCTAGAAAAGTAAAATTTACTCTCTAAATTTGAATTGGCTAATGCAAGCACTCCACCCCCAGAAGGAAAACCCCATCCCTTGCATACATGTCACGTTTGTCAAAGAATAGGGCCCGTTATTAATGAAGGGATTTCAAATTCATTTGCAGTACCTTTAGCCCGCATTTATACCCAAATTTCCTAGAATCCATTTATTGCCCACTCCCCTTTTAGGCAAGATGCTACAAAGACTGGGATCCCTCCTTAGACCTAACTATTTCTATGGCGACTGTACTTATCCAGCAGCTCCTTTCCGCCCTTCCCAAAATTTATTTTCCCCCCGCACTAAGGGCAGATAATGGGCTCGATCCCCTTACCCGCCTAAGTTATCCAACCCGCTGACTTGCACCAAACCAACTCCGGGAAAACAACCCCCTGTTGACTTTTTGCTCTGTACAAAATGCAAGTCCATAATCTTACCCAGAATTGCCCACTTTAAAAAATTCTTACCTTGTTGCAGGGGAATCAGTGGTACCCTTCAACCTCACTAACCCCTGAAAAAACCTCGTCTTGGGAAAAAAAAACAAAAAAAAAAAATTGGAAAAAAAAAAAATTTGGGGGAAAAAAAAAAACCCCCAAAAAAAAGAAAAAAGAAAAAAAAAAAAAAAAAAAAGAAAAAAAAAAAAAGAAAAAAAAAACAAAAAGGGGAATTTTTAAAATGGGGTTAAAAAAAAACCCAAAAAAAAAAAAAAAAAACAAAAAAAAAAAAAAAGGTGAAAAAAAAAAAAAAAAAAGGGTATTAAGGGGAAAAAAGATTGCGTTTTGGGATGGGGAAGGGGGCACTAAAAGATACATATCACCTACAGAAAAAGGTATGGGAAAAACCCGGTTTTGGAAAAGGATTTTGTAAAAAAGGTTTTGAAAAAGTGTACGTGCTTAAAGCGTTTTTGCCCAAAAGGGACCCGGGGGGGAAAAAAGTAAAGGGATGGGAAACTTTGTGTTTAAAATTTTTAGAGGGACATGTAAAAATGGTGCTGGTTTTTAAAAGGATTAAAACCCCAATGTAGCATGGGATGTAAATGGCAAAATTTAGTAATTAAGGATACGACCTAGGGCCCCAGAGGTTTTGAACGTTTTTACTGGTACATTGCCAAGGAGCGTGCTCCCAGGGGGGGGGGGGGGGCCCCTCGAGGGGGGGGGGTTAGCGAGCGTGGGGGGAAAGATGCATATCATGTTGTTTTTTTTGTGGGGGAGGGCATCAAGTAGGATGGTTGGGTAGTGGCTAGGGTGGGGGTCATGGTGTGGGGCGGTTTGAGAGGTTGAGTCTTATGTATGGGGGGGATGAGGGGGGTGGCAAAGGGGTTTAGCACATATAATCGTGGACACAAATGTTTTTGGGGGGATGAGGGGGAAAAAAAGGGTGGGGAAGTGTGAGAAGGATTTTGGCAGCGCGTTTTATCGAACTTTTTGGCAATGAGAAATATTGGGAAAAGTGGGTTGATTTTTTCCGAAAAGGTTTTTGAGGACTAACAATAGGGGAATTTTAAAGGGGGTTTTTAACGGGGTTTTTTCTTCCCGGGGGGAGTATGTTGGTTTTAAAAGGGGGGGGGGGAGTCGGGGTTTTAAAGGGTGACTGTGGTGAATGATGGGGGATGGGTTGACTGGAGGTACACGTGTGGAAACTGGAGTGAGGTGTGAAAGATCTATTTTGTTTGTTTTTTTGGGGAGGTATAAATGAAAGTTAAATATATAACATTTTTAAATTTTTAAAATATAAAATATGTAACATGAATTTTTTTTTTTAGCGAATTATGTCCCGTTGAATGTTCTGCAAATGAATTTTAACTTGGAGGGGCTTCCCTTTTTATGTTCCCCTTTAAACTTGAGGTGTTTTAAATTTTTGTAAAGTGTTCCCGATCTTTTTTTGAAGTAATTACCCTTTTTTGTAACTGTGTGTTTTAAAGGGGTTTTCCCCAAAAATTTAAAGTTTATTTTTATTTATTTTTATGTAATACTGTTAGGCGCGTGCTAGGGAAGGGAAAAGAGAAAGTCTAGGTTGGTGGTATGTGTGTTAAGTTTTTGGGATGTTTGTATGTGGCGTGTTGATGTTGTAAGGGGTTTGTTTTTGGTGTTGTTTCTTCTAAATCAAAATAAAACTTTTGGATAATCTTTCTGTCCCGTCTTGGATTCTTTTAAAATATTTAATTCCCGTATTTTACCCCATAATTTGCATGTGGTGTATTTTCTTGCTTTTTTTGGTGAACTTCACGTTTTGCAATGTTGTTATAATAGCTTAATTTTATGGTTTTTTACATTAAATATTGAAAAATTTT
>NC_069399.1:14140231-14161495 GCF_026875155.1 Cherax quadricarinatus | reverse complement strand
TGCCATAACCCTAGTACTTAAAAGTTATATGATGTAAACTTAGTCAACACTTTGCAAAAAAGGATTGGGGGTTATGGTGAACAGCACCCTTTAAAACCCAAGACAGCAATCCCTAAGGTACGTAAATAAGGCAAATAGATTAGGGGGATTTATATAAAGAAGTGTAAGGGAACAGAAGCCCAGGGTCTTATGCATTTTTATCATATTGTAAGGCCTCCCCTAGATTGCAGTTAATTTTGGTCTCCATATTACAAAATGGACATAAATTGTTAAAAAACTTCGGTAGGATGTTTAAAATTTAATACATGCTTTTAGAAATTTTCCTTATGGAAAAAAGATTGAAGACTCTTAAATTACATCATTTGGGTTAGACGAAGAATGAGGGGATCAAATCAAAGGTAAAGGGGAAAGTAGGTATTAATAAAGGGGATATTAAAGGTCTGAGGTTCTCCCCAAAGAGAGAACCCGCAGTAATGGTTTTAAATTGATAAGTTTAGATTAAAAGGACATAGGAAGTTTTGGGTTTGGGAAAATAGGGTGTTGATGAGTGGAACAGTTCCCTATTTGGGTTATTGAGGTAGGATTTTGGGAGTTTCAAATTTAGGTTGGATAAGTAATGGTGAGGGGGTTTTGGGTTTGAGTGGGATTTGCAATCAGAGTTTTTTTGGGTAGCATGAAATTTGGGGTTTGGGGAAAAATGTTTTTAGTGGGATAAAAAATTGTAAAGGCCCCGCCTAGTATGGGCCCACAGGCTGCGCAGGTTCCTTTCTTATGTTCTTATGTTTTATGTTTTTTTCATTTTTTTTGGGTCCCCTCCCTCGGTGGGAGAGGCCGACTTTTTAAATATTATATTATATAATATATATAATATATATATATATATATATAATATATATTTATATAATATAGGGGGGTACCCCCTTAGAATGTTTAGGGCCCCTCATCTCAGAGAAAAGAATAATTGCTTCAGGGAAAAACCCCAAAGATTCCCTGAAGCTGTTTGGATTTTCCCCTTTACCACCCTTATTATTTTATCTTTTATTTAAAGACAAAATACATTGACAAAACATTCACAAAAATTGATAAAAAGTAAACAAAATAAATATATATATATAAATATATTATTTTAAAATATATTATATTATATATTATATATATATTATATATATATTTTTATATTTAATCAATGAATATCAGAGGGTTTTTACAAAGAGACATTCCTCCCTTACAATTTTTAACTTTTTGTTTCACGAGGGTTTTGAGGAGGAGATTAGGTGAAAAAATATAAATTTTTTTGTATAGATTATCGACCTAGTTTAAAATTCGTACAGAAGATTGTTGAAAAAATTGAACACGAAAAAATGGGCAAAAAAACAACCACGGGTTTCCGAAGGGTACCCGGAGGGCATTCCGGGGGGGATCAAGCCCCCGGGGCCGGTCCCCCGACCGGCCTCCGGTGGATTAGGGCCCGCAACAAGGTGTTACTGCTGGGGCACCCCAAAACCAAATACAAACACAGCCCGGCTGATCGGCACCGCTTTAGGTATCTGTCCAGCTCCCCCTTGAAAACGACCCTGGCTTCCGTAAAGCCCCTTATTGCTGGTGGGAGGCGGGTTTAACGTCTTGGGGCCCCCGGATATTATTGTGTTTTTTTCCCCCCTTTGTATCAGTGACCCCCCACTTTTTATGGGGGTATGTTGCATCGCCTGCAAGTCTTTTGTTTTTGTTTGGGTGATTGCTGTGTGCTTTAGGGACCGTCCCTCGTTTTCCAGGTGTAGATTATGATATATCTTTCGCTGCGTCCGTGAGTACAAGTTAAGTGCTTTCAGGCGCTTCCAGTAGTTAAGGTGTTTGATGGAACTTATACGTGCAGTAAAGGTTCTCTGTACATTCTCTAGTGGGGATAGAATCAGCTGTCAGATAGTCATAATGACTCTCTGACCGCGGGTTCGATTCCCGCCCATGGTATGGTTTCTTACCAATCGTATCGTTACGATTTCATGAGTCATAATAGGAGGGGAATTTTTTTCCCAGAAGAGGGGTGTGACAGACTGATATACAACAAAAAAAGTTTTCATAAATGGCATCATAAGTGGAGTTCCTCATGTAGCAGTGTTGGGGAGTTTGTTGTTCACAATATTTATAAACGGCATAGATGAGGGAATAAATAGCGACATAAGCAAGTTTGCAGATGATAATAGTGTCCTCATCAGATTAATTCTGATGAGGACACTAGACCGCTACAAGATCTGGATAGGATGATGCAGTAGTTGGAGAAGTGGGAAATGCAGCGTAATGTACACCAGTGATTCCCAAAGTGGGTTGTACCGTCTCCTGGGGACAGTGGAAGAATCCAGAGGGGCGTTGAGGAAAAAAGGGTGGTAGGGTGGCATCAGAACCATGGGAGTGTTTGTTTTACAAAATCTATATGACAAAATCTAAGTCACGAACACTTCAGTAACATAAATGCTCTACAAAGAATAAAATTAACATAGAGTTATACATGAAAGCAAAGTTTTATTTTATTTTGTGGTATGAAGTCGGAAAGTTCGAACGTTTGCTCTGATGGTCCACACGCTAGCCAACTCTGACAACAAACGAAATGGATACTATTGATGATCATATTTTCACGTCTGCAAGGGCCAAGGCTCTAGGTTTGTACGCACTGCAAGTTATCAACAGTCTTGCATGTCCCTTTTAAGGCATAATATAAAGATGTGATCGAGGGGTGTTCATGGAGGGACGCCAAAGGGTTTGGAAGTCTTGCTGTGATCAACTCGACAAATCATTAAGCATTATTTTCACAGCAGTAAACAAAATCACGGCACAAGCTCTCAGTTCCCGCCTGTGTCGACAACTCTGTATTGAGAATGATGTAGATTATGAACGGTGGTTGTTGCACACAGAACGTAGGTAGCTGTCATGTGAAAACTTCCTGAGACGTTTCTATTCACTTTTAAAAAACAGTTGTTTAATTCTGTCAAGATTCCAGTTTGTTCTGTGTTATGAACTAAGAAACATCAAGCATGGCATTCCTTATTTGGCAGATGTATCTCCAAAGTTTAACGAAGTTAATTTGTAAATTAAGGGAAATGAGTTCTTCCAGTTTCCGAGCATCTCTGGATTGGAGAAGAGCATACTAGACGATGACCTTCAAGTACATTGCGCACAGCTGAATGACCTGCATACAGACATGGCTGACAGATTTCAGGACTTTTTATTTTTTACTTACAGTACCAGACTAGGTGATCAATCCATTCCTAGATATCAGCAATCTGGAAACAGGAATGGTGCAGGAAGAATTTATTTCACTGCAAAATGACTGAGTTGAAGCCTAAGTTCAAAATATCATATCAAGATTTTTGGGTAAAAAAAGCATTTCTGACCGTTACCTTGCACAGTGGAAGAAAGTCAAAATGTACTTTATTGCCTTCCCACCATCATATTTAGTATAGCGAGGCTTCAGTGCAGTCACCAAATTAGTTTTGAAGCAAAGATACATAGTGAAAATTACTGAACGAGGGAATCTAAGTGCCTTCGAGCCTGATGTTGAGAAGCTCATGTCCCTGCACATACATCTCATTAAAATTATGAAGACAAAGTAGTAACAGATGAGATGAAAATTTTACCCTATCAAACTGTTAATTAAATAAATTAGTTTACCATGTTAATTTTTATGTGTGAAATAAATGCGCTTGTTTATAGTATTAGATCAGTTGTTTTCGAATTTGCAGTAAACCTAATACCAAGATAGAGCTTTGTTCGTATGTGTGTGAGGAGGGGTGGCGCAAGGGATGTGGACTTGGATACATGGCGGCGCCAGCCTAAAAAAATGGAAACCACAGATGTAGACAAACCGAAATTTGTAAACCCGGTAAAAAAGAATAACGATGGCACATATTAGCTTAATACATAATTAGCTCTCAAGCACTAGGAATGCGACAAAGATTTCAAAGTTCAGGTTAGCAGTAATCTAAAACCAAGACAAAATTGCGTAAGTGTGTGTAATGAAACTAATAGAATTTTGGCTTGATATCAAGAAGTATAAATAACAGGAGTCCTTGCGTTATAAGAACATAAGAACATAAGAACGAAGGAACACTGCAGCAGGCCTACTGGCCCATGCGAGGCAGGTCCAAGTCTCCTACCGGCTTAAGCCAATGCACCCAACCTAGTCAGGTCAGGTCACATTGACTTAAGGGAGGAACACGGCAACCCACCTGGTAGCACAAGCTATCAGGTTCAACTCACACCCCCCCACATCCACTCATGTATTTATCCAACCTATTTTTAAAGCTACACAACGTTCTGGCCTCTATAACTGTACTCGGGAGTTTGTTCCACTCATCCACAACTCTATTACCAAACCAGTACTTTCCTATATCCTTCCTGAATCTCGACCTATTTTTGGTAAAGGCTTATTTATAATATACTGCACAGATCTGGTCACCGTTTTTCAGATGGACATAAATTCGCTGGAAAACTTAGAAAGAATGAAGACAAAGTTGACCCCATTTATCAGATATCTTTCCTTCGAGGAAAGACTGAGGACATTGAATCTGCACTCTCTAGAAAGGTATAGAATTAGGGGGATATGATTCAGGTGTATAAATAAATTTAAAATTTATTTATACACCTGATATTGGAAAGAACTGGTTCGTTAATAGAGCTTGAGTCACTGAAATAAAAACCTTGTGTATCTTTAAAAATAGATTCTACAAGTAAACGAGCGGTTGTGGGTAGGTGGATACTGAACCAACCTACTGTTGGACAGTAGACCTCACAAAGAGCTACGTCTTTCTTATAAACTGATGTGGGAGAGTCTGTGTCGGACCTTCCTAGAAGAGGAATGCATCTATATAGGAAAAATCTTCGCACATCAACTTTTTCCATTTTCTTAATCTGGGATTGCAGATTCAAGACACAAGCTATCTTCAAGAAATTCCTATGGAACAGTCCTCTAAGTAGTTCACAGTACTCCCATGTGGTGATGTTGAAAAGAATGCCCGTCAGATACTTGCTAGAAACAATATCAATGTTTCCACCGTAAAAATATCCTCTATGAAAGACCTCACTGCAAAACGTAATCTCTCACCTCTCACCTCTTATTTACATTTTTTCAGGTTATTTTTTGACACTTACATCCAACTCTCCCTATATGTAAGTTCCTATTTTTCAACTCTCGTGTTTAAAGTGATCAAGGTCCCAGGACCGAAATATGTTTTAACAAATATGCTCTAGTGCTTGCTTGCTCACACACACACACACAAAGACACACACACACGCATACACGCACACATACACACACACACACACACACACACACACACACACACACACACACACACACACACACACAACACACACACACACACACACTAACAACACACTTACACACACACACACACACACACACACACACACACACACACCACACACATCACACACACACACACACACACACACTTACACACACACACACACACAAATAAACAAACAAATACACACTGGAGCTTGTGTTCACCCTGAGTAGCTCAGACATTGAGCACATCACATATGAAAGGCCCCTTGGAGCTAGTGACCACGTAGTTATGAGCTTAGAATACATCGTGGAGCTAAAAGTGGAGAGGGTAACGGGAGTAGAAAGGGAAAAGCTAAATTATAAAAGGGGGGACTACACAGGAATGAGGACCTTCCTGCAGGAGGTTCAGTGGCAACAGAAATTGGTAGGAAAATCAGTAAACGAAATATGGACTTCGTAACAACAAAATGCAAGGAGGCAGAGAAAAGGTTTGTTCCCAAGGGTAACAGAAATAATGGGAAGGACAGAACGAACCCTTGGTTTGCCCGAAGGTGTAGGGAGGCAAAAACTAAGTGCTCTAGAGAATGGAAAAAGTACAGAAGGCAAAGGACTCAGGAGAAGAAAGAGATTAGTCGACGAGCCAGAAACGAGTATGCACAGATAAGGAGGCAGGCGCAGCGGCAGTAAGAAAATGGCATAGCATCGAAAGTCAAGTCTGACCCGAAACTACTCTACAGCCACATCAGGAGGAAGACAGCAGTTGATCAAGGACCAGGTAATCAGGCTAAGGAAAGAAGGTGGGGAGCTCACAAGAAACGACCTGGAGGTATGTGAGGAGCTCAACATGAGATTTCAGGAAGTATTTGCAGTGGAGGCTGAAGGGACAACGGGAAGACAAAACAGTGGCGTACAGCAACAAGGGATATACCAACAAGTGTTGGATGAATTACACACAACTGAGGAGAAGGCGGAGAAGCTCTTAAGTGACCTTGATACCTCAAAGGGGGTGGGACCGGACAACATATCTCTGTGGATCCTTAGAGAGGAAGCAGGGAAACTACGTGTGCCACTAACCAAAATCTTCAACACTTCCTTTGAAACTGGACAGCTACCTGAAGTATGGAAGAAGGCAAATTTAGTCCCCATCTTTAAGAAGGGAGACAGAAATGAAGCACTAAATTATAGACCAGTGTCATTGACGTGTATAGTATGCAAAGTCTTGGAAAAGATTATCAGGAGGAGAGTGGTGGAGCACCTGGAGCGGAACAAGATTATAAACGACAGCCAGCATGGATTCATGGAAGGCAAATCCTGTGTCACAAACCTACTAGAGTTTTATGACAAGGTAACTGAAGTAAGAAATGAGAGGGAGGGGTGGGTTGATTGCATTTTCGTGGACTGCAAGAAGGTCTTCGACAGAGTTCCTCACAAGAGGTTAGTAGAGAAGCTAGAGGAACAGGCACGTATAACAGGATGGGCACTACAATGGATCAGAAAATACCTAACAGGGAGGCAACAGCGAGTTATGGTCCGTGATGTGGTATCACAGTGGGCGCCGGTGACGAGCGGGGTCCCACAGGGATCATTCCTGGGACCAGTGCTATTCTTGGTATATGTGAACGACATGACGGAAGGGATAGACTCAGAAGTGTCCCTGTTTGCAGATGACGTGAAGTTAATGAGGAGAATTAAATAAGACGCGGACAAGCCAGGTCTACAAAGAGACCTGGACAGGCTGGATGCGTGGTACAAAAACTGGCTGCTAGAATTTAACACCGCCAAATGCAAAGTCATGAAGAACGGAGGAGGGCAAAGAAGACCGCAGACAGAGTATAGGCTAGGAGGCCAAAGGCTGCAGATCTCACTCAAGGAGAAAGACCTAGGAGTGTGTATAATACCGAGTACATCGACAGAAGCACACATTAACCAGATAACTGCTGCGGCATATGGGCGCTTGGCAAACCTGAAAATAGCGTTCCGGTACCTCTGTAAGGAATCTTTCAAGACTTTATACACAGTGTACGTCAGGCCCATACTGGAGTACGCAGCACCAGTTTGGAACCCACACCTGGTCAAATACGTCAAGAAATTAGAGAAAGTGCAAAGGCTATGAAGAAAGGTTAAGGGAAATCGGTCTGGCAACACTGGACAACAGGAGGGTCAGGGGAGATATGATAACGACATACAAAATGCTGCGTGGAATAGACAAGGTGGACAGAGACAGGATGTTCCAGAGATGGGACACAGAAACAAGGGTCAACAATTGGAAGCTGAAGACTTAGATGAGTCAAAGGGATGTTAGGAAGTATTTTTTCAGTCATAGAGTAGTTAGGAAGTGAAACAGTCAGGCAAACGATGTAGTGGAGGCAGGAACTATACATAGTTTTAAGACGAGGTACGGTAAAGCTCATGGAGCAAGGAGAGAGAGGACCTAGTAGCGGTCGGTGAAGAGGCGGGGCCAGGAGCTGAGTCTCGACTCCTGCAACCACAATTAGGTGAGTACAATTAGGTGAGTACACACACACTCAAACACACACACACACCACAACACACACACACACACACACACACCACACAAAACACAAAACACACACACACAAACCCACATCACACACAAACACACACACACACAACACAACACCACACACACCACACACACACACACACACCACACACAACACACAACACACACACCACACAAAACCCCAAAAACACACAACACCACACACACACACCCCAACCACAACACACACACACACACTCACACACACACACTCACACACACACACACACACACACACACACACACACAACACACACACACACACACACACACACACACACACACACAACAAATGTAGTCCCAATTTTTAAAAATGGAGACAGACAAGAAGCACTAAACTCTAGATCAGTGACACCGACATGTATAGTATGCAAAGTCATGGAGAAGTTTATCAGGAGAAGAGTGATGGAACACCTAGAAAGAAATGAGCTTATCAAGGCAGAACTACAAAAGGATCTGAACAGGCTGCAGGCCTGGTCCAGCAATTAGCTCCTGAAGTTCAACCCTACCAAGTGCAAAGTCATGAAGGTTGGGGAAGGGCAAAGAAGACCGCAGACGGAGTACAGTCTAGGGGCCAGAGACTACAAACCTTGCTCAATGAAAAAGATCTTGGGGTGAGTATAACACCAGGCACATCTTCTTAGGCGCACATAAACCAAATAACTGCTGCAGCATATGGGCGCCTACCAAACCTAAGAACAGCATTCCGCCATCTTAATAAGGAATCGTTCAGGACTCTGTACACTGAATGTTAGGCCAGTATTGGAGTATGCAGCACCAGTTTCGGACCCACATCTAGCCAAGCACGTAAAGAAAATAGAGAAAGAGCAAAGGTTTTTAACAAGACTAGTCCCAGAGCTAAGGGGTATGTCCTACGAGGAGAGGTTAATACTATTGGTATTGAGCTTCTCCGAGGGACGATTTCGCCTAGTTCAGCGCAGGTTCTCATACCTAAGATCATTAGAGAGACGTATGGAATTCAAGATGGAGAATTATATGGAATGGCTTTAAATGGAACGCATAGAATCTTCGTGAAACTGCTCACTGCAACGGTATATGAATCGTTGGTTACTCGTTTTCAGGACGTGAGTCTTGATGTTACACCTGCTGTACGTTTGAGAATGAGTGATGTATCTTGGCTTTATACTGGATAAATTACGTAACGTCCTTGAGGCGGATGAAGCTGATATCAAAAAAAGTCTTCGAGAAATATGGGACATTTTCATTTTCCCCAGCATGGTATGTGGTTAGCAGCTGCCTACGCGGGTTTGCCGGAAGATACTTTTAACCTTAAAATGACATTGAGGCATCCCATACCGTCTTACGTTTATCTTCAGGAATTCAGGACACAGGTCATGGTTTTATATCCCGGGCAAAGGCGTGCATGTCGCCTATGTGGTGAGTATGACCACATAGCTGCAGCATGTGAGAAGAACAGACGCATGCCTGAACCTGTGGTAGAGGACGCAGCCCATGTCTTACGGGTGGCAGGTGAGGATCAATCACCTGAGGGAGAGCGTGGTCGTTTGTGGAGTGAGATGGTGGAGCAAGCTTTTTGGACTGGGTGAGTCCCCCCTCAGTTCCCCGCCCCAGAATCTCCTTCAGTGACTTCTGTAGGGATGGTACCACAGGAGGAAGTGTTGGAAATAGAGGAAGAATTGGAGGAAGTTTTGAAGACCTTGTCACCACCTGAGGAGGACGTTACATCTGAGCAAGAAGTAGCTGGAGAGTTATCGCTTCCAGCTTGTCAACGATATGAGACTTTGGGGAATGATAATGTGACGGAGACGTCAGTGGGATTAATAAATCATTGTAAGGTGGATGTTGAGGTTCACCGTGAGGCTTCCCCAGACCATGTTATGGGGGACATGATTGTAACAAGGAAAAGGGCAGCTACATCAGACTCAGATGATGTCCTGACGCCAGGCAGAGGCCTGGGAAGCAGACTGGGGTGGTAGGAGGGGGAAAGAGGTGGCGAGGGGGGAGGTCATGATAGGAGACATCGGAAGAAGGGAGGGGGAAAGACGGTATTGTGAAGATAACTACAAAAAATATTAATTCTAGTGGTGAAAAGAGTGAGGAGAAGACGCAGGGGTGGAAAATTTAAAAGGCCTTCGGTGTATGACTGTCAGTGTTAATGGCTTATGTAACAGAATAAAGAGAGAATGGTTGTGTATGTTTCTTAATAAATATAGAGTGGATGTTGTGTTCCTCCAAGAACATAATTTCAAGGAGGGTAAAGTGTTTCGAGGTAGCAGGTTAAAAAGTAATGACCTGCCAACTCCTGTTTAAAAGGTGGTGTGGGTATTTTAATAAAGGAGACGAGCCCGTTTGTTTCGCAGAGAAGTGAGGAGAGAGGGGGGAGGGTGTTGCGTGTGGATGGGTCGTGGATGGGTAAGCGTGTATCTTTTGTAAGTGTGTATGCGCCTGCGGAGAATAGCATGCAGGTAAGGAAGGATTTTGTGTGCGAGGATCTTGTCTATTTTTTGCGTGCACTTCCGGAAGTAGCAATAGTGGGGGGTGACTGGAACTGCTTTTATTAGGGGCTGACGTAGAACCAAAAGGGGCATGACATATGTCTGTAACTCTCAGGGATTTGATGAGGGACGTTAGGTTACGTGATGCGTTTGGGGGTGTGTGGGAAACAGAACATACTTTTGTTAGGAGGGGATATGCAGCGAGGTTAGATAGAGTGTATCTTTCTCAAGGGGTTGTTGTGAAATCTTTTAATACCGTTGAGGCGGCTGTGTCAGTTCATAGGGCTGTAGTGATGGAAGTAGGGTGGGAGGAGCTGGCAGAAATATATAGGACTTATTGGAAATTGAATATTAGTGTGTTGAGTGATGAAGAAGGTTTGGAGGATTTTCTATTCTATGGAAAGAGCTTTACAAGGAAGCTCAAGAGGTGGATGACATTGTAACATGGAGGGATTTGGTAACCAAAGAAAGGATAAGAAAGTATTATGTGAGGGAGGGTAAAAGTATAAACAATTTAAAATACGGGCTTTTGAATTATTTAGAGGATCGATTAAGAGGTTGTTATGGGCAGGGGATGGTTGGTGGTGTTTTTCCCATGGACGAAATAGTAGACATAAAAGAGAGATTGCGAACATTGCAAAATGATCGGTTTCAAGCGGTAAGGGTGCAAGCAGTGTTAGAAGAAGTTTTGTGGGGGGACAAGCCGTCAGGGTGTGTGTTGCGACATCAAAAGCAAAGGAAGGCACTGACGGCTAACCCGAGATTAGAGGTAAATGAGACAATGGGGATCTATAGAGCAGGGCAGGAGACAAGAAATACGTAGGGTATGAGTGAATATGCGGATATGTGGTATGAAACGTAATGGACAAGTGGGGGTGTGGATGATGTGGAGTTAGGCAGGGTGTGTACATATGCAACGTGCAATTTAGGTAATAGTGATAGGATGGCTTTGGGTGGGGTTATTATTGCAGAGGAAATAGAGATTGCTTTACAGGGCATGGGGAAGGGAAAAGCCCCGGGTATTGATGGTCTACCGGGGAAAATTTTTTTTACAGCATTGGGCATTGATATGGAAATTTTCATGGTTAGGTTATTTAATTGTATGAAGGAGAAGGGTAAGTTGGGAGATAAGCAGACTACAGCAGTTGTGGTGCTGGTCCCGAAAGGTAACGGGCAGCCCACCCTTCGGGAGTATCGAGAAATATCGTTGCTATGTACCGACCATAAGGTTTTTGCAAAAATTTTAGGTAATAGGGTTAAATGTGTAGTGGGGAGGGACATTTTGAAATCGCAGTTTGGGCTACCCGGAAGGTCGATGATTGAAGGACACAGGATTCTGAGAAGTTTTGTGGAGTCAAAAGGAGGGGGGGAGGGGCGACTTTACTGGCTTTGGACTGGCAGGCAGCCTATGATAGAGTGGAAAGGCGTGCACTGCAGGTTATACTTAGGAGACAAGGTTATGGGGAAGAAATAGTTGATTGGGTAAATACGCTGTATAGGGGAGCAAAAATGAGGGTACAAATAAATTGGTGTATGGGGAGGGAATTTGCGA
Source organism: Cherax quadricarinatus (assembly GCF_026875155.1). NCBI lineage: Eukaryota > Metazoa > Arthropoda > Malacostraca > Decapoda > Parastacidae > Cherax > Cherax quadricarinatus. The sequence continues at coordinate 14,149,601 of NC_069399.1, read as the reverse complement.
TGGGTAGAGGTCTCAGGCAGGGGTGTCCCATGTCACAGATCTTATTTGCGTGTTTTCGGGACCCCTTTTATAGAATGGTTGAACATACCGTCAGTACCTGGGGTGAGGGTGGGGTTGAGGGCGGGACGCTTTGGCCAGGATTAATAGGTTATGTAGATGATACGACTGTTCTGGTTCGTGAAAGGATGTCCTTGCAAGTATTGGACGATGTTGTGCAAGTGTTTGAACCTGCCATGGGTATGAAGGTAAACAGTGAGAAGTCATTGATCATGGGGTTGGGCACTTGGAAAGGGGGGGGGAAGGTGAGTTGTAATGTTGTTAAAAAGTGTGCGATGTCAATAAAGATTTGTGGTATTATATACAAGGATGACATGGATGTGGTGCGTGAGGAAGACTCAGATAGGTTGTTAGAAAGGATCGTGGGACGTCTGGGTGTTTTGAGGCCCCAGCATCTCACTCTGGCACAACGTGTGATTGTTGTAAATGTTTTATTGTATAGTAAGGTTTGGCATGTTGCGGCTGTGTTCCCGATTACAGGGACGGCGATTGCGGGAATTTTGAGACGGGTGTTTAAATTTTTGGGGGGATCAAGTTGTGATTGGTTAAGAAGAGAGGTTGTTATGTTACCGGTGCGCCAGGTTGGGTTGGGATTGATGGATCTAAGATGGAGGGCTAAATGTGTGTTTCTTAAGTGGGAGGTATTGCGTGTGGGCGTGATGGCGGGAAATATAGAACAGGTATATATGAGGTTGAAGAAGTGGTATGGAGGCGTTGAATTGAGGGAATGTGAAATTGTTCTACGGGCCTTGTTCTTGGTTAGGGAACGGAGAAACATTCGAATCGGGTTTTGTGTAGGTTACTGGTGGGTAAGTGCGTTGCCCCTGTTGAGGGTTTGTTCCCCATGTACTCGTGGAGAAACATTTGGTATAGAAATTATTGCCTAGGGTGCGTGACGTTATGTTTCATTTTTTGCACGGTATCTTGCCGTCAAGGGCCATACTAAGAACCAGTAGAGTAGTAGAGGGAGGGGGGTGTGGTTTTTGTGGAGGGGACGACACAGCGTTCCACGTAGTTTATTTTTGTGAAGGGTTAGAAGGTGTCAGGGGTTGGTTAGGTAGGTTGGTACAGAGGGGGGAGGGAGTGGGGTGGCGGTTCTGAGTGCTTTAAGTCTTGACATGGGTGGTTTAGAAGAGGAAGTCATAAGAGCTTTAGATTACATCATGGTGGATTGTATCTACATATCGTGGGTGATGAGGGGGAAGGGGTTAGTGAGGTGCGAAGCGCGGGTTTTGTGATAACGTTTTATCGTACGATGTTCGGAACAGGGAATTTTTCGGGAAGAGGTGGGATCAGGTATTTTCGGAAGGATATAGGAGGCTAACGTTAGAAAACCTCGTGAATCTGTGAATGAATTGAATGTACGAAGGGTAAGGTTCTTTTTTTTTATGGGATTTAAATTTTTTGAGTGTAAGTCAGTGGGTAATAGCAGGCTCGTCTCCTGAGGGGGGGGGATGAGAGTGTGGTGAATGTTGGTATGGATTGTGTTTCCCGGTTGTCATGGATGTGTGGTTGGTTTGGGGCTTTGAGAGCCGTTTATACTTATTGTCACTTTTGTGTAATGGATGAAAGAGCAACTCAGAAGGTTTTGTCATGTATTTGGAGGTGTTCCTGACTTGTAATGACCCGATTCTTGAGTCAATATGCTTTTAATGGTATATGTAATTGGTTATGTTTATTATAGGTTATGAGGTCATGATATGTGTTTGATTTTTGTAGATAAAAATATTTTTATATATTGTTTTGTTTGAGTACATGTATGCATATGCATGGGTTTCCCTTTTTTTTGTTTTTTAAATCAGTTTTTTCTTTTGTGTTACTCTTTAAATATCGTTTTGAGCTTTTGTTAAATGTTAGTTTCTAGTACATTCCAAAAGGGTAGTTAATGTTTTTTTTAAGGTTTTATGGAGGTTAGTACTCTTTTATGGTGTTTTTTTAAGAGTTATGTTGAAAGTTTTTGTTTTAGTATTGCCATTTTTTCAGGGTTATAGAGCCTTTGGGTTTCGGGGAAAATTTAGTTTTTACAAATATAGCTGAATTTTGTATGTATAAAACAACTTTTGAACGAATCTCTTACATCAATGACCTGTTCTCGTGATTGATGAAGCTTGGGTTAGTTTTAAATTCCTAGTTTCCTTAGCAATTTACACAATTATATAGCCCATGCAGGTGAAGCATGGGGGGGGGGATGTGGGTGGGAGGAAATTTTTGTGGTGCCTCTCGCATTCTAAAAGAGGCACAGCGGGTGTCCCCGGCTATGTACTTGAGAAAACCCCCCTTTCATTTCCCCTGTCCTCCCTTTTTCAACTTTGTGCGTTTCGATACCACAGAGAATTGTGAAAGTACTTGAACTAGGGTTTCCCCATTCCACAGGGTTTTGCCTTTATATATTGTTATATATTAATATATTTATATATAATATTTAAAATTTTAAAATATATATAATATATATATATATATATATATATAAAAAATTTTTTATATATTTATATATATATTTATATATATATTAATATTAGTGTGACTTCCAAATTATTGTTTGGGGACCATAAAATTGTTCATGTGGGGGTTGCAACGGGGGGACCCTTTTGCCCTTTCAAATTCTGTTTGGTCCAAGGAAGTCACAAAACACTCTCCGCGAGCTCAATATCGGGTTTCCCGGGGAAGGTACACTAGCTGTCACACAGAATTTCCTGAGGACTTCGTAAAATTAAAGACATGGGGAAAGCCGGGCCTTTCCCTTTTAAAAACCCCCACCAAATGTAAAAAGTTTCTACCAATCAACTTATCCAGAATATTACGCCTTTTTACCAGGAGCACGAGCCTTTGATCCAGCCATAGCATTTCCCTTTGGGTGTCTCTTGGGTCCAATGCCTCGATCTGATCCTAGAAGAAAATCTCAGCCCTCCGGACGATGGAAAGCAGGATGAAAGACATTGACACACACGTGCCTTCTCCCTACTCCCGTGCCTGTCAATCCGAAAACTTCCCTACTTCTAAATCTCCCCAGCTTCAGCAGCCCAAAATAAAGGAATATGTTCTCTCCTTAAGACTTTCAAAGGAGTGTATGAATTTTTCCCCTTAAAGGGACATGGTTGCAAGCCTCTTTTCCCCGGTCGGGCTTGGGGGGCTAGGGAACCAGATCCCCCCAAATTTGCTCTCAGCTTTCCTATCCTCTTCCTAGCTCAAAAGAGTTGAAAAGAAAATCCTTCTGATACCCTGGGGAACACGGAATAGAAGCCCTACTATGCCAGTGCCACAGAATGGGGTTTTAGTGCTCCCACCAAACCCTAGTGCAGCAGGCTCACAAACAGTAAAAGGGGACGGCCCGATCGCTAAAAAGGTGCTTCCCAAACATGTTCAGGGGCAACATAAATAGGGAGTTCCCCGCTCCAGGTGTGAGGCCCTCCCCCGGGGGCTTCCTAAAAACAGTTTCCCCTTTGGGCAATGGAGCGACTCACCCTAAGACCCCCCTATTGCATGGCTCTGCGCCTTGCTCCCCAAAATTCCACAGAATATACGTGTTTTTGCGGCGAAGCGCAGCAGACCAATAATCTCGGGTCTTAACTGTTCCAAAACCAAGGCTGGATGCAAGAACAGTGGATCAATGACATTAGGATGCCCAGCCGAGAGGAGCCCCTACCTAGCACCCAAACAATACCCCAACCCAGAAAACCGCCCGAGGGACCCATCTATCCTTGGGGGAAATGGAAATCTTTGCAGGGGGACTATACCTGTATCCCCACAGGGTGACCCCTTATCCATCACAGTGTGGGGCGACAGGGGGGGGCCCGGACCCGGGAAAAAGACAAGACAACAAGTCGGGGGAATAAGCCAACTATAAATTTTGTCCAGTGGGATCAGAGCCCCCTTGGGACAGGGGGAAAAAAAATGCCACACGTTTCCTTAAAGAAGGGGTTCCAACTCTTTGGACACCCCGGGCCCCAAAGGGCAGCCACTTCTTTTCCGCACCTCAGCAGGCCACCCAAGGGGAAAGCTTGCGCATATTTGGGCCGCGTCCACCCTCGGGGAGGGGAGGGTTTCATGTTTTTGATACTTGTGCCATTGCATTCATGTTTACGTTTTTTGAAAATGTTTCTGTTTTTAAAAAATTTTCACACGAGTATAAAATTAGGGGATGGTAGGAAAAAAAATTTTTCAACAGCCCCGGGGAAAACCTTGAGTTTTCCATAGGTACGTTTTTGTTTCCTGAGGAGAGGGGTCCCATACCAGCCTAGAGGTGGGATATTATTTATATATATTTTATATATTATTAATTTTTTAAAAAAAAAAAATTTACAGAAAAAAAAAAATAACAGAATACAATGGCACAATTATCAAAGATGATGAAAATTTCCCCCAGCTCCCCCGAGGCTGACGTGAGCCAAGTAGCAGCAAGCATTTCCCTCTGGGGGCGACGCTGAGGGGCGGAAAAAGAAATGGTGCCCCTTTGGGGCCCCCCGGTGGGGTCGATGAGTTGGAACCCAATTCTTTAAAGGGAAAAATGTGGCATTTTTTCCCTTTATCCCCAAAGGGCTCGATCCCCTGGGACAAAATTTGATACGTTGGCTATGTCCCCCGACTTGTGATCTTGTACTCCTCCCCGTGGTAGCATCCTCCCCGTCGCCCCCCACTGTGACGGAAAATTTGGTGTCAGCCAGTGTGGACCACGGATAGTCATGCTAAGAAATGCCATTCTTCCCAAAGGGTAGGGTGACCCGCGGGGCGGTTTGCTGGGGTTTTGGGTATTGTTTGCGCAAATGATCGTGGCTCCCTCTCGCGGGGGATCCGCTGTAGCAAAGGGTTCTCTTATGATGTCGTTTACCTCGTTGGTCTTGCTGCCAGCCCCTTGGGTTTTGGAACGTTAAGACCAGTAGACCGTATTGGTCGCTTGCATTCGCCGCAAATACACTTTTATTCTGTGTGAATTGGGGCAGCAGGCGCGAGCCATGCAATCGGGGGCCTTTGGGGGAGTCGCGTTTCCCCTTCCCATATGGGAATGTTTGAGGAATCCCCGGAGTGGGTGCACTCACGCCTGGAGAGGGCAATCTCCCTTCATGTTGCCCCTGAGCATGTTGGGGAAGCCCTTTTCAGCAATTGGGCTTCCCCTTGCTGTTTGTGGGCCCGTGCTGCCTAGGGGGTTTGGTGCTGGAGCAGCAAAAAGTCTCCCATTGGTGAGGCATGACATAGTAGGGTCTTTTATTCCTCTGGTACTGAGGGTGTCAGGGAAAAATTTGTCTTTCAATCGTTTGATGCAAAGGAAGGGATAGGGGAAAACTGGTTTGAGCAATCTGGGGGATCTGCGTACTCCCCACCCTCAAGCCTGACCAAAATGAGGCTTGCAAACCCCTGTCCTCGTAAGGGGAAAAATTCAATACATCTCTAGCATGGCCTTTAGGAGAGAGTCATTTTCCTTGAGTTTGGCTGCTGAAAACTGGGGAGCATTCAGAAATAGATAAGTTTTTGGGGTTCAGGGACCTGGGATAGGGGAAAAGGCGTCGTGTGTGTAATGTTTTTCCTGCTTTTCCATCGTCCGGAGTTGGACTTTTTTTTCCTAGGACCAGATCGATGGGATTGGACCCAAGAGGAGCACCGAGGGGAAATGCTTTGGGGTCAATGGGTCGTGTCCGGGGAAAACGGACTGATATTCTGTTCAACTGTTGATTGTAGAAATATATATAATATATAATATTTATATTAAATTTTAATAATATATATGTGTGTTTTTGTGTGTGTGTGTACTCCCTAATTGTACCACCTAAAAGTGGGTTCAGGGTCGAACTCACTCCTGGCCCCGCCTCTTTCCCGATCGCTACTAGGTCCTCTCTCTCTCGCTTCCTGAGCTTTATATACCCTTTTAAAACTATGTATGGTTCCGCCTCCACTACTTCATTGGGCTATTCCACTTCCTGACGACTCTTTGACTAAAAGAAATTTTCCCCTAAGCCCTGTGCTGTCTGGTGTTAGCTTCAGTTGTGGCCCCTTTTTCCGGGGGCCCCCTTTCCGGGAAAACATCCTATTTCTGTCCCCCTTTGTCTATTCCCCCCGCGTACTTGTTTGTCGTTATCTGTCTCCCCTCCCCTTCTGTCCTCCAGTGTCGTCAGTTCGAGTTCCCTCAACCTTTCTTCGTACAAATTTCCCCCTGGCTCTGAGACTACCCTTGTTGCAAACCTTTGTACTTTCTCTAACTTCTTGCCCAGGTGTGCTTTCCGATGGTCTGATCCCCAGTAGGGGCCTAACATACCACGTACAGTGCTTGAACGTTTTCCTTACAAAGGTATCGGAACACTTTCCAGGTTTGCCAGGCGCCCGTAGGTGCAGCAGTTTTTTTTGGGTTATGTGGTCCGGTGACGTGCTCGGTTTTTGGGTCACCCCGGGGGTCTTTTCCCTGAGTGAGGTCTGTAGTCTTTGTCCCCCCAGCCATACTCTGTCTGCGGTCTTCTTTCCCCATCCCAATTTATGACTTTGCTTTGGCAGGATTGAATTCGAGAAGCCATTTACTGGACCAATGTCCACCCTGTCCAGGTCTCTTTGCAGTCCTGCCTCACCTCTCCGATTTAATTTTTCTCATCAACTTAAATTCACTGCGAATGGGGGACACTTCGATCTACCCTTCCTCATGTCGTTTTCCATAATCAAAAATAGCAGGGGCCCTACAACTGCCCCCCTGGGGGACCCGCTGTAACAGGGGCCCACTGTTCCCTCTTCCGTACATGACTCGTTTTGCCCCCCTGTCGGGTTTTCCCCTGACCATTGCAGTGCCCCCCCTTTTTTACTGCGCCTGTCCTCCAGCTTCTGCATAACCCTTTTGTGGGGAACTGTGTCAAAGGGCCTTCCTGCAGTCTAGGAAAACGCTAAACCCCCCCCCCTCTTCTCGTGTTTATTCTGTTCCCTTTTCAAAAACTCCAGGAGGTTTTTTGATACAAATTGCCTTCAATGAACCCTTGGTTTTCATTTATAAACTTTTCCCCTTCCAGGTGTTCGCCACTCTCCTCCCGTAGTCTTCTCCATACTTTGCACACAAAACATGTCGGGGACACAGGGCTGAGTTTAGGTCTCGTTTCTGTTTTCTTTCCCTTAAAAGGGGTACTTTGCTGTCTTCCATTTTTTCCCGGTGTTTCCCCGTTTCAAGGGATGTGTTTTAAGATTGGGTTTGAGGCACGCACAGCATTCTGCTCCTTCTCTAAAGGGAAAAATTGGGAGATGTTGTCCGGTCCCCTCGCCCCTTTTAGGATCAAGGTCGTTAGGAGCTTCTTCACCTCCCCCCGGGTTTTGTATGCATCCAACACTTGTTGGGATTTTCCTCTTTATGTTCCCTTTTGTGTTCTTCCACAGCCCTTCTGTCTTACTGTAAAAACTTCCTTAAAAAATCCCGTTTAGCCCTACATACCTCCGTCTTTTTTGGAGTTCTCCCCTTCTGTTCTTAATCGATCACCTGGTCTTTGACTGTTTCTCCCCTATGGGCATACAAAAGTTTGGGTCGTCTTTATTCTCGAAGTTGTCATTTTCAATGTCGTGGGCCCCCCTCCTTACTGTGCGTACATGTTTTTGGCTCGCGATGATCCCATTTTCGTGTGTTCCTGCCTTCTGTACTTTTTCCATTTCCTTGCATTGGGTTTTAGCCCCCTTACCCCGTCGGGAAAAACCGGGGTCGTTCTGGTTTCCCGTTTTTTTCTGTTGCCCTTGGGAAAAAACCCTTTCCCACGCCTTCTTGTTTTTGTTGTTACATTTTCCCATCATTTGTTTACGGGCTTTCCTCCCATTTCTCTGCCCACGGAACCCCCCGCAGGAAGTTTTTCAACCCTATGTTCCCCTCTTTTTAGTCAGGTTTTTTCCTTACCCTTTGGGGTAAACCAGGGGCTTTTTTTGGGGTTTTCCCGTTGTTTCTGTTCCCCCTTGGGAATAAAACCTTCCCGCCTTCTTGCTTTTTTTTGTTACATTTCCATCATTTGTTTACTGGTTTTCCCCTGCCATTTCCCTTGCCCCGGGAAACCCTCCCGAAGGAAGTTTTTAACCCTATGTAGTCCCCCTTTTTAAGTCAGGTTTTTCCCCTTTCAACTCCTTTTAATCTCTCCACTTGCAACTCTAATGTATTCAAAGCACGAACCCACGTGGTCGCTGCTCCTGGGGGACTCTCATTTGATGTCCTCAATGTCTGAGCGCCCCGGGTGAACACAAGGGCCCAAACTTGCTGGTTCACCTCCCTCTCACTTGGTTTTTTCCCTTTAACAGTTTGGGCTAGGTGTGTGGGGTGTATGTGTGGTTGTGTGGTGTGGTGTGTGGGTGGGTGTGTGTGTGTGTTGTGTGTGGGGTGGTGTGGGGTGTGGTGCGTGTGTGTGGGTGTGTTGTGTGTGTTTGTGTTGTGTGTGATGTGTTGAGTGTTCGCAAACAATCGCAGCAGGGGTCTTTAAAAATCCCCAAAAAAGCCCCGGGGGTGTGGGGGGGGGGGGTTTAAATCTCTAACTCAAAAACTTTTGACTTTTTATCATCATAGGAGCTTGCAAAGTTGCAAGTAGAAGCAGGAGAAATGTGGGGAAGTTTTTCGAAGATTTTGCATCGCAATATATATATATATATAATATAAAATTTTTATATTTTATATATATTTATAAAATATATATATATAATATATATATATATATAATATATTTATTATTATATATTTATTTATTTTAAAAAATATATAATAAATATATTAAAATAATATATTAATATAATATTACTATATAAATTATATTAAATGTAAAAATTTAAAATTTTAATATAATTTTATATTTTTAAAAAAAATTTTTTATATATATAAAAATTATATTATATATTAAAAACCCAACGGCCATTTCCCACCAAGCAGGTGACCGAAGGAAGAAACACTTTCACCCTCATTCCGCATTGTGTTTTTTTCCAGGGTTCCCACACACGATAAAATAAAATAATTTTAACACCCCCCCTCAGGGCTGCCGGGACGTTCTTTTTACCCCAGGATCAAGTCCGGCATGCCGTTTTTTCCCCGAAAGCCTCCAAAAATGTTTCCCCTTGCTCACACTCCAACAGCACGTCAGTCGTAAAAAATTTGTCTCACCTCGCCTTTTTTTAACTTGGTCCCCCCAGCTTGCACACAAAAAACCCTTTACTCCCTCCCCCAACCCTTTTTGGGGAAACCCCTACTCCGCCTTCCTTCCCCTGGAGTTTACCTGGAGAAAGGGTTTTGGGGGGGCAAGCCCCCGCGGCCCGGTCTTTACCAGGCCTTCTGGTGGATACCCTGATCAATCAACCCCTACAGATATATATGCCCTGAAAAACCATTCTATTTGGT
>NC_069399.1:14067093-14139731 GCF_026875155.1 Cherax quadricarinatus | reverse complement strand
AGGGGATATTAACAAGGTCTTGAGGATATCTCCCCAAGGAGAGCACCCGCAGTTAATGATTTAATTTAGATAAGTTTGATTTACAAAGACATAGGAAAGTATTGGATTGGAAATAGGGTAGTTGACTGAGTGGACAACAGTCTACCTAATTTGGGTAATTGAGGACTGGGACTTTGGGTAGTTTCTATTTAGGGTGGATAAGTACATGAGTGAGAGGGGTTGGATTTGAGTGGGACTTGCACCTTCAGAGCTTATTTCTTGGGTTAGCCATTGGAAATTGGGTTGGTCAATTGTTTGTTAGTGGGATGATTGTAAAGAAACTGCCTAGTATGGCCCACAGGCCTGCTGCAGTGTCCTCTTTCTTATGTCTTTTGTTCTTATGTATTTTTCTTTTCTTTTTTGGGTCACCCTGCTCCGGTGGGGAGACCGGCCCCGACTTGTTGAATATATATTCATTTTATATCTTTATATATATATATTTATCTAATATATATATATATATATATATTTATATAATATATATATATATATATATTTATGTAGATATTTATTTTTTTATAATATATATATAATATATATATTTATATTATATATATATATTATTTATATATATATATAAATATTATATATATATTATATATATATATATATAATCATTGTTATATCAGCAGGGTTTTACTAAGAGGGCATTCCTGCCTTACAAATTTAACTTTTTGTTTCACTGAGGTATATGAGGAGGTAGATTTTGGTGATAAATTTATGATATTATTTGCATAGACTTCGTCTTGACCTATGAAGAAAGTCAGTACTGAAGATTTGTTGAATAAATTTGAAACTGACATTAGATGGCCCATAAATAACCATACACGGGTTACCTGAAGGCTACCTGGAGGGCCACTATTTCCGGGAAGATCAACGCCCCCGAGGCCGGTCACGACCAGGCTCCCGGTGGATTAGGGCCTGATCAACAAGGCTGTTTACTGCTGGCCGCACGCATCAAACAGTACAAACCACAAGCCGTGATCCGGCACCGTCTTTAGGTTATTCTGTCCAGTCCCCCTCTGATGGTCGACCAGTGGTCTTCCCGTAATGCCCTTATTGCTGGTGGGAGGCTGTTGAACAGTTTGGCGAGTATACTTATGTGTTTTCTCCTTGTGTATCAGTGACTCCCTACTTTTCACTGGGGGTTTGTTGCATGCCTTGCCAGTCTTTGCTTCGTATGGGAGTGATTGCTGTGTTGCTATTAGTGACCAGTCCCTCCACGAATTCTTCCACGGTGTAGATTATGATATATCTACTTCTCGCTGCGCTCCGTGTGCTAAAGTGAAGTGCGTTTCAGGCGCTTCCATAGTTAAGGTGTTTGATGGAACTTATACGTGCAGTAAGATTCTCATGTAATCTCAGTGGGGATAGGTATTCAGCCTGTCAATAGTCATAATGAACTCTCTGAACGCGGGTTCGATTCCGCCCATGGTATGGTTTTCTTACAATTCGTATCAATACGATTTCATGAGTCATATAGGAGGGGGAAATTTTTTTCCCAGAAGAGGGGTGGTGATAGATATGATATACAACAAATAAATGTTTTATAAATGGCATCATAAAGTGGAGTTCCTCAGGTAGCTGTGTTGGGGAAGTTTGTGGTCACAATATATATAAAACGGCCATAGATGAGGGCTTAAATAGCGACGATAGCAAGTTTGCAGTTGTAATAGTGTCCTCATAGATTAATTCTGAATGAGGACACGTGACCCGCTACAAGATCTGGTTAGGATTGAGGCAGTAGTGGTGATGTGGGAAATGCAGCGTAATGTACACCAGTGATTCCCAAAGAGGGTTGTACCGTCTCCTGGGGACAGTGGGAGAATCGAGAGGGAAGGGTCGTTTGTTGAGGAAAAAAAGGGTGGTTGGGTGGAATCTGAACCATGGGAGTGTTTTGTTTTTTACAAAATCTATATGGACAAAATCTAGTCTCGAACACTTCTGTAACATATATGCTCTACTAAGAATAAATTTTTAACATAGAGTTATACATGAATGCTATGTTTTATTTTATTTTGTGGGTATGAAGTCGAAAGTTTCCGATCGTTTGCTCTGATGGTCCACACGCTAGCCTAACTCTGACAACAAACGAAATGGTACTATTGATGATCATATTTTCACGTCTGCAAGGGCCAAGGCTCTAGGTTTGTACGCACTGCAAGTTACAACAGTCTTAGCATGTCCCTTTTAAGGATATTATATAAGATGTAGAATCGAGGGGTGGTCATGGTGGGACGCCAAATGGGTTTGGAAAGTCTTGCTGTGATCAACTCGACAAATCATTTAAGCATTATTTTCACAGCATGGTAAATCTAAATCACGGCACAAGCTCTCAGTTACCGCCTGGTCGAACAACTCTGTATTGGAAATTTTGGGGATGTAGATTATGATCGGTGGTTTGTTGCACACAGAACGTAGGTAGCGTGTCATGTGGAAACTTCTGAGGATCGTTTCTATTCACTTTTAAAAAACAGTTGTTTAATTCGGTCTAGATTCCAGTTTGTCTTGTGTTATGAATCTAAGAATCATTCAAAGCATGGCATTCCTTATTTTGCAGATGTATCTCCAATGTTTAACGATGTTAATTTGTAAATTAAGGGAAATGAAGTTTTCCAGGAGCTTTCCGAGCATCTCTGGATTGGGAGTTGAGCATACTAGACGAAGGACATTCAAGTACATTGCGCACTGATGAATGACCTGCATACAGACATGGCTGACAGATTTCAGGACTTTTTATTTTTTACTTACAGTTACCAGACTAGGTGATCAATCCATTCCTAGATTATCAGCTATTGGAAACAGGGAATGAGTGCAGGATGAAAGAATTTATTTCTCTGCCAATATGACTGAGTTGGAAGCCTAAGTTTCAAATTATCATATCAGATTTTTGGGTTATAAAAAGCATTTCTGACCGTTACCTTGCACAGTGGAAGAAAGTCAATATGTACTTTATTGCTCTTCCCACCTCATTTTTGTTATAGCGAGGCGTCAGTGCAGTCACCAAATTAGTTTGAGCAAAGGAAACATAGTGAAAATTATGGAACACAGTGGAGAAAGTCAAATTGTACTGTTTTGCCTTCCCACCTATCATATTTTGTATAGCGAGGCTTCAGTGCAGTCACCAAATTAGTTTTTGAAGCAAAAGATACATTATTTATGTAACTGACTGGAACGAGGAATCGAAGTGACTTCGAGCCTGATTGTGAGAAGCTTCATGTCCCTGCACCAAGTACTACTTCTCATTAATATTATGATGACAATGTAGTAAACAGATGAGATGATAATTTTACCATATCAAACTGTTTATTAAATAAATTTGTTTACATGTTTATTTTTATGTGTTGATAAAAAAATGCGCTTGGTTTATAGTATTAGATCAGTTGTTTTCGAAATTTTGCGTAAAACTAATTACCATGATAGAGGCTTTGTTGTATGTGTGGGAGGAGGGGTGGCCGCAAGGATGTGGACTTGTGATACCATTGGCGGCGCCAGCCTAATAAAATGGAAACCACAGTATGTAGACAAACCGAAATTTGTAATCCCGGTAAAAAGAAAAACCACTTGGCACACTTATTTGCTTAATAATAATTAGCTTCTCAAGCACTAGGAAATGCGACAAAGATTTCAAAGTTCAGGTTTAGCAGTAATCTAAATCCAAGACAAAATTGGTATGTGTGTGCAATGAAACTAATTAGAATTTTGGGCTGTGATATCAAGAAGTATAAATAAAAGGAAGTCCTTGCGTTTTATTCTTCAACTCGACCTATTTTTTGGTAAAGGCGTATTTATAATTTACTGCACAGTATCTGGGTCACCGTTTTTTCAGTTGGACTTATATTCGCTGGAAAAATTAGAAAAGGAATGAAGACAAAGTTGACCCCATTTATCAGCTATCTTTCCTTCGAGGAAAGACTGAGGACATGATTTCTGCACCTCTCTTGAAAGTATAGGAATTTGAGGATATGTGATTCAGGTGTATAAATAAATTTAAAATTATTTATACACCTGATATTGGAAATGATCTGGTTCTTATTTGAGCTTGCGTCACTGAAATATAAAACCTTGTGTATCTTTAAAAATAGATTCTACAAGTAAAACGTGCGGTTGTTGGGTAGGTGGATTACTGAACCAACCTACTGTTGGAGCAGTGGCCTCTACAAGTGCTACGTCTTTCTTATAATCTGATGTGGGAGGAGTCTGTGTTCGGACCCTTCCTAGAAGAGGAATGCATCTATTTAGGAATAATCTTCGCACATCAACTGTTTTCATTTTCTTAATCTGGGATTGCGTTTAAAGACACAAAGCTATCTTCAAGTAATTCCTATTGGAAAGTCCTCTAAGTAGTTTCACAGTACTCCCATGTGGTGTATGTTGAAAAGAATGCCAGTCTGATACTTGCTAGTAACATTATCAATGTTTCCACCGTTAAAAATTATCTCTAGATAGACCTCACTGCAAAGCGTAATCTCTCACCTCTCACCTCTTATTTACATTTTTTCAGGGTTATTTTTGACACTTACATCCAACTCTCCCTATATGTAAGTTCCTATTTTTCAAACTCTCCGTGTTTAAAGTGTTCAGGTCCCAGGGACCGAAATATGTGTTAACCAAAATATGCTTAGTGCTTGCTTGGCTCCACACACACAACAAAGACACAACCACACACGAAATACACGCACACATACACACACACAACCATCCACTCACAAACACACACAAAACACACACACACACACATACTCACCACACACACACACACACACCACACACAACACACAACTTACATACACTCACACACACACACAAACACACACACACACACACAACTCACATAACACACAACAACACTTCACACACACTACACACACACACACACACAATTAACAAACATATACACATCTGGAGCTTGTGTTCACTGGTAGCTCAGACATTGTGCATCCACATATGAAAGGCCTTGGTGCTAGTGACAGTAGTTATGAGCTTTGAATACTATCGCTGGAGCTAAAAGTGGAGAGGGTAACAGGAGTAGAAAGGGTGAAAAGCTTAAATTATAAAAGGAGGGGGACTAAACAGGAATGAGGACCTTCCTGCAGGTGGTTCAGTGGCAAACAGAAAATTGGTAGGGGAAAATCAGTAAACGTATTATTGGGGACAGACTTCGTACAACAAATGCAAGGGAGGCAGAGAAATGGTTTGTTCCAAGGGTAACAGAAAAATTAATGGGTTGTAGGGAGGCAAAAACTAATGCTCTAGAGAATGGAAAAAAGTACAGAAGGCAAAGGGGACCGGGTGAATAAAGTGATTAGTCGACGAGCCAGAAGAAACGAGTATGCACAGATAAGGAGGCAGGCGCAGCGGCAGTATAGAAAATGGCTTAGCATCGAAAGTCAAGTCTGACCCGAAACTACTCTACAGCCAAATCAGGAGCAAGACAGCAGTAGATTCAGGACCAGGTAATCAGGCTAAGGAAAAGAAGGTGGGGAGCTCACAAGAACGACTGGTCGGTATGTGAGGGAGCTCAAATGGGGGATTTCAGGAAAGTATTTGCAGTGGAGGCTGAAGGGACATCGGGAAGACAAAACAGTGGGCGTACAGCAACAAGGGATACCATCATAGTGTTGGATGAATTACACATCTACTGAGGATACATGAAGGCTCGGAGAGCTCTTAAGTGACCTTGATACTAAAAGGGGCGGTGGGACCAGACCACATATCTCTGGTGGATCCTTAGAGAGGAAGCAGTGGAAACTACGTGTGGCACTAACCAAAATCTTCACAATTCCCTTTGAAATGGACAGCCTACCTGAAGTTTGGAAGAAGGCTAATTTTGTCCCATCTTTATGAAGGGAGACAGAAATGAAGCAACTAAATTAGAGACCGTGTCATTGACGTGTATAGTAAGCAAAGTCTTGGAAAAGGATTATCAGCGAGGAGAGTGGTGGAGCACCTGGAGTGGATCAAGCTTTATAAACGACAGCAGCAGATTCATGGAAGTCAAATCCATAGTGTCATCAACCTACTTGAGTTTTATGTCCAGGTAACTGATGTAAGAAGAGAGGGAGGGGTGGGTTTGATTGCATTTTTCGTGGACTGCAAGAAGGTCTTCGCCCGAGAGTGTTCCTCACATGAGGTTAGTAGAGAAGTAGAGGAACAGGCACGTATAACAGGATGGGCCACTACAATGGACAGAAAATAACCTAACAGGGAGGCAACAGCGAGTCATGGTCCGTGATGTGGTTTATCACAGTGGGCGCCAGTGGTGACGAGCGGGGCCCACAGGTTCATTCCAGGGGACCAGTGCTATTCTTGGGTATATGTGAACGACATGACGGAAGGGTTAGTACTCAGAAGTGTCCCTGTTTGCAGATGACGTGAAGTTAATGAGGAGAATTTAATAAGACGCGGACAAAGCAGGTCTACAAAGAGACTGGACAGGGCTGGATTGCGTGGTACAAAAAATGGCTGCTAGAATTTAACACCGCCAAATGCAAAGTCATGAGAACGGAGGAGGGCAAAGAAGACCGCAGACGGTGTATAGGCTAGGAGGCAATGGCTGCTGATCTCAATCAAGGATGAGAAAGACCTAGGAGGTGTGTATAATACCGAGTACATTAGACAGAAGCACACATTTACCGTAACTGCTTGCGGCAATGGCGCTTGGCAACCTGAATAGCGTTCCGGTACCTCTGTAAGGGAAAATCTTTCATGACTTTATACACAGTGTACGTAGGCCCATTCTGGAGTACGCAGCACAGTTTGGAACCACTCCTGGTCAAATACGTAAAGAAATTAGAGAAAGTGCAAAGGCTATGAAGAAAGGTTAAGGAATCGGTTGGCAACACTGGGACAACAGGAGGTCAGGGGAGATATGTTAACGGACATACGAAATGCTGCGTGGAATTTAGACTAGTGGACTGAGACAGGAATGTTCCTGAGATGGGGGACACAGAAACATCAAGGGGTCAAAATTGGAAGCTGGAAGTCTAGAATGAGTCAAAGGATGTTATGGAAGTATTTCTTCAGTCAGAGAGTAGTTAGGAAGTGAAAACAGTCAGGCAAACGATGTGGTGGAAGGCAGGAAACTATACATTAGTTTTAAGACGAGGTACGGTAAAGTTCATGGAGCAAGGGAGTGAGAGGACCTAGGTAGCGGTAGGTGAAGGAGGCGGAGGCAGGAGACTGAGTCTCGACTCCTGCAACCACCAATTAGGTGAGTCTATAGTGAGTACACACACACACAACACACACTACACCACACACACTCACACACACCACACCACACACTCCACACACACACACACACACACACACACACACACACACACAACAAACACCACACCACAAACAACACACACACACACACACACACACACTCTCACAACACCCCCATCACTCACACAAACACACACACACACACACACAACCACACACACACCACACACCACCAAACAACACACACACAAACACACACACAACACACAAACACACTCACACACACACCACACACACAAAACACACACAACACACACACCACTCACACACAAACACACACACACACTACACACACACACACAAAAAAATGTCGTCCCAATTTTAAAAAAGGAGACAGACAAAGAGCTACTAAACTCTAGTGTCAGTGACCACGACATGCTATAGTATGCAAAGTCATGGAGAAGTTTATCAGGAGAGAGTGAATGAACACTAGAAAGGATATGATGTTATCAAGGCGAACTACAAAAGGATCTTGTAACAGGCTGCAGGCCTGGTCAGCAATTGGCTCCTGAGTTCAACCTAGCAAGTGCAAAGTCATGAAGGTTGGGGAAGGGCAAAGAAGACCAGCAGACGGAGTACAGTATGGGGCCTGAGATACAAACCTGCTCATGAAAAAGATCTTGGGCGTGAGTATAACACCAGGCACATCTTCTTAGGCGCACATTAAACCAAATACTGCTGCATGCATATGGGCGCCTACCGAACCTAAGATACAGCATTCCGCCATTCTTAAAAGGAATCGTTCAGGAACTCTGTACACTGAATGTTAGGCCAGTATTGGAGTATGCAGCACAGTGGCGGACCCACATTTAGCCAGCGACGTAAAGAAAATAGAGAATGAGCAAAGGTTTTTTACAAGACTAGTTCCCAGGCTCAAGGGGTATGTCCTACGAGGAGAGGTTAATTCTATTGGTTTTGAAGCTTTCCGAGGGACGATTTCGCATAGTTCAGCGCCCAGGTTCTCTTACCGAATGATTCATTAGAGTGATGTAATGGAATTTAAGATGGATGAATTATATGGAGTGGCTTTAAATGGAACGCATAGAATCTTCGTGAAACTGTAACTGTACGGTTTATGAATCGTTGGTTACTGTTTTCAGGACGTGGAGTCTTGATGTTACACTGCTGTACGTTGAGAATGAGGGGGTTGGGGTTGTGATGTTATCCTGGCCTGGCTTTATACCTGGATAAAGTTAACGTAACGTTCCCTATTGAGGCGGATGAAGCTGATATCAGATAAGTGTCTTCGAGAAATATGGGACAGTTCATTTTGCCAGCATGGTATGTGGTTAGCAGCTGCTACGCAGGTTTGCCGGAAAGATACTTTTAACTTTAAAATGACATTGAGGCATCCCATTCCGTCTTACGTTTTCTTCAGGAATTTCAGGAACAGGTCTGGTTTTATAGTCCCGGGGCATAAGGCGTTGCATGTCGCCAATGTGGTGAGTATGACCACTTTGCTGCAGCATGTGAGAAGAACAGACGCGTGCCCTGAACCTGTGGTAGAGGACGCAGCCCTCTGTCTTAGGGTGGCAGGTGAGGATCATTTCACCTGGAAGGTGGGGCGTGGTCGGTTTTGTGGTGTGAGGAATGGTGGAGCAAGCTTTTAGGACTGGGGGTGGAGTCCCCCCTCAGTTCCCCGCTCCCAGAACTCTTCAGTGACTTCTGTGGGATGGTACCACAGAGGATGTGTTGGATATAGAGGAGAATTGGAGGAAGGTTTTTGTAGGAACCTTGTAACCACCTGAGGAGGACGTTTACATCTGAGCAAGAAAGTAGCTGGAGGAGTTATCGCTTCCAGCTTGTCAACGATATGAGAATTTGGGGAATGATGATGTGACGGAGACGTCAGGGGATAATAAATAATTGTAGGTGGTTGTTGAGGTTCACGTGAGGCGCTTCCCCAGACCATGTTATGGGGGACAGATTTGTAAAAGGAACGGGCAGCTACGTCAGACCTGATGTGTCCTGACGCCGCGCCTGGGAAGCAGACACTGGGGTGGTAGGGAGGGAAGAGGTGGCGATGGGGGGTGGTCATGATAGGAGACATCGGAAGAAGCGGAGGGGGGAAAGACGGTATTGTGAAGATAACATACAGAAAGAAATAATTATTTATAGTGGTGAAAAAGAGGGTGGAGAAGACGCAGGCGTGGGAAAATTTAAAAGGCCTCTTCGGTCTCTATGACTGTCAGTGTTAATGGCTTATGTAGCAGAATTAAGAGAGAATGGTTGTGAATGTTCTAATAAATTTAGAGTGGATGTTGTGGTCCTCCAAGAACATTAATTGCAAGGAGGGTTAAGGGTTCGAGGTAGAGGTTATTAAGTAGGACCTGCCAACTACCTGTTTAAAAAGGTGGTGTGGGTATTTTAATAAGGGACGAAAGCCGTTTGTTATGGCAGAGAAATGAGGAGGGAGGGGGGGAGGGTGTTGCGTTTGGATGGGGCGTGGATGGGTAAGCATGTGTTCTTTGGAAGTGTGTAGTGCGCCTGCGGAGAATAGCATGCAGGTAAGGAGGTTTGTGTGCGAGGATCTTGTCTATTTTTTGCGTGCACTTCGGAAAGTAGCAATAGTGGGGGATGACTGGAACTGGCCTTTATTAGGGCGGATGACGTAGAACCAAAAGGTGGGATGATATGGTCTGTAAACTCTCAGGGATTTGATGAGGGACGTGAGTTACGTGATGCGTTTTGGGGGTATTGTGTGGGAGGAAACAGAACATATTTTGTTAGGAGGGGGGTACGCCGCGAGGTTGGATAGAGTGTATCTTTCTCAAGGGGTTGTTAGTGTGAAATCTTTTAATACCGTTGAGGCGGCTGTTGGTCAGTCATAGGGCTGTAGTGATGGAAGTTGGGGTGGGTGGAGCTGGCAGAAATATATAGGATTATTGGAAATTGAATATTAGTGTGTAGAGTGAGAAGAAAGGTTTGGAAGGATTTTCTATTTATGGAAAGAGCTTTACAAGGAAGCTCAAAGAGGGTGGAGGACATTCGTAGACCAGGGGGGATTTGGTAACCTTCCTAATAGAAAGGGATAAGAAAGTATTTATGTGAGGGGAAGGGTAAACGTAATAACAATTTAAATTACGGGCTTTTGAATTATTTAGAGGATCGATTAGAGGTTGTTATGGGCAGGGGATGGTTGGTGGTTGTTTTTCCCATGGACGAAATAGTAGACATAAAAGAGAGAATGCGAACATTGCAAAAATGATCGGTTTCAAAGCGGGTAAGGGTGCAAGCAGTTGTTAGCAAGAAGTTTTGTGGGGGGACAAGCCGTCAGCGTGTGCGTTGCGACATCGAAAGCAAAGGCAGGCACTGACGGCTAACCCGAGATTAGTGGTAATTGAGACAATGGGGATCTATAAAAGGCAGGGCAGGAGATAAGAAATACGCAGGGTATGAGTGATATGCGGTATGTTGGTATGAAAAAGTACTGTGACATGTGGGGGTGTGGGATGACATGTAGTTAGACAGGGTGTGTACATATGCAACGTGCAATTTAGGTAATAGTGATAGGATGGCTTTGGGTGGGGTTATTATTGCAGTGGAAAAGAGGATTGCTTTACAGGGATGGGGAAGGGGAAAGCCCCCGGGTATTGTGGTCTACCGGTGGAATTTTATTTACAGCATTGGGCATTGATGGACATTTTCATGTTAGGTTATTATTGTATGAAGGAGAAGGGTAAGTTGGGAGATAAGCAGACTACAGCAGTTGTGGTGCTGGTCCCGAAGGTAACGGGCAGCCCACCTTCGTGAGTATCGAGAAATATCGTTGCTATGTCGCCGACCATAGGGTTTTTGCAAAAATTTTAGGTAATAGGGTTAATGTGTAGTGGGGAAGGGTAATTTTGAAATCGCTGTTTGGGATACCGGATGGTCGATGATTGTTGGTCACAGGATTCTGAGAAGTTTTGTGGGAGTCAAAGGGGGAAGGAGGAGGGGCGACTTTACTGGCTTTGGACTGGCAGGCAGGCCTATGATAGAGTGGAAAAAGGCGTGCACGCAGGTATACTTAGGAGACAAGGTTATGGGAAGAAATAGTTGATTGGGTAAATACGCTGTATATGGGGGGAGCAAAAATGAGGGTAAAAATATTTGGTGTAGGGGAGGGAATTTGCGATGGGTTGAGGTCTCAGGCAGGGGTGTTCCATGTCACAGATCTTAATTTGATTGTTTTCAGGACCCTTTTATAGATGGTTTTGAACATACCGTCAGTACCGGGAGGGTGAGGGTGGGGTTGAGGGCGGGACGACGTTGGCCGGGATTAAATAGGTTATGTTGATGATACGACTGTTCTGGTTCGTGAAAGGATGTCCGTGCAAGTATTGGACGATGTTGTGCAAGTGTTTGAACGTGCCATGGGTATGAAGGTAAACAGTGGAAGTCAATGATCATGGGGTGGGCATGTGGAAAGGGGGGGGGGTGGGAAGGTGAGTTGTAATGTTGTTAAAAAAGTGTGCGATGTCAATAAAGATTTGTGGTATTTATACATGGATGACATGGATGTGGCGCGTGGAGGAAGACTCGGATAGGTTGTTAGAAAGGATCGTGTGGACGTTCTGGGTTGTTTTGAGGCCCCAAGCATCTCACTCGGCACAACGTATGATTGTTGTAAATGTTTTTTTGTATAGTAAGGTTTGGCATGTGAGGGCTGTGTTCCCGATTACAGGGGACGGCGATTGTCGGGTATTTTGAGACGGGTGTTTAAATTTTTTTTTTCGGGGGGGACAAGTTGTGATTGGTTAAGAAGAGAGGTTGTTTTGTTCCGGTGCGCCCAGGTATGGGTTGGGATTGATGGATCTAAGAAGGTGGCCTAAAATGTGTGTTTCTTAGTGGGAGGATATTTTGGCATGTGGGCGTGTTGGCGGGGAAATATTGAACATGGGTATATATGGAGGTGCAGAAGTGGTATGAGGCGTTTGAATTGAGGGAATGTGAAATTGTTCTACGGGCCTTGTTCTTTGGTTAGGGAACGGAGAAACATTCGAATACGGGTTTGTGTAAGGTTATGGTGGGTAAGTGCGTTGCCCCTGTTGAGGGTTTGTTCCCCATGTTACTCGTGGGAGAAACATTTGGTATAGAAATTATTGCCTAGGGTGCGTGACGTTATGTTTCATTTTTTGCACGGTATCTTGCCGTCAAGGGCCATACTAAGAAACCGTAAAGTAGTAGTGGTGGGGGTGTGGTTTTTGTGGAGGGGACGACCACAGCGTCCACGTAGCTTATTTTTGTGAAGGGTTAGACGGCGTCAGGGTGGTTAGGTAGGTTGGTACAGAGGGGGGAGGGAATGTGGGGTGGCGGTTCTGTGTGCTTTAAGTCTTGACATGGGTGGTTTAGAAGAGGAAGTCGATAAGAGCTTTAGATTACAATCATCGGTGGATTGCTATCTACAATCAGTGGGTGATGAGGGGGAAGGGGTTTAGTGAGGTGCGAAGGGCGCGTTCTTGCGATAAGTTTTATCGTACGATGTGTCGGAACAGGGATTTGTACGGGAAGGGTGGGATAAGGTATTTTCGGAGGTTATTATAGGAAGAGGCTAACGTTAGAAAATCCTCGTGAATTCTGTGAATGTTTATGAATGTACGAAGGGTATAAAGGTTCTTTTTATTTATGGGATTTAAATTGTTTGAGTGTAAGTCAGTGGGTAATAGCAGGCTCGTTCCTGAGGGGGGGGGATGAGAGGTGGTGAAATGTTGGTATGGATTGTGTTTCCTGGTTGTCATGGATGTGTGGTTGTGGAGCTTTGAGAGCTCGTTGTACTTATTGTCACTTTTGTGTAATGGATGAAAGAGCAACTCCAGAAGGTTTTGTCATGTATTTGGAGGTGTTCCGGTCTTGTAATGACCCCGATTCTTGAGCATTATGCTTTTAATGTATATGTAATTGGTTTATGTTTATTTTAGGTTATGTGGTCATGATATGTGTTGATTTTTGTAGATTCAAAAATATTTTTATATATGTTTTGTTTGAGTACATGTATGCATATGCATGGGTTTTCCTTTTTTTTTGTTTTTTAAATCAGTTTTTTCTTTTGTGTTACTCTTTAAATATCGTTTTGAGCTTTTGTTAAATGTTAGGTTCTAGTACATTCCTAATATGGGTATGTTAATGTTGTTTCAAGGTTATATATGGTAGGTTAGTACTCTGTTACTGGTGTTGTTTTTTTATGGCGTTATGTTGTAAGCTTTTGCTTCATGTATTGCCATTTTTTCAGAGGTTATAGAGCCATTGGTTCTGGGAATTTTATGTTGTTACAAATAATAGCTGAATTTTGTATGTATAATAACAACTATTGTAACGTAATCTCTTAAATCACATGACCTGTTCTCAGTGATTAGATGAAAAAAAAAAAGCTTTAGGGTTAGCTATTAAATCTCCTAGTTTCCTTAGCAATCTATACAGCAATCTATACTAGCCCATGCAGGCTGAAGCATGGGGGGGGGGCATGTGGGTGGGAGGCAATTTGTGGTGCCTCTCGCATTCTGAAAGAGGCACGAGCGGAGTGTCACTCGTTGCTAATCGTACTCTGAGAAAATTCCCTTCATTTCTCTGTCCCTACCTTTTCAACTTTGTGCTGCTGCTTTGATGACACACAAGAGAAGTGTTGAAAGGTACTTGAAACTATGGATTTCCTTCCCCATGGTTTGCCTTGTATATATTATATTTTTATATAATATATATTATTATATTATTTATATATAGATATATTTTTTTATATATATATATTTATTTATATATTTATATCTTTATATATATATATATTTATTTATTTATATATATATATATACTGTGGACCCACGCATTAACGATCACCTCCGGCATGCGTCCAATTTTATAAGTGTATTTATGTAAAGTGCGTTTGTACGTGTATGTTTGGGGGTCTGAAATGGACTAATCTACTTCAACATTATTCTTATGGGAACATATTCGGTCCAGTACTGGCACATGACATACTTCTGGAGTGAAAAACTATCGTTAACCGGGGGTCCAACTGTATATGATTATTGTGTGACTTCCAAATTTTTGTTTAGGGGACCATGAATTGATTCAATGTGAGGGTCGTGACAGGGGGACCCTCTCGCCCCTTTCTTTTTGTTTGGTCATCATGGGAAGTCACAGAAGCACTCCCAGCGAGCTCAATATCTGGTTCTGGATGATGGTACACTAGCTGGCTCAACAGAATTCTATTCCTAGAGGTCTTCATAAAATTAAGACATGGGAGAAAGAATGCCTGGGCCTTCTTTAAACACCACCAAATGTGAAAATAGCTTTCTACATATCAACTTTTGATCCAGAAGATTAGCGCCGTTTTACCAGAGCACGAAGCCATTGATCCAGCCAATACACTATCCTTGGTGCTCCTCTTGGGGTCCAATGCATCGATTCTGTCCTAGAAAAAAAAGTCTCAGACCTCTGGACGTTGGAAAAGCAGGCATGAAAGTCATTGGACACACACGATGCCTTCTACCTAACTCACCAGGTGCCTGTCAATCCCAAATCTTGCCTACATTCTATGATGCTCCCAGCCTGCAGCATGTCACAACTCATGGAATGAATATGATTCTCTCTTATGACTTTTAGTAGAGAGTGTATTGATCTTTCCCTTTGAAGTTGACTGGTGGTTGCAAGGCCTCTCTTCGTCAGGCTTGGGGGGCTAGGAGTACACAGTCCTCCAGATTGCCTCTACTCAGCTTTTTTTTTTTTTTTTTTTCCTTTTTATCCTCTTCCATAGCATCAAAAGAGTTGATAAGAACAAATCCTTCCTGATTACCACTCGGTGAACAGCAGGAATATGAAGACCCTAGCTATGCCAGTGCCATCACTGAATGGGAGACTCTAGCTGCTCCAGCACCATAAACTCTAGTGCAGCACTGGCTCACAAACAGTCAAAACTGGGGGGCGGCCCGATACGCTGAAAAGGTGCTTGCCAATGCTCTGGCTGCAACATCAAGATAGGGAGATTGCCCGTCTCCAGGTGTGAGCGCACTCACTCGGAGACTTTCCGCCAAACAGTTCCCTTATCGGCAATGGGGACGCTACTCGACCTTTAAATAGGACCCTCCGTTATTGAAGTGGCTCTGCGCATTGTTTGCCCCAATTTCACACGAATATACGTGTATTTGTGTCGAAGCGCAAGCAGACCAATACGATCTACATGGTTTAACTGTTTCCAAACCAAGGGCTGGCCATGCAAGACACAGTGAGATCAATGACATTAGGATGCCCAGCCGAGAGGGAGCCCCTATCACTAGCAGCAAACTATACCCACACACCCAGCAAACCGCCCTGATGGGATCACCATCTACGTCCTTGGAAGGTAATGGCAAGCTCTTAGCATGGGACTTTACCTTGTATGCCCACACTGGCTGACAACTATATCCACACAGTGTGGGGCGACTGGGAGGAGCCGCTGGACCACAGGGTGAAAGTACAAGCATCAGCAAGTACAGGGACATAAGCCAACAGTATCAAAATTTGTCCAGTGGGATCGAGACTAGGGATCATGTGGGAAAAAAATGCCACACGTTTCCTTGAAGAATTGGCGGTTCCAGGGACTCATCGACACCACCAGGGACCCAAGGGCAGCCACTTTTCTTGTTCCAGCACCTAAGCATGGCCATCCAGAGGGGTATTGCTTGCTGCATACTGGCTCGCGTTCCAGCCTCGGAGGAGCTGGAGGAGTTTCATGATCTTTGATACATTGTGCCATTGTATTCATGTTTTACGTTTTTTCTGTAATTGTATTCTGTTATTAATAAATGCTTCACCACTGAGTATCAAATATAGGGGATGGTAGGAGGAGAAAATATTCAAAACTGTCAGGGGAGAACTTGGTTTTCATGAGGTCGTTTATTGTCTTCTCTGACGATGAGGGTCCACCCATACCTGCCATAGAGGTGGGATTTATATATGTATATATATATATATACTATATTATTATATATATAATAGTATTTATTATATATATATAATATATAATATATATATATATATATATATATATTTATATTATATATATATATTATATATATATATATCTATATATATATATATATATATAGATATTTATAGGGGATATTAACAAGGTCTTGAGGATATCTCCCCAAGGAGAGCACCCGCAGTTAATGATTTAATTTAGATAAGTTTGATTTACAAAGACATAGGAAAGTATTGGATTGGAAATAGGGTAGTTGACTGAGTGGACAACAGTCTACCTAATTTGGGTAATTGAGGACTGGGACTTTGGGTAGTTTCTATTTAGGGTGGATAAGTACATGAGTGAGAGGGGTTGGATTTGAGTGGGACTTGCACCTTCAGAGCTTATTTCTTGGGTTAGCCATTGGAAATTGGGTTGGTCAATTGTTTGTTAGTGGGATGATTGTAAAGAAACTGCCTAGTATGGCCCACAGGCCTGCTGCAGTGTCCTCTTTCTTATGTCTTTTGTTCTTATGTATTTTTCTTTTCTTTTTTGGGTCACCCTGCTCCGGTGGGGAGACCGGCCCCGACTTGTTGAATATATATTCATTTTATATCTTTATATATATATATTTATCTAATATATATATATATATATATATTTATATAATATATATATATATATATATTTATGTAGATATTTATTTTTTTATAATATATATATAATATATATATTTATATTATATATATATATTATTTATATATATATATAAATATTATATATATATTATATATATATATATATAATCATTGTTATATCAGCAGGGTTTTACTAAGAGGGCATTCCTGCCTTACAAATTTAACTTTTTGTTTCACTGAGGTATATGAGGAGGTAGATTTTGGTGATAAATTTATGATATTATTTGCATAGACTTCGTCTTGACCTATGAAGAAAGTCAGTACTGAAGATTTGTTGAATAAATTTGAAACTGACATTAGATGGCCCATAAATAACCATACACGGGTTACCTGAAGGCTACCTGGAGGGCCACTATTTCCGGGAAGATCAACGCCCCCGAGGCCGGTCACGACCAGGCTCCCGGTGGATTAGGGCCTGATCAACAAGGCTGTTTACTGCTGGCCGCACGCATCAAACAGTACAAACCACAAGCCGTGATCCGGCACCGTCTTTAGGTTATTCTGTCCAGTCCCCCTCTGATGGTCGACCAGTGGTCTTCCCGTAATGCCCTTATTGCTGGTGGGAGGCTGTTGAACAGTTTGGCGAGTATACTTATGTGTTTTCTCCTTGTGTATCAGTGACTCCCTACTTTTCACTGGGGGTTTGTTGCATGCCTTGCCAGTCTTTGCTTCGTATGGGAGTGATTGCTGTGTTGCTATTAGTGACCAGTCCCTCCACGAATTCTTCCACGGTGTAGATTATGATATATCTACTTCTCGCTGCGCTCCGTGTGCTAAAGTGAAGTGCGTTTCAGGCGCTTCCATAGTTAAGGTGTTTGATGGAACTTATACGTGCAGTAAGATTCTCATGTAATCTCAGTGGGGATAGGTATTCAGCCTGTCAATAGTCATAATGAACTCTCTGAACGCGGGTTCGATTCCGCCCATGGTATGGTTTTCTTACAATTCGTATCAATACGATTTCATGAGTCATATAGGAGGGGGAAATTTTTTTCCCAGAAGAGGGGTGGTGATAGATATGATATACAACAAATAAATGTTTTATAAATGGCATCATAAAGTGGAGTTCCTCAGGTAGCTGTGTTGGGGAAGTTTGTGGTCACAATATATATAAAACGGCCATAGATGAGGGCTTAAATAGCGACGATAGCAAGTTTGCAGTTGTAATAGTGTCCTCATAGATTAATTCTGAATGAGGACACGTGACCCGCTACAAGATCTGGTTAGGATTGAGGCAGTAGTGGTGATGTGGGAAATGCAGCGTAATGTACACCAGTGATTCCCAAAGAGGGTTGTACCGTCTCCTGGGGACAGTGGGAGAATCGAGAGGGAAGGGTCGTTTGTTGAGGAAAAAAAGGGTGGTTGGGTGGAATCTGAACCATGGGAGTGTTTTGTTTTTTACAAAATCTATATGGACAAAATCTAGTCTCGAACACTTCTGTAACATATATGCTCTACTAAGAATAAATTTTTAACATAGAGTTATACATGAATGCTATGTTTTATTTTATTTTGTGGGTATGAAGTCGAAAGTTTCCGATCGTTTGCTCTGATGGTCCACACGCTAGCCTAACTCTGACAACAAACGAAATGGTACTATTGATGATCATATTTTCACGTCTGCAAGGGCCAAGGCTCTAGGTTTGTACGCACTGCAAGTTACAACAGTCTTAGCATGTCCCTTTTAAGGATATTATATAAGATGTAGAATCGAGGGGTGGTCATGGTGGGACGCCAAATGGGTTTGGAAAGTCTTGCTGTGATCAACTCGACAAATCATTTAAGCATTATTTTCACAGCATGGTAAATCTAAATCACGGCACAAGCTCTCAGTTACCGCCTGGTCGAACAACTCTGTATTGGAAATTTTGGGGATGTAGATTATGATCGGTGGTTTGTTGCACACAGAACGTAGGTAGCGTGTCATGTGGAAACTTCTGAGGATCGTTTCTATTCACTTTTAAAAAACAGTTGTTTAATTCGGTCTAGATTCCAGTTTGTCTTGTGTTATGAATCTAAGAATCATTCAAAGCATGGCATTCCTTATTTTGCAGATGTATCTCCAATGTTTAACGATGTTAATTTGTAAATTAAGGGAAATGAAGTTTTCCAGGAGCTTTCCGAGCATCTCTGGATTGGGAGTTGAGCATACTAGACGAAGGACATTCAAGTACATTGCGCACTGATGAATGACCTGCATACAGACATGGCTGACAGATTTCAGGACTTTTTATTTTTTACTTACAGTTACCAGACTAGGTGATCAATCCATTCCTAGATTATCAGCTATTGGAAACAGGGAATGAGTGCAGGATGAAAGAATTTATTTCTCTGCCAATATGACTGAGTTGGAAGCCTAAGTTTCAAATTATCATATCAGATTTTTGGGTTATAAAAAGCATTTCTGACCGTTACCTTGCACAGTGGAAGAAAGTCAATATGTACTTTATTGCTCTTCCCACCTCATTTTTGTTATAGCGAGGCGTCAGTGCAGTCACCAAATTAGTTTGAGCAAAGGAAACATAGTGAAAATTATGGAACACAGTGGAGAAAGTCAAATTGTACTGTTTTGCCTTCCCACCTATCATATTTTGTATAGCGAGGCTTCAGTGCAGTCACCAAATTAGTTTTTGAAGCAAAAGATACATTATTTATGTAACTGACTGGAACGAGGAATCGAAGTGACTTCGAGCCTGATTGTGAGAAGCTTCATGTCCCTGCACCAAGTACTACTTCTCATTAATATTATGATGACAATGTAGTAAACAGATGAGATGATAATTTTACCATATCAAACTGTTTATTAAATAAATTTGTTTACATGTTTATTTTTATGTGTTGATAAAAAAATGCGCTTGGTTTATAGTATTAGATCAGTTGTTTTCGAAATTTTGCGTAAAACTAATTACCATGATAGAGGCTTTGTTGTATGTGTGGGAGGAGGGGTGGCCGCAAGGATGTGGACTTGTGATACCATTGGCGGCGCCAGCCTAATAAAATGGAAACCACAGTATGTAGACAAACCGAAATTTGTAATCCCGGTAAAAAGAAAAACCACTTGGCACACTTATTTGCTTAATAATAATTAGCTTCTCAAGCACTAGGAAATGCGACAAAGATTTCAAAGTTCAGGTTTAGCAGTAATCTAAATCCAAGACAAAATTGGTATGTGTGTGCAATGAAACTAATTAGAATTTTGGGCTGTGATATCAAGAAGTATAAATAAAAGGAAGTCCTTGCGTTTTATTCTTCAACTCGACCTATTTTTTGGTAAAGGCGTATTTATAATTTACTGCACAGTATCTGGGTCACCGTTTTTTCAGTTGGACTTATATTCGCTGGAAAAATTAGAAAAGGAATGAAGACAAAGTTGACCCCATTTATCAGCTATCTTTCCTTCGAGGAAAGACTGAGGACATGATTTCTGCACCTCTCTTGAAAGTATAGGAATTTGAGGATATGTGATTCAGGTGTATAAATAAATTTAAAATTATTTATACACCTGATATTGGAAATGATCTGGTTCTTATTTGAGCTTGCGTCACTGAAATATAAAACCTTGTGTATCTTTAAAAATAGATTCTACAAGTAAAACGTGCGGTTGTTGGGTAGGTGGATTACTGAACCAACCTACTGTTGGAGCAGTGGCCTCTACAAGTGCTACGTCTTTCTTATAATCTGATGTGGGAGGAGTCTGTGTTCGGACCCTTCCTAGAAGAGGAATGCATCTATTTAGGAATAATCTTCGCACATCAACTGTTTTCATTTTCTTAATCTGGGATTGCGTTTAAAGACACAAAGCTATCTTCAAGTAATTCCTATTGGAAAGTCCTCTAAGTAGTTTCACAGTACTCCCATGTGGTGTATGTTGAAAAGAATGCCAGTCTGATACTTGCTAGTAACATTATCAATGTTTCCACCGTTAAAAATTATCTCTAGATAGACCTCACTGCAAAGCGTAATCTCTCACCTCTCACCTCTTATTTACATTTTTTCAGGGTTATTTTTGACACTTACATCCAACTCTCCCTATATGTAAGTTCCTATTTTTCAAACTCTCCGTGTTTAAAGTGTTCAGGTCCCAGGGACCGAAATATGTGTTAACCAAAATATGCTTAGTGCTTGCTTGGCTCCACACACACAACAAAGACACAACCACACACGAAATACACGCACACATACACACACACAACCATCCACTCACAAACACACACAAAACACACACACACACACATACTCACCACACACACACACACACACCACACACAACACACAACTTACATACACTCACACACACACACAAACACACACACACACACACAACTCACATAACACACAACAACACTTCACACACACTACACACACACACACACACAATTAACAAACATATACACATCTGGAGCTTGTGTTCACTGGTAGCTCAGACATTGTGCATCCACATATGAAAGGCCTTGGTGCTAGTGACAGTAGTTATGAGCTTTGAATACTATCGCTGGAGCTAAAAGTGGAGAGGGTAACAGGAGTAGAAAGGGTGAAAAGCTTAAATTATAAAAGGAGGGGGACTAAACAGGAATGAGGACCTTCCTGCAGGTGGTTCAGTGGCAAACAGAAAATTGGTAGGGGAAAATCAGTAAACGTATTATTGGGGACAGACTTCGTACAACAAATGCAAGGGAGGCAGAGAAATGGTTTGTTCCAAGGGTAACAGAAAAATTAATGGGTTGTAGGGAGGCAAAAACTAATGCTCTAGAGAATGGAAAAAAGTACAGAAGGCAAAGGGGACCGGGTGAATAAAGTGATTAGTCGACGAGCCAGAAGAAACGAGTATGCACAGATAAGGAGGCAGGCGCAGCGGCAGTATAGAAAATGGCTTAGCATCGAAAGTCAAGTCTGACCCGAAACTACTCTACAGCCAAATCAGGAGCAAGACAGCAGTAGATTCAGGACCAGGTAATCAGGCTAAGGAAAAGAAGGTGGGGAGCTCACAAGAACGACTGGTCGGTATGTGAGGGAGCTCAAATGGGGGATTTCAGGAAAGTATTTGCAGTGGAGGCTGAAGGGACATCGGGAAGACAAAACAGTGGGCGTACAGCAACAAGGGATACCATCATAGTGTTGGATGAATTACACATCTACTGAGGATACATGAAGGCTCGGAGAGCTCTTAAGTGACCTTGATACTAAAAGGGGCGGTGGGACCAGACCACATATCTCTGGTGGATCCTTAGAGAGGAAGCAGTGGAAACTACGTGTGGCACTAACCAAAATCTTCACAATTCCCTTTGAAATGGACAGCCTACCTGAAGTTTGGAAGAAGGCTAATTTTGTCCCATCTTTATGAAGGGAGACAGAAATGAAGCAACTAAATTAGAGACCGTGTCATTGACGTGTATAGTAAGCAAAGTCTTGGAAAAGGATTATCAGCGAGGAGAGTGGTGGAGCACCTGGAGTGGATCAAGCTTTATAAACGACAGCAGCAGATTCATGGAAGTCAAATCCATAGTGTCATCAACCTACTTGAGTTTTATGTCCAGGTAACTGATGTAAGAAGAGAGGGAGGGGTGGGTTTGATTGCATTTTTCGTGGACTGCAAGAAGGTCTTCGCCCGAGAGTGTTCCTCACATGAGGTTAGTAGAGAAGTAGAGGAACAGGCACGTATAACAGGATGGGCCACTACAATGGACAGAAAATAACCTAACAGGGAGGCAACAGCGAGTCATGGTCCGTGATGTGGTTTATCACAGTGGGCGCCAGTGGTGACGAGCGGGGCCCACAGGTTCATTCCAGGGGACCAGTGCTATTCTTGGGTATATGTGAACGACATGACGGAAGGGTTAGTACTCAGAAGTGTCCCTGTTTGCAGATGACGTGAAGTTAATGAGGAGAATTTAATAAGACGCGGACAAAGCAGGTCTACAAAGAGACTGGACAGGGCTGGATTGCGTGGTACAAAAAATGGCTGCTAGAATTTAACACCGCCAAATGCAAAGTCATGAGAACGGAGGAGGGCAAAGAAGACCGCAGACGGTGTATAGGCTAGGAGGCAATGGCTGCTGATCTCAATCAAGGATGAGAAAGACCTAGGAGGTGTGTATAATACCGAGTACATTAGACAGAAGCACACATTTACCGTAACTGCTTGCGGCAATGGCGCTTGGCAACCTGAATAGCGTTCCGGTACCTCTGTAAGGGAAAATCTTTCATGACTTTATACACAGTGTACGTAGGCCCATTCTGGAGTACGCAGCACAGTTTGGAACCACTCCTGGTCAAATACGTAAAGAAATTAGAGAAAGTGCAAAGGCTATGAAGAAAGGTTAAGGAATCGGTTGGCAACACTGGGACAACAGGAGGTCAGGGGAGATATGTTAACGGACATACGAAATGCTGCGTGGAATTTAGACTAGTGGACTGAGACAGGAATGTTCCTGAGATGGGGGACACAGAAACATCAAGGGGTCAAAATTGGAAGCTGGAAGTCTAGAATGAGTCAAAGGATGTTATGGAAGTATTTCTTCAGTCAGAGAGTAGTTAGGAAGTGAAAACAGTCAGGCAAACGATGTGGTGGAAGGCAGGAAACTATACATTAGTTTTAAGACGAGGTACGGTAAAGTTCATGGAGCAAGGGAGTGAGAGGACCTAGGTAGCGGTAGGTGAAGGAGGCGGAGGCAGGAGACTGAGTCTCGACTCCTGCAACCACCAATTAGGTGAGTCTATAGTGAGTACACACACACACAACACACACTACACCACACACACTCACACACACCACACCACACACTCCACACACACACACACACACACACACACACACACACACACAACAAACACCACACCACAAACAACACACACACACACACACACACACACTCTCACAACACCCCCATCACTCACACAAACACACACACACACACACACAACCACACACACACCACACACCACCAAACAACACACACACAAACACACACACAACACACAAACACACTCACACACACACCACACACACAAAACACACACAACACACACACCACTCACACACAAACACACACACACACTACACACACACACACAAAAAAATGTCGTCCCAATTTTAAAAAAGGAGACAGACAAAGAGCTACTAAACTCTAGTGTCAGTGACCACGACATGCTATAGTATGCAAAGTCATGGAGAAGTTTATCAGGAGAGAGTGAATGAACACTAGAAAGGATATGATGTTATCAAGGCGAACTACAAAAGGATCTTGTAACAGGCTGCAGGCCTGGTCAGCAATTGGCTCCTGAGTTCAACCTAGCAAGTGCAAAGTCATGAAGGTTGGGGAAGGGCAAAGAAGACCAGCAGACGGAGTACAGTATGGGGCCTGAGATACAAACCTGCTCATGAAAAAGATCTTGGGCGTGAGTATAACACCAGGCACATCTTCTTAGGCGCACATTAAACCAAATACTGCTGCATGCATATGGGCGCCTACCGAACCTAAGATACAGCATTCCGCCATTCTTAAAAGGAATCGTTCAGGAACTCTGTACACTGAATGTTAGGCCAGTATTGGAGTATGCAGCACAGTGGCGGACCCACATTTAGCCAGCGACGTAAAGAAAATAGAGAATGAGCAAAGGTTTTTTACAAGACTAGTTCCCAGGCTCAAGGGGTATGTCCTACGAGGAGAGGTTAATTCTATTGGTTTTGAAGCTTTCCGAGGGACGATTTCGCATAGTTCAGCGCCCAGGTTCTCTTACCGAATGATTCATTAGAGTGATGTAATGGAATTTAAGATGGATGAATTATATGGAGTGGCTTTAAATGGAACGCATAGAATCTTCGTGAAACTGTAACTGTACGGTTTATGAATCGTTGGTTACTGTTTTCAGGACGTGGAGTCTTGATGTTACACTGCTGTACGTTGAGAATGAGGGGGTTGGGGTTGTGATGTTATCCTGGCCTGGCTTTATACCTGGATAAAGTTAACGTAACGTTCCCTATTGAGGCGGATGAAGCTGATATCAGATAAGTGTCTTCGAGAAATATGGGACAGTTCATTTTGCCAGCATGGTATGTGGTTAGCAGCTGCTACGCAGGTTTGCCGGAAAGATACTTTTAACTTTAAAATGACATTGAGGCATCCCATTCCGTCTTACGTTTTCTTCAGGAATTTCAGGAACAGGTCTGGTTTTATAGTCCCGGGGCATAAGGCGTTGCATGTCGCCAATGTGGTGAGTATGACCACTTTGCTGCAGCATGTGAGAAGAACAGACGCGTGCCCTGAACCTGTGGTAGAGGACGCAGCCCTCTGTCTTAGGGTGGCAGGTGAGGATCATTTCACCTGGAAGGTGGGGCGTGGTCGGTTTTGTGGTGTGAGGAATGGTGGAGCAAGCTTTTAGGACTGGGGGTGGAGTCCCCCCTCAGTTCCCCGCTCCCAGAACTCTTCAGTGACTTCTGTGGGATGGTACCACAGAGGATGTGTTGGATATAGAGGAGAATTGGAGGAAGGTTTTTGTAGGAACCTTGTAACCACCTGAGGAGGACGTTTACATCTGAGCAAGAAAGTAGCTGGAGGAGTTATCGCTTCCAGCTTGTCAACGATATGAGAATTTGGGGAATGATGATGTGACGGAGACGTCAGGGGATAATAAATAATTGTAGGTGGTTGTTGAGGTTCACGTGAGGCGCTTCCCCAGACCATGTTATGGGGGACAGATTTGTAAAAGGAACGGGCAGCTACGTCAGACCTGATGTGTCCTGACGCCGCGCCTGGGAAGCAGACACTGGGGTGGTAGGGAGGGAAGAGGTGGCGATGGGGGGTGGTCATGATAGGAGACATCGGAAGAAGCGGAGGGGGGAAAGACGGTATTGTGAAGATAACATACAGAAAGAAATAATTATTTATAGTGGTGAAAAAGAGGGTGGAGAAGACGCAGGCGTGGGAAAATTTAAAAGGCCTCTTCGGTCTCTATGACTGTCAGTGTTAATGGCTTATGTAGCAGAATTAAGAGAGAATGGTTGTGAATGTTCTAATAAATTTAGAGTGGATGTTGTGGTCCTCCAAGAACATTAATTGCAAGGAGGGTTAAGGGTTCGAGGTAGAGGTTATTAAGTAGGACCTGCCAACTACCTGTTTAAAAAGGTGGTGTGGGTATTTTAATAAGGGACGAAAGCCGTTTGTTATGGCAGAGAAATGAGGAGGGAGGGGGGGAGGGTGTTGCGTTTGGATGGGGCGTGGATGGGTAAGCATGTGTTCTTTGGAAGTGTGTAGTGCGCCTGCGGAGAATAGCATGCAGGTAAGGAGGTTTGTGTGCGAGGATCTTGTCTATTTTTTGCGTGCACTTCGGAAAGTAGCAATAGTGGGGGATGACTGGAACTGGCCTTTATTAGGGCGGATGACG
Source organism: Cherax quadricarinatus (assembly GCF_026875155.1). Taxonomy (NCBI): domain Eukaryota; kingdom Metazoa; phylum Arthropoda; class Malacostraca; order Decapoda; family Parastacidae; genus Cherax; species Cherax quadricarinatus. The sequence continues at coordinate 14,113,424 of NC_069399.1, read as the reverse complement.
TAGAACCAAAAGGTGGGATGATATGGTCTGTAAACTCTCAGGGATTTGATGAGGGACGTGAGTTACGTGATGCGTTTTGGGGGTATTGTGTGGGAGGAAACAGAACATATTTTGTTAGGAGGGGGGTACGCCGCGAGGTTGGATAGAGTGTATCTTTCTCAAGGGGTTGTTAGTGTGAAATCTTTTAATACCGTTGAGGCGGCTGTTGGTCAGTCATAGGGCTGTAGTGATGGAAGTTGGGGTGGGTGGAGCTGGCAGAAATATATAGGATTATTGGAAATTGAATATTAGTGTGTAGAGTGAGAAGAAAGGTTTGGAAGGATTTTCTATTTATGGAAAGAGCTTTACAAGGAAGCTCAAAGAGGGTGGAGGACATTCGTAGACCAGGGGGGATTTGGTAACCTTCCTAATAGAAAGGGATAAGAAAGTATTTATGTGAGGGGAAGGGTAAACGTAATAACAATTTAAATTACGGGCTTTTGAATTATTTAGAGGATCGATTAGAGGTTGTTATGGGCAGGGGATGGTTGGTGGTTGTTTTTCCCATGGACGAAATAGTAGACATAAAAGAGAGAATGCGAACATTGCAAAAATGATCGGTTTCAAAGCGGGTAAGGGTGCAAGCAGTTGTTAGCAAGAAGTTTTGTGGGGGGACAAGCCGTCAGCGTGTGCGTTGCGACATCGAAAGCAAAGGCAGGCACTGACGGCTAACCCGAGATTAGTGGTAATTGAGACAATGGGGATCTATAAAAGGCAGGGCAGGAGATAAGAAATACGCAGGGTATGAGTGATATGCGGTATGTTGGTATGAAAAAGTACTGTGACATGTGGGGGTGTGGGATGACATGTAGTTAGACAGGGTGTGTACATATGCAACGTGCAATTTAGGTAATAGTGATAGGATGGCTTTGGGTGGGGTTATTATTGCAGTGGAAAAGAGGATTGCTTTACAGGGATGGGGAAGGGGAAAGCCCCCGGGTATTGTGGTCTACCGGTGGAATTTTATTTACAGCATTGGGCATTGATGGACATTTTCATGTTAGGTTATTATTGTATGAAGGAGAAGGGTAAGTTGGGAGATAAGCAGACTACAGCAGTTGTGGTGCTGGTCCCGAAGGTAACGGGCAGCCCACCTTCGTGAGTATCGAGAAATATCGTTGCTATGTCGCCGACCATAGGGTTTTTGCAAAAATTTTAGGTAATAGGGTTAATGTGTAGTGGGGAAGGGTAATTTTGAAATCGCTGTTTGGGATACCGGATGGTCGATGATTGTTGGTCACAGGATTCTGAGAAGTTTTGTGGGAGTCAAAGGGGGAAGGAGGAGGGGCGACTTTACTGGCTTTGGACTGGCAGGCAGGCCTATGATAGAGTGGAAAAAGGCGTGCACGCAGGTATACTTAGGAGACAAGGTTATGGGAAGAAATAGTTGATTGGGTAAATACGCTGTATATGGGGGGAGCAAAAATGAGGGTAAAAATATTTGGTGTAGGGGAGGGAATTTGCGATGGGTTGAGGTCTCAGGCAGGGGTGTTCCATGTCACAGATCTTAATTTGATTGTTTTCAGGACCCTTTTATAGATGGTTTTGAACATACCGTCAGTACCGGGAGGGTGAGGGTGGGGTTGAGGGCGGGACGACGTTGGCCGGGATTAAATAGGTTATGTTGATGATACGACTGTTCTGGTTCGTGAAAGGATGTCCGTGCAAGTATTGGACGATGTTGTGCAAGTGTTTGAACGTGCCATGGGTATGAAGGTAAACAGTGGAAGTCAATGATCATGGGGTGGGCATGTGGAAAGGGGGGGGGGTGGGAAGGTGAGTTGTAATGTTGTTAAAAAAGTGTGCGATGTCAATAAAGATTTGTGGTATTTATACATGGATGACATGGATGTGGCGCGTGGAGGAAGACTCGGATAGGTTGTTAGAAAGGATCGTGTGGACGTTCTGGGTTGTTTTGAGGCCCCAAGCATCTCACTCGGCACAACGTATGATTGTTGTAAATGTTTTTTTGTATAGTAAGGTTTGGCATGTGAGGGCTGTGTTCCCGATTACAGGGGACGGCGATTGTCGGGTATTTTGAGACGGGTGTTTAAATTTTTTTTTTCGGGGGGGACAAGTTGTGATTGGTTAAGAAGAGAGGTTGTTTTGTTCCGGTGCGCCCAGGTATGGGTTGGGATTGATGGATCTAAGAAGGTGGCCTAAAATGTGTGTTTCTTAGTGGGAGGATATTTTGGCATGTGGGCGTGTTGGCGGGGAAATATTGAACATGGGTATATATGGAGGTGCAGAAGTGGTATGAGGCGTTTGAATTGAGGGAATGTGAAATTGTTCTACGGGCCTTGTTCTTTGGTTAGGGAACGGAGAAACATTCGAATACGGGTTTGTGTAAGGTTATGGTGGGTAAGTGCGTTGCCCCTGTTGAGGGTTTGTTCCCCATGTTACTCGTGGGAGAAACATTTGGTATAGAAATTATTGCCTAGGGTGCGTGACGTTATGTTTCATTTTTTGCACGGTATCTTGCCGTCAAGGGCCATACTAAGAAACCGTAAAGTAGTAGTGGTGGGGGTGTGGTTTTTGTGGAGGGGACGACCACAGCGTCCACGTAGCTTATTTTTGTGAAGGGTTAGACGGCGTCAGGGTGGTTAGGTAGGTTGGTACAGAGGGGGGAGGGAATGTGGGGTGGCGGTTCTGTGTGCTTTAAGTCTTGACATGGGTGGTTTAGAAGAGGAAGTCGATAAGAGCTTTAGATTACAATCATCGGTGGATTGCTATCTACAATCAGTGGGTGATGAGGGGGAAGGGGTTTAGTGAGGTGCGAAGGGCGCGTTCTTGCGATAAGTTTTATCGTACGATGTGTCGGAACAGGGATTTGTACGGGAAGGGTGGGATAAGGTATTTTCGGAGGTTATTATAGGAAGAGGCTAACGTTAGAAAATCCTCGTGAATTCTGTGAATGTTTATGAATGTACGAAGGGTATAAAGGTTCTTTTTATTTATGGGATTTAAATTGTTTGAGTGTAAGTCAGTGGGTAATAGCAGGCTCGTTCCTGAGGGGGGGGGATGAGAGGTGGTGAAATGTTGGTATGGATTGTGTTTCCTGGTTGTCATGGATGTGTGGTTGTGGAGCTTTGAGAGCTCGTTGTACTTATTGTCACTTTTGTGTAATGGATGAAAGAGCAACTCCAGAAGGTTTTGTCATGTATTTGGAGGTGTTCCGGTCTTGTAATGACCCCGATTCTTGAGCATTATGCTTTTAATGTATATGTAATTGGTTTATGTTTATTTTAGGTTATGTGGTCATGATATGTGTTGATTTTTGTAGATTCAAAAATATTTTTATATATGTTTTGTTTGAGTACATGTAGTGCATATGCATGGGTTTTCCTTTTTTTTTGTTTTTTAAATCAGTTTTTCTTTTGTGATACTCTTTAAAATATCGTTTTGAGCTTTTGTTAAATGTTAGGTTCTAGTAAATTCCTAATATGGGTATGTTAATGTTGTTTCAAGGTTATATATGGTGGTTAGTACTCTGTTACTGGTGTTGTTTTTTTATGGAGTTTTGATTGTAAGCATTTTGCTTCATGTATTGCCATTTTTTCAGAGGTTATTGCAGCCATTGGTTCTGGGAAATTTTATGTTGTTACTAATAATAGCTGATTTTTGTATGTATAATATACTAAACTATTGTAAAACGTAATCTCTAATCACAGACCTGTGCTCAGTGATTAGATGAAAAAAAAAAAGCTTTAGGGTTAGCTATTAAATCTCCTAGTTTCCTTAGCAATCTATACAGCAATCTATACTAGCCCATTGCAGGCTGAAGATGGGGGGGCGGCATGGGGTGGGAGGCAATTTGTGGTGCCCTCGCATTCTGAAAGAGGCACGAGCGGAGTGTCACTCGTTGCTAATCGTACTCTGAGAAAATTCCCTTCATTTCTCTGTCCCTACCTTTTCAACTTTGTGCTGCTGCTTTGATGACACACAAGAGAAGTGTTGAAAGGTACTTGAAACTATGGATTTCCTTCCCCATGGTTTGCCTTGTATATATTATATTTTTATATAATATATATTATTATATTATTTATATATAGATATATTTTTTTATATATATATATTTATTTATATATTTATATCTTTATATATATATATATTTATTTATTTATATATATATATATACTGTGGACCCACGCATTAACGATCACCTCCGGCATGCGTCCAATTTTATAAGTGTATTTATGTAAAGTGCGTTTGTACGTGTATGTTTGGGGGTCTGAAATGGACTAATCTACTTCAACATTATTCTTATGGGAACATATTCGGTCCAGTACTGGCACATGACATACTTCTGGAGTGAAAAACTATCGTTAACCGGGGGTCCAACTGTATATGATTATTGTGTGACTTCCAAATTTTTGTTTAGGGGACCATGAATTGATTCAATGTGAGGGTCGTGACAGGGGGACCCTCTCGCCCCTTTCTTTTTGTTTGGTCATCATGGGAAGTCACAGAAGCACTCCCAGCGAGCTCAATATCTGGTTCTGGATGATGGTACACTAGCTGGCTCAACAGAATTCTATTCCTAGAGGTCTTCATAAAATTAAGACATGGGAGAAAGAATGCCTGGGCCTTCTTTAAACACCACCAAATGTGAAAATAGCTTTCTACATATCAACTTTTGATCCAGAAGATTAGCGCCGTTTTACCAGAGCACGAAGCCATTGATCCAGCCAATACACTATCCTTGGTGCTCCTCTTGGGGTCCAATGCATCGATTCTGTCCTAGAAAAAAAAGTCTCAGACCTCTGGACGTTGGAAAAGCAGGCATGAAAGTCATTGGACACACACGATGCCTTCTACCTAACTCACCAGGTGCCTGTCAATCCCAAATCTTGCCTACATTCTATGATGCTCCCAGCCTGCAGCATGTCACAACTCATGGAATGAATATGATTCTCTCTTATGACTTTTAGTAGAGAGTGTATTGATCTTTCCCTTTGAAGTTGACTGGTGGTTGCAAGGCCTCTCTTCGTCAGGCTTGGGGGGCTAGGAGTACACAGTCCTCCAGATTGCCTCTACTCAGCTTTTTTTTTTTTTTTTTTTCCTTTTTATCCTCTTCCATAGCATCAAAAGAGTTGATAAGAACAAATCCTTCCTGATTACCACTCGGTGAACAGCAGGAATATGAAGACCCTAGCTATGCCAGTGCCATCACTGAATGGGAGACTCTAGCTGCTCCAGCACCATAAACTCTAGTGCAGCACTGGCTCACAAACAGTCAAAACTGGGGGGCGGCCCGATACGCTGAAAAGGTGCTTGCCAATGCTCTGGCTGCAACATCAAGATAGGGAGATTGCCCGTCTCCAGGTGTGAGCGCACTCACTCGGAGACTTTCCGCCAAACAGTTCCCTTATCGGCAATGGGGACGCTACTCGACCTTTAAATAGGACCCTCCGTTATTGAAGTGGCTCTGCGCATTGTTTGCCCCAATTTCACACGAATATACGTGTATTTGTGTCGAAGCGCAAGCAGACCAATACGATCTACATGGTCTTAACTGTTCCAAAACCAAGGGCTGGCATGCAAGACACAGTGAGATCAATGACATTAGGATGCCCAGCCGAGAGGGAGCCCCTATCACTAGCAGCCAACAATACCCACAACCCAGCAAACCGCCCTGATGGGATCACCATCTACGTCCTTGGAAGGTAATGGCAAGCTCTTAGCATGGGACTATACCTGTATGCCCACACTGGCTGACACCTATATCCATCACAGTGTGGGGCGACAGGGAGGAGCCGCTGACCACAGGGAGAAGTACAAGATCAGCAAGTACAGGGACATAAGCCAACAGTATCAATTTGTCCCAGTGGGATCAGAGACCTAGGGATCATGTGGGAAAAAAATGCCACACGTTTCCTTGAAGAATTGGCGGTTCCAGGGACTCATCGACACCACCAGGGACCCAAGGGCAGCCACTTTTCTTGTTCCAGCACCTAAGCATGGCCATCCAGAGGGGTATTGCTTGCTGCATACTGGCTCGCGTTCCAGCCTCGGAGGAGCTGGAGGAGTTTCATGATCTTTGATACATTGTGCCATTGTATTCATGTTTTACGTTTTTTCTGTAATTGTATTCTGTTATTAATAAATGCTTCACCACTGAGTATCAAATATAGGGGATGGTAGGAGGAGAAAATATTCAAAACTGTCAGGGGAGAACTTGGTTTTCATGAGGTCGTTTATTGTCTTCTCTGACGATGAGGGTCCACCCATACCTGCCATAGAGGTGGGATTTATATATGTATATATATATATATACTATATTATTATATATATAATAGTATTTATTATATATATATAATATATAATATATATATATATATATATATATATTTATATTATATATATATATATATATATATATATATTATATATATAATTAGAAGAATACTTTATCACTATACTTCATCAGTAAAATATCTGGGAATCCCCTTTGACCCATGCATGTCAGGAGAATTGATAGGGAACAGTGTAGTAAAGAAAGCGAATGCCAGACTGAAGTTCCTGTATAGACAAGCTCAGTGTCTACTTACTGAGGCTCGCAGGACTCTATGTCTAGCCCTTATACAATGCCATATGGGTTACGCTTGCTCTTCATGGTGCTCTGCCTTGACAAAAAAACTGAAAGATAGACTGCAAATCACCCAGAACAAAATCGTAAGATTCATCCTGGGGCTGGGACCAAGAGAGCCTGAAGGCCAGAATGAATTTCAGCAGTAGGATATGCTGAATGTTGAAGACAAAGTAAAACAAATGAAGCTAAATCATGTTCATAAAATTGCTCACAGTGTCCAGAATGTCTTGCTGTCAGTTTTGTCAAGTTTGGGAACCAAAGCAATCATAGTACTAGGGGGAGAGAGCACATCTTTGTTGTACCCAGGGTCATTGGCCATGCGTCAAACACCTTTTATTGTACAGCAATAAAGGAATGGAACAGACTGCCCGCACATGTCAAAGCCAGTAATAGCATGAACCAGTTCAAGAAGAGTGCCAAAACGTGTCTGATGAATGTAGCTACAGAAAGGGAGGGGAATGATTTTCTGTTTTTTAGTTAACATACGTGTAAATTTTACCTTATTCCTAGTAATGACCCTCGTATTGTAGATAGTCTTAATGACCCTCGTGTAGTAGATAGTCTTTTTAGTATGATAATAAGATGTTATCTTCATTATAGAATAATAAGAAAATATTATAACCTTTATATTATAATAATAAGGTAAAAGGACCCCATTGGAAATAAGTCACTCTGTCTGACTTTTTTGGGTTATCCTAGGTTCCCTACACATATGCTGCTATGTATGATAATTCTATGTAACTATATTCGTGCATACCTGAATAATCTTACTTACTTACTTACTTATGTGAAGGTGGCTGGGATGCATTGGTAAAAAACTGAAGTGAGTCACATGGCAAAGCATGATCAGTTAACCATGGTTATATACACTGATACACGCAGTGATGCGAAGCAGTCATAGTACATCAGTCATCTGAGATGAGGCACATGCTACCAGAAATCGGAAAAATTGTCACACGGTTCATGAGGTCGTGGCAAGTACTAATGGATCTTAAGGTGATAATGTGATACTTTTAATTGTTGGAATATAGGCTTCTGTATATCATAAGCATTCGGAATAGAATACCACTGATATACAACTTGTCATGAAGATAAACGTCATAGAATTTGGATACAGAAGGCTTCACCTATTTGCTAACTTCTGGCCCAACTCTTGGACATGACACACTTCCACTACGGAGTTCCACCTACCCGTGATAACGCCTTCGTTTGCTGCACCTTGTGACTCCCGTATATTCTTCCTGTCTGTCGCCACTCCCTACGAGCCCCATGGAGGCAAGGTAAGTGGCAGACCAGGGGTCTAGCCTGTGAGGGCGGAGAATGTAGCTAGGATTAGGGACAATGATACCAGAAGACGAAAAGGAACAAACACCTCTTCGCATGGAAAGACATTTTGAATGTGACACTCCCCCAATGGGGAACAAAGGCGGGGTCACCAACCGGTAAAGATCCGGGCTGCTTAATACTGCGACTCTACTATCCAACTGCCTGTGCCTCAGATTCTTCAAGATAAATGGCGCGCATCACCTGCTCCTAGGCTGAGGGACTTACTACCTCATCTTCAAGTATTTGCTGTATATATTTCTATGATAGGAGTGAATGGAGACAAATGGTTTTTAATACTTGACGTGCTGTTGGAGTGTGAGCAAAGTAACATTTATGAAGGGATTCAGGGAAACCGGCAGGCCGGACTTGAGTCCTGGAGATGGGAAGTACAGTGCCTGCACTCTGAAGGAGGGGTGTTAATGTTGCAGTTTAAAAACTGTAGTGTAAAGCACCCTTCTGGCAAGACAGTGATGGAGTGAATGATGGTGAAAGTTTTTCTTTTTCGGCCACCCTGCCTTGGTGGGAATCGGCCAGTGTGATAAAAAAATAAAAATTTCTATTATGTTCATGTATTGTATTGATAAAGCCAATGGATAGCTAAACGTCTACATGATAGCTAGAAGTTGCACATATATCTAATGCTTCATCTGATACGAAGATACTCAGATCTCCTTTGTTCCTCCTAACGGCATTGATAACCCAGAGATCAAATAGCACATATTAAAGACAGGCTGAAAGAGGAATAATTACTGCTTTCCTCTTTCAACCTGTCTTTAATTTGTGCTATTTAATCTTTGGGTTATCATTGTTGTTAGGAGATCTGAATATTAAATAATAATCTTTCAAACATTATTCACTTGTTCCTGTTAATTCAAAATATTATTTTCTATCCTGATAAGTGATGATAACAGTGGTAGATGAGCTAATATGAAACACTGTACCATAACAGTATATAACTGTTTACCACCATACTATAAATTTTTAGTGTCTTGTATTTATTGCTGTCGATATTACATTCTTTCCCGATAATGAACAAATTACTTCGAATGGTGGGGCTGAGGGGTATAACGATTTTTATTGGTTGGGCAAAAGTAGGGTGATTACAGCAAATGGTCTCGGAGATGTGAGAAAATCATGATAAATAGACATGACATAAACCATGGTGGATATGAGGTTATTTAAAGATTTTTTCTCAGTGAAAGGAAATATTGCTGAGAGAATTATGTAAATAAACATTAACTATGAGAAAGTCATAGTGGCCTCCATTGCCTCTTTCCATATGCTAAGATGATGAATTCTCGTCAAGTCCTGGAACAAGCGCTTGTTAGGTTCAGGTACTGGAAAGCAAATGAGTGATAGTCAGGTCCAGGTAAGGGGAAGATGTAAATGCCCGTCAGGTTCAATTTATGACAGGTCCGGATACTAGGATGTAAATCCAGATACAGGGATGTAAATATATGTTCATCGGGAAGTAAATGAGAGTTCGTCTCGTCCAAGTTCTAGTAGGTACGTGAATTTTCGTCAGGTCAGGTACTAGGAAGTAAATCAGTATTCATTATCTTCAGGTACTGAAATAAACGAGTGCTTATCAGGTCTAGGTAATTGGAAACAAGATGCGTTCTTGTTTTATCCAGCTTTTGAGGAATAAATAAATATTTTTCAAGCCTCTCGGTGGAAAGCGGTGATTTGAATCAATGAACCTAAATTCGGGATTGTGAGGTTCATGAAAAGAAACATAAATGAGTACCACTCAGAGTCCGGGTTCTAATTAACAGATGACATGGTTCAGATTCAAGAATGTAAATATGATGGCGTCGTGTTCAAGATTAGAACCCTTTGTGAGTGCTCATCAGGTGGTCCTGGGATATTAATTAGTACTCGTCAATCCAAGGACCAAAATGAGAACTCGTCCGCTCAGGACCAAAACGAATGGTTCTTAGACCCAAGTTCAAGAACCTAAATGAGATGCTGATAATGTCCACGTGCAAAACAACTAAATGACTGTTCCTCAAGTAGTAGAGGAGAAAAAGGATTAAGTTCAATTGTTACAGGTGAATCAATAACTTCATACTAGCTAAACAAAGATGGAACCCATGTTTTGCAATTGGATATACTTCCATAATCTTCCTCTGTCTGTAATAATTCGAACTGTAATACTTATTTCGATGACTAATTTCATTTATTTCAGTAACACACGAATTCCAGACTATTACTGAAGTAATGTAATCAGTTGGTTAAACCTCCTCTAAACCAACGCTAATTAATGTACAGCTGGCGCCGATATTAATTAATGTGAAAATATGTATAATTCAACAATACAGTTGAAATTATTCAGATTTTTCATAACAAATTTGATTCTTCTACAACGAATCCTCAAACGGATACCACTATAATGTAGTAGGTGAGGAAGGCCGCTACAATGAAGCAGTAAATGATAACACAAATCAATATGGCAGAAAAGAAAATTATGCTGTTCAGTGCGACAGCCAAAGGAAACACATTACATTATAAGAGGAAATGAAAACGGCATCATAGTAAAGCGCACCACTTGTAACCAAAAATATGAGCTAGTTTAATTAACCAGCAAAGAAAAACCTGCTAGAAGTGGAAAAAAAAGGAGGGTCCGCTACTTTTCAGCATCAAAGAATTCCAACCAATCTGTTCAGCCAGTATTGCAAGCAGTGTCCAGGAAGGATTTGGAATTATGTAAAGATAAGAGACAAAGGAAATTAAGGAAGATAAGGGAATCGAGGAAGTTGATGATGGTGGGGTCTGAAATCGACATGTTTAGATTGATGAAGCATAGAAGTAAATGAAAAACAAAAAGACTTAAAAAACGCTGGAATGCAAAGAGAGTTGATGACGAATTAGATTGATAGAGAATAAGGGAGAGAAAAATTAGACACTCGAAAGGTGAAGGATTTAATATTAATTTGGTGGAAAGGAAGGATGACGAATTTGAATGATAGATAATTATTAAGAGCATAGAAAAAAACGAAAGATGGAACAATAAAAGAGGATGATCCGTAAAGTTTACAGAATAAGGGAATTAAGAAAGATGATAATAGAGGGAGAGGACAGACAGTGATTAAGTAGAAAGGAGAACATGGGTTGAAAACGAAAGAATAGCAAGATTGAGGACAACGAACTAATTTAAAAAAAATATGAGTCAGATAAATAGATGATAGTTGATTAGATTGAAGGTTGTCCAAGCAGCCGGAGATAATGGAAGGATGTAATTGGTGAAAATGGAGTGTACTAACTGGGAATAATGGAGAGGCGGGAAGCGAGGAGAAAATAGAGCTTTCAGGCATTCAGTATCGCTGTGAGACTGACACAGATGAGGGAGCCTCAGTAGCAGCATTTCGGGAGTCGCGTTAATTACCGTAAACACGGAAGACATTGAGTTAATAGCTGATGCCAATGTATTACCACATAAACATAATTATGACTAATGTGAAAATGGGAATTCATTTTTCACTCACCCTCCATCGATTACAAAGAAGACTACTAAATGTTTCAGTCACCTGAAGATCCTCAGAAAAAACTACACAAAATAATTTACATTTCTCATTTATTTCAGATATCGTCTTATTGTTTTAAGTATTTCTTGTATTCGTCAACCACTTATTTATTCCTCGGCCTTCCCCATCATATATATCTTAAATCCATATGAAAACCAACAATCCTCGTTCATCTTAACAAGTTTCATTAAGCTTTGAGATCCCCATGTATATAATAGGATGAAATATTTCTAGCAGTCCTACTGGTAGTCTAATATTATGAGGTATGGTGAAGTAGATAATGCATCAGACTTTTGGTCCCCTACTCTCGTGGGGAGACAGGTTCCTGGGTTTGAGTCCTGGTCGTGCAGTAATATTTCTCTGCATGTAACAACTTGTTTTGATAGAATTATTGATATTTGTTTTGCTTGAGAGGTGGACATTGAATAAAACCACAGTTCATTCACAATTTCATAATTACATATCCGCATCATTGTAAAAACTGTGTTTCTCAAAATCCTAACCATATAGATACTGAGTGTTCTGATGATTCTGGTCGACCCGGATGTGCCCAAGACTGATGAGTTGATTTGCTGATCAGCTTGCATCCCTTGTAACTCGCATCAATCGGCATTGCCTAGCACGGTGTAAATTGCTTTCTCTGTGGAAAGAGGCAAATGTAGTCACCGTTTATAAAAACGAAGCACAAAGCGGTAATCAGCAGCTACAGACCAGTGCCCATTGTGTCAATATCGCAGTATACATCGGCTAATTATCTCAGAGGAATTGTCAGCATTCTTTGCCTAACATTCGTTTTTTATGAGAGTCAAAATGGCTTCAGAAAGGTCGTTCTGAGGCTTATCCAGTATTGAACTTGACCATTATGTTGGGTCTGTGATTGGAGAAATCCAATGCTGAATAGTAACCATAGATATTGCTGGCGCTATCGACCCAATATTGTAACAATTACTCATGGAAAACTGCAAACATTTGGAATCTTTCGTTCTGTACAGCAACTTTTCAGTGATTATCTTCAAGGTAGATCTCTAAGAGTAGGCCTCAACGGGAGAGTCTTCAAGACAAGACAAGAAAGTTTAGGCAAGACTCTTGTGGGATGAGCAGGGAAGTGGGGATAGAAGAATAGACTGGTGAGACGAAGGTTATGCGTAGAAGAAATAGTGACAGGGATTAACCCAGCAGCTAGGCGCTCGTGGGGCGGACTGGAGAAGCAGGATGGGTAGTCTGAGAACGAGAATTCATCGTTCTTAGTTGGTGTAAGTCTTCATTCTCGAATATCTTGCAGCAGGCTTGGTCTCTCAGGAAGGGAGGCAGGTGGGGACAACAGAGGCAGCTCAGTTGTAGGTGTTATTTTGCGTGGAATATTTGAGGAAGAGCTATTCTCAAATTTCTTGAAATTTGTTCTGGAGAGGTGGTACAGTTTTGTTTTATTACCAAAAGTAAAATGGAGTGGTTTGATGAACCCAGAACTTGGGTAAGAGTGAAATGGTGTAGAGTTTCACAAGGGAATTTAACAGACCCAACACAGAGCCTCTTTGTACAGTTCTGTGCAAGCCATGGTATCCTCATTCGAAGGAGATGTGTAGGTAGTAGGTTGTCCCAAGTAGGTAAACTGGTGCAGGAGTCATCAACATCTTCCTCCTCTTCCTCAGAAGAGGAGGAAGATGTTGAAGAGGGCGAATCTTCGATGGTGCTGTCTGATGGAAGAAGTCGATGGTGACCTCTCATTGGTGGGATTTGGAGGACTCTCGTAACATGAAGGTGGTGGTGGTAGTGGAGCTGTTTGAGAGGAGCTTACTGGTGTTGAAATACTGACATTACTGGAGGTGGTCTTGTGGCTGAATAAGGTGGGGGAGCAGGGAAAGTAAACTCTGGCATGTTGTTCAACCAGAAGAGCTCATTAATGGTGGTGTTGAAGTTTCCAGAGAGAGCCATATTCTGCATATAAGCATACACTATTCAGTAGTAAATTTTGTTAGGGTCACAGTCAGATACGAAGGTGGTGGTGGAGGGTTGAGTGGCCTGGAGAAGTTAAGTGGCATCAGCCTGTAATTTGCTGATAACAGCGTAAGTGGGAGATCTGGAAGTGGACTTCTTTTGTGCTGCTTCTTGAGTTTTTTTCAATATTTCAAGCCGTGTAGGACATTTTGCAGCAAGAGTATGGTGGTTGCTCTTACAATTCAGGCTAGTTGGGTGGTGGAGTGGTAGTGGAGTATGTCTTGAAATCGTGGCCCTTATAACCATAGGTCGTGCGGAACTTCCTGTCCACAATAGCGTAGTCCTTAGTGCTGTGCACCTGAGCTTATTGCTTGGACAGCATTTGTTCTGTTAGTGGGTTGGATTTGTGAAGGACCTTCCTAGTATGGGCCAGCAGGCCCGTTGCAGTGTTCCTCCTCTGTTATGTTCTTATGTTCATATAAGAAGAGCAATTCCAGCAGTGTGGGATATGGTGGTACCTTTATGCTTCAATATAACTGGGGCTTATGAATTAATAATACAGGGCCAGACCCTCAGCCACAGCATGGGCAGCCATGGTCACATCAGTAAAAGTGATTTTTAACATGGATGACGCAGTAGGGATTTTGGTAATGCGCTCCTCTGTAGCTCAGGAGTTCTTGTCTTCAATGGAGGTCTTGAGGTCGTCATTGGGTTGTGAAATAAGAAGTTTGTCCAGTTTCCTGAAGAAGACAGTCCTCTTGGCCCTTAATGCCAGAGAAAACATGACGGTAAAGCCTCGGTCAGTGAGAGTGGTGGTGGAGGCGGAGGTGAGTAGCTTTTCAGCCTCAACATCTTCGTTGCACACGACAATGCAGGCGTCCTGGAGCGTCAGAATAGTTTTAAATTTCATTTGCAAACTGCCACTAACGGCAGCTGCAAGTGTAAGTTTTGAGGAGTCCTTCACAATTCCACTGCAAGGTTTAATCTTAACACGATTTGAGTAACTCATCGTGAGAGATCAAAGACGATGACAGTGAAGGTAAAGGTTCCTTTTCCCAATGGGGATCGAAGGGTGACTCTTAAGATGATGTTCAGTGCTACAGCTACTGCACAGGGCGAGGTCTACAGAGCGAATGCGTCCGATGATGATGAGTTTTCAAGACATTCAACAGTTAATTATTATGGAAAGACACTTCAGTGGCCTTCACGGCATCCCAGAATCCCATGCCTAAAGCAGAAGAAAGTAATCTGTAATTTACTTGTCCAAAACAGGAAATGCTCTCATGCAAATCAGTCTCCACCTTACAGCAATATTATCCTGGAAAGAACAATAGCAGGTTGCATTTTCTAATCTACTGGGAGCAAGGTGTTATTACTAGAGAAGTGTTAAGTATGAAAGAATGAACAATAGAACCTGAGCAAGATGTGGATATCATAAGGGTGAAATAATACCAGAAAATACATATGAAGAATCACGTGATAAATCTTGCATGCACCCTTTATTGGGCAACCTGGAATTTATTAAGGCCTGAACACGTGCTCTTTTGTGTGTGTCATCCTACTCGCGCCACACATATAGATTCCTGTTCTTTATTTCTGACTAATCACAAGCCTTCCCCGAGTCTCTTCAGCTAAGTGGCGATGTCTTCTTCTGGCTTCCCATTGGTTTAGAGACCAAGACGTAAACACTTGTTGCTTGGCGTCGCCGAGACTCATATTCTAGTGAGACTCATATACTCTTGGATTTTAGCCTCTACAATGTCGGTAAGTACTGATTGTTATGTCTAGTGCGTAAATGAATAGTTTAGGCATATTTTGATATATATATATATATATATATATATATATATATATATATATTATATATATATATAATATATATATATAAACAATGATCTCTGGCTGAAGGAGACTCGAACCTACGAACCTTGGCACAAGGTACGCAGTGCTTTACCAACCTACCCACAGGTTCGAGTCTCCTTCAGCCAGAGATCAGTCTTTGTGTATATTTCGCCTGCTCTTGCGAATTCCTCGCATATATATATATATATATATATATATATATATATATATATATATATATAATATATATATATATATATATATATATATATATATTATATATATATATATATATATATGTCGTGCCGAATATGTAAAACTGGTCAATTAGCAAGAACTCATTTAAAATTAAGTCTTTTCCCAAAATTTTCTCTTATACATTTAAAGATATATATTTTTCATTAATGTTAATGTAAAAATTTTTAATTTTGCACCAAAAGAATCTTAGAAAACTTACCTAACCTTATTATAACAAGAACAATTTATTTTAGCCTAACCAACTAAATATATTTTAGATTTGTTTACAATAATTTAATACTAAACAAACACAGGATATATATTTTTTTCCGTTAGGTTCAGAATGATTTTGGCGAAATTGTTGCATACACAAATTTCGCTTGTCCTATATGGCAAGATGAGCGTTGCTATTTAAGCCAAGATCGCAAGTTCTGCCTATTCGGCACGACATATGTATATATATATATATATATTATAATATATATATATATATAATATATATATATATATATAATAATATATATATATATATATATTATATATATATATATATATATAAGGTCCGTGTGAAGCATAATATGAGTGTACCATGCAATTGAAAAAAGTGCAGCAAAAGAGGCCTCAGTACACATGCGGCTGCCCCTTTAGACCCATACTCCAATTTCAGTAAATAAATATTTATAAAAAAATTGCTATTGCATATATGAATTCTGTAGTGGTCTGGATGTGTACAGAACGTTTTTATTGTCCTTTCTGACCAATGATAAATTGTTTTATGGTGAGCTCTCAAACTATGAGTCAAAATATGTCTGCGTTTTGGAGGAAAGTGACTCAGATCCGGAGCCAGATGGCCCAGAATTGCTTGAAAGTGATGATGAATACTTGCCACTGGATGCAGATGTGTCAAGTGATGAGGAGGAATGTAAGGCAGACAAAAAGTGAAAAGTAGTCAAGAAAAAGAAAGGTATTACGATCGAGGAGTACCCTCGAATTTTCTAACTGAGACTCACGTAAAATATTAATTGAAAATGGCATATCATTTTCATTTGCTGCAACATTTGGGACAGATCCTTCACTATACTAAGAAGTAAGCCTTTGATAAGCAGCTCATATTTAGCATCTGGCAGCATACCCAACATCACTGTTCCAACTGTCATTCCCGTGTAAACTCCTCAAGCAACTGGCGTAGCTAACTGTCAGTTGACCAGCATTATATCTGTGCAAATGTTGGGCTAAATGACGAACAGCAAAAATATATCTAATAAGTTTGGACAGAATCGTGGAAGAGGGCATGGAAGAGGACGTGAAAAAGAAATAGCTGCGATCACACGTCTTCTCTCTCGCTGGCACTTTCCTAGGCTCACACTTACCAGGTATAAAATTATAGGACTCGGCTGTGACCTAATCCTCAAAGTCACATAATAAGTCACTGACAACTGCCTGCGAGTGATCGGATGCACCTAACGTATAAGGCGAGGATGTTAGTAGGATCGTTGAAGAATCGAAGAGAACCTGGACGAATAAGACTACCGGTTCTTCAGCGAACAAACAGGATTTCTGATTTTGCGAGCACTCTTACTCGTCACTCGCCAAGTTACGGCTTAAGTTTAGCAGGCGTCACGTCTCTCCTTCCGTTCGTTTGGTACATTACGAGAGAGACGTTCATGGTGGTTGTTACTACTTTGAGATTACTTTCTTCTAGGCCTGTTTTTAAATTGATAATTATTACCATTATGGCTTACGTTAACAATCATCGCCATTCAGAAAAGTGGAGATGAGGCCAAAAAAATTAGAGAATGTAATGGTAGGTAAGACACATAGGCAACAGTTACGCAACTTTATTCCGAAACGTTTCGCCTACACAGTAGGCTTCTTCAGTCGAATACAGTCGAAGAAGCCTACTGTGTAGGCGAAACGTTTCGGAATAAAGTTGCCTAACTGTTGCCTGTGTCTTACCTACCAACCTGTCGGTATTATATACCATTTTGATATTCAGAGAATGTAATAATAGTTATTTTCTCTACTGACAAGTGTCTCTTGGCATAGGTTTGTAGATAAAGCACTAAATAACATAATTATGAATAAAGAATCAATATTATTTATTTTTTTGTGTCTAGGCTTAAGAGCAGAGAAACACCACTTCATTACTCAATCTTATTCAACTTGAACCCAGTGCTGCGAGTCCTGTCTTGATTAGATATTTTTAGCACATTATTTGCATCCTCTATTTATTCCTCTTTTCTATTTATCCACCTCAGTCATATTGCTCCTAATTCTACTCCTTACTCGAGAGCGCATTCTTAACTTTTTTGGGTAAGGATGAAGCTCACTTGATTTAAAAAGAAGGTTAGCATATAAACTGAAAAGTGAAATATATTTTTTGCATTCATTCTGAATTTTCTTAATATATTGTGGCAAACAGATACATTTTTCGGGTACTCCTCGTACGTTTTTTTTTTCATATATCTGGAACAGTAGTTGCCTTATGATCATTACAGAGTTTCCCTATAAACACTCGCTAATTCTTAAGATTTCTCCTGTTGTGCAATGCTAGCTTCTCTTTTTCCGGTTTCCTATTTTTTTTTAATATGCATGTATTCCTTTCATTCCAGTTAAACCATTTAGCTCGTGATTCAATCTGATTGGAATCCCTTCCCCTGACGCTCCTCATCATCAGTCTTCAGTATATCTTCCTCTTGACATTCTTCTCATATTTCGCATCAGGTAACTTTATTTTCAATCTATTCTTCACTTCAAGGTTATCAAATATAGTAACTATCAACCATCGACTACCATCTTTCACTTAGCTGTGCTTATGACGTAGTATATATTGGTAGTAACACAGAGAGTGTTTTTCTCTAATTTTATTTCGTCTGCTAAGATTTCATTATTGATGTAAACTCCATCTGACGACAATTTATGAGATGAATGTATAGATCTGAACTGAGCGCAGGTTGCTGTTGATCTTTACTTTCAAGGTTCAGGTAATAATATTTTTCCTCTTAAAACAATTCTCTACTTTTCTCGGTAACCAAATCAATGTATCAAGCAGAAAGTTTGTCTCATACAATGTGAGTCCGATATTTTTTTTTATTTTATTCTTTAGGCATAAGTTTTAGTGTCACAAACGATGACTGTAGATAAGTACAACATAATTTCAACATAAAAATTAAAACAAAATCAAATAAAGGGATCAGAGTTTTTCGGTCTCAGACAAAAATCCTCTTGTATTAATATTGGTAGAATTACCGAGAATACGTTAAGTAAAAGGACATAAATGCAACTAATGTAACATTTTATTGTGGCAACGTTGCCATAATGAAATGTCACATTAGTTGCATTTGGGTCCTTTTACTTAACAAAAGCTCCTCTTCAGCAGATTGGCACACACTGGAGGGGTGAAATTATAAAGCTAGCTTTACATGTGTCCTGGCTGGCTGTGAGCTGGAGAGAATGGAACAGAATGGAGAAGTCCATCTCATAAGAATCTTGTTATAAGCCTCTTGTATAGATCCTTTGCTGTAGTTGATAATTTAAAGTAAGTCCTAGACTGAAGGATGTTGCTGAGTATAGTACAGAACATCTGGTATAAATACTATACTTTGGACACAAAACATCTGGTATAAATACTATACTTTGGACACAAAACATCTGGTATAAATACTATACTTTGGACACAAAACATCTGGTACAAATACTATACTTTGGACACAAAACATCTGGTATAAATACTATACTTTGGACACAAAACATCTGGTATAAATACTATACTTTGGACACAAAACATCTGGTATAAATACTATACTTTGGACACAAAACATCTGGTATAAATACTATACTTTGGACAGGTTGAATTTCGTTTTCGATTTGATGAGAGTTGCTTTAAAAATTGTTTGGTAGGGATGCAGAAATTTACGTGGAAACTTGGAGTATCTCAAGATGATGTTATAGTGGTTTTACCGTTGTGAGTCCGGAGTGAGGAAGCAGTTAACACAATATTGCAGTGAAACAGATACAACACAGCACTAACTAAAACAGTGAAGTTGGAGACATAACTACCATACAACGAAATGCGAGATGCAGAGAAACACTGAAAGTCACATAGAAAATTAATACAACCAATACTGACTGTAACTAGAGAGAGAGAGAGGTAGAGGTAGAGAGAGAGAGAGAGAGAGAGAGAGAGAGAGAGAGAGAGAGAAGAGAGAGAGAGAGAGAGAGAGAGAGAGAGAGAGAGAGGAGAGAGAGAGAGAGAGAGAGAAGAGAGCGAGAGAGAAGAGAGAGAGAGAGAGAGTAGAGAGAGCGAGAGAGAGAGAGAGAGAGAGAGAGAGAGAGAGAGAGAGAGATGAGAGAGGACAGCTGAGACGAGAGAGTGTGCACCAGAGTTTCTTGACACACTCACTACTTTGTGATCGTCAATATGGCTTCAGAAAGGTACTCTAGCTGCTGATCTGTTGTTAACTCTCCACTAGTGGCACCATCACGGATGAATTAAAGTCAGCTATGTGTACATGGACATTGCTGGCACTTTCGACCGGTTGGCACAGGGCCTCTTAGAAACTTCAAGCACTGGGAATTGCAGGCTCTACACTACGCCTCTCAGTGATTACCTTCATGGAAATCTCTAAGGGTAGTTCTCAATGGAACGAAATCAGCAAGACATCCTACTGGGCAAGTGTTCCACAAGGAAGCGTGCTGGGACCATTGTTATGGAATGTCTACTTCTACGACCTTCTTCATCTCATCCCAGAATCTCATGCATATGCAGACGACTGTACATTGACATTCACTTATCCAAGAGAAGAAATGCCAGCTGCTCTAAGCTACATCAATCACCAGCTGAGAGCTATATCAGCTTGGGGAAATAGATGGCAAGTAACATTTGCACCTGAGAAAACGCAAATGATGATGGTCTCTAGGCACCATGATGGTAATGCTGGTGCAGTAGTAAGGATGAAAGGGAGGGTGTTGGCACCTGGAGAAGAAGTTGATATCCTTGGGGTGAAATTTGACTCCAAACTAACTATGAAGAACCATGTTGTAAATCTTGCAAACAAGGCAGGCAGGAAGCTTACAGCACTTCGCTGTATCTCGCGTCTGCTTGACAGTAGGGGTTGCAAGATTCTGTACGAGGCACAAGTACGCTCACACCTTGAGTATGCTCCACTTTCTTGGTTTGCCTGCTTCCCCTCTCATCTGCGACTGCTTGACAGAGTAGAGAACAGAGCAAGACGTCTCATCTCTCGCCTGGACCCATCCTGGATAGATCTGTCATTTCAGTAGAGCCTTCAACATAGGAGGGATGTTGGTGGCCTTACTGTTATGTACAAGGCCAATATTGTAAAAGTACCACACTTGGATCCACTTCGAGGTCAGCGTGAAACAAGCTTTTATGCCACAAGACGGGCAGAAAGCAGCAACTTCACTCTGGCTATACTCTTCTCCAGAACATCACTCCATCTGAGATCATATGTACCCAGGATGACTCGAGTATGGAACACATTCGTACAGCATAATGATGTCAACGAGATAGTCAGTTGATCAAATGAAAATGCTGGCCCACAGATAGCTCCAACTTCATCCTGTTTCCTACTTGTATGTCTCATAACAATAAAAATGCTTTCAAATGAGCTGATGTAGGTAACAGCTCTTAGCTTGCCAATAAAGTTAGGAATCCTTAACCTGTAAATAGCTTGTCAATAAAGCTAGGGATCCTTAACCTTGTCAAACCCTGTGTAAAAAGAGAGAGAGAGAGAGAGAGAGAGAGAGAGAGAGAGAGAGAGAGAGAGAGAGAGAGAGAGAGAGACTGTCACAAAATTATGTCTTTAAATGCAAAGTTTTTCAACGTTGTCTTCTGCAAGTGGACTGACTCACTTTAATAGTAATATGTTTATCACAAGAATCATTTTGTAAATAATTCCTAACATACAAACTATCTGTAGATACTGTGACACATAAAGGCAATATTATATAGTAAGAAGAAATTTATGAACATTATTGATCACATAAACGTTCATATCAAATTAATTATTTCATGACGAGTAAATGTCTCTGTGTTCAAAGAATTTAAAAAAAACCTAATTTTAAATGTGAAATATCATTAGGTAAGTGATGGGTCTGCAACTGGCTAATAAAATTCATTAACTCTCAAATTGGCGAGCTTTGAAATTTCGCTGATGTTCGCAGCTGTGTAAGGAAAGGCTTAATTAATCACTTTTTAAACCGAGAAATTTATCAGTGAAAATAGTAAATACACCGCGTTTTCAGGATGATGCAAAAGAAAAACGGGTAACACTGAGAATAATTAATGAACGAAATAGAAGGGCTAGTTTCAACACCATAGAGATATACAGAATTAAAGAATATCTGAACAAACATTGGTATATATCAGCATATATGAGGAAACACTGCCTAATTTCAGGATGTCTTAGGCATAAACCTCAGTATTGATTGAGGATGAAAAATACTGTAAAATCAATATACAAATAACAGTGTCAAAAGAAAATTATAAATCTTGAATGAGCGTAGCCAGTTTAAATCATAACATCTAATTCATTCAGAATGTTGTGCCAAATCAGCCAAATTAGTGAGTTTGGCTTAAAGAGCAACGATCATTTCCGGCTGATAAACATAATGAAAATCATTTTAAACAATAACTCTGCAAAAATCAATCTGAGCATAATGAGAAATATATATATGTCAATGGTTTTAAGTAGCATAAATAAATTAAAACTGAATTTAATATAACTAGTAAAATAAGGTTAATTTGTTTACATTAGATTTCCTTGAGGGAAGGAGAGGTTTCTAATTTTGGTTATGAGACAAAATATTTTTATATATCATAGTCAATAAAAGATATTTGGAAAGAGTTCAAATTTTAGGGGAGTTTTGCCTAACTGAACAATTCGGCTTATAAGGCACTACATATGTCTATCTATCTATCTATCTTTCTACATAAATATATATATAATATATATATATATATATATATATATATATATATATATATATATATATATATATATATATATATATATATAATATATATATATATATATATATATATATACATACATATATATATATATATATATATATATATATATATATATATATATATATATATATATATATATATATATATATATATTATATATATATATATATATATATATATATATATATATATATATATATATATATATATATGTCGTGCCGAATAGGCAGAACTTGCGATCTTGACTTAAATAGCAACGCTCATCTTGCCATATAGGACAAGCGAAAATTTGTGTATGCAATAATTTCGCCAAAATCATTCTGAACCTAACGAAAAAAATATATTTCACTGTGTTTGTTTAGTATTAAATTACTGTAAACAAATCTAAAATATATTTAGCTGGGTTAGGCTAAAATAAATTGTTCTTGTTATAATAAGGTTAGGTAAGTTTTCTAAGATTCTTTTGGAGCAAAATTAAAATTTTTTACATTAACATTAATGAAAAAAATATATCTTTAAACGTATATAAGAAAATTTTAGAAAGATCTTAATTTTAAATGAGTTCTTGCTAATTGACCAGTTTTACATATTCGGCACGACATATATATATATATATATATATATATATATATATATATATATATATATATATATATATATATATATATATATATTATATATATATATATATATATATATATATATATATATATATATATATATATATATATATATGTCGTGCCGAATAGGCAGAACTTGCGATCTTGGCTTAAATAGCAACGCTCATCTTGCCATATAGGACAAGTGAAAATTTGTGTATGTAATAATTTCGCCAAAATCATTCTGAACCTAACGAAAAAAATATATTTCACTGTGTTTGTTTAGTATTAAATTATTGTAAATAAATCTAAAATATATTTAGTTGGGTTAGGCTAAAATAAATTGTTCTTGTTATAATAAGGTTAGGTAAGTTTTCTAAGATTCTTTTGGAGCAAAATTAAAAATTTTTACATCAACATTAATGAAAAAAATATATCTTTAAAGGTATAAGAGAAAATTTTAGAAAGGACTTAATTTTAAATGAGTTCTTGCTAATTGACAAGTTTTACATATTCGGCACGACATATATATATATATATATATATATATATATATATATATATATATATATATATATATATATATATATATATATTATATATATATATATATATATATATTATTTTTATTATCACACTGGCCGATTCCCACCAAGGCAGGGTGGCCCGAAAAAGAAAAACTTTCACCATCATTCACTCCATCACTGTCTTGCCAGAAGGGTGATTTACACTACAGTTTTTAAACTGCAACATTAACACCCCTCCTTCAGAGTGCAGGCACTGTACTTCCCATCTCCAGGACTCAAGTCCGGCCTGCCGGTTTCCCTGAACCCCTTCATAAATGTTACTTTGCTCACACTCCAACAGCACGTCAAGTATTAAAAACCATTTGTCTCCATTCACTCCTATCAAACACGCTCACGCATGCCTGCTGGAAGTCCAAGCCCCTCGCACACAAAACCTCCTTTACCTCCTCTCTCCAACCTTTCCTAGGCCGACCCCTACCGCGCCTTCCTTCCACTACAGACTGATACACTCTTGAAGTTATTCTGTTTCGCTCCATTCTCTCTACATGTCCGAACCACCTCAACAACCCTTCCTCAGCCCTCTGGACAACAGTTTTGGTAATCCCGCACCTCCTCCTAACTTCCAAACTACGAATTCTCTGCATTATATTCACACCACACATTGCCCTCAGACATGACATCTCAACTGCCTCCAGCCCTATCCTCGCTGCAACATTCATCACCCATGCTTCACACCCATATAAGAGCGTTGGTAAAACTATACTCTCATACATTCCCCTCTTTGCCTCCAAGGACAAAGTTCTTTGTCTCCACAGACTCCTAAGTGCACCATTCACTCTTTTCTCCTCATCAATTCTATGATTCACCTCATCTTTCATAGACCCATCCGCTGACACGTCCACTCCCAAATATCTGAATACATTCACCTCCTCCATACTCTCTCCCTCCAATCTGATATTCAATCTTTCATCATCTAATCTTTTTGTTATCCTACTAACCTTATTCTTTCCTGTATTCACCTTTAATTTTCTTTTGCACACCCTACCAAATTCATCCACCAATCTCTGCAACTTCTCTTCAGAATCTCCCAAGAGGACAGTGTCATCAGCAAAGAGCAGCTGTGACAACTCCCACTTTGTGTGTGATTCTTTATCTTTTAACTCCACGCCTCTTGCCAAGACCCTCGCATTTACTTCTCTTACAACCCCATCTATTAATATATTAAACAACAACGGTGACATCACACATCCTTGTCTAAGGCCTACTTTTACTGGGAAAAAAATTCACTCTTTCCTACATACTCTAACTTGAGCCTCACTATCCTCGTAAAAACTCTTCACTGCTTTCAATAACCTACCTCCTACACCATACACTTGCAACATCTGCCACATTGCCCCCCTATCCACCCTGTCATATGCCTTTTTCAAATCCATAAATACCACAAAGACCTCTTTATCCTTATCTAAATACTGTTCACTTATATGTTTCACTGTAAACACCTGGTCCACACACCCCGTACCTTTCCTAAAGCCTCCTTGTTCATCTGCTATCCTATTCTCCGTCTTACTCTTAATTCTTTCAATAATAACTCTACCATACACTTTACCAGGTATACTCAGCAGACTTATCCCCCTATAATTTTTGCACTCTCTTTTATCCCCTTTGCCTTTATACAAAGGAACTATGCATGCTCTCTGCCAATCCCTAGGTACCTTACCCTCTTCCATACATTTATTAAATAATTGCACCAACCACTCCAAAACTATATCCCCACCTGCTTTTAACATTTCTATCTTTATCCCATCAATCCCGGCTGCCTTACCCCCTTTCATTTTACCTACTGCCTCACGAACTTCCACCACACTCACAACAGGCTCTTCCTCACTCCTACAAGATGTTATTCCTCCTTGTCCTATACACGAAATCACAGCTTCCCTATCTTCATCAACATTTAACAATTCCTCAAAATATTCCCTCCATCTTCCCAATACCTCTAACTCTCCATTTAATAACCCTCCTCTCATATTTTTAACTGACAAATCCATTTGTTCTCTAGGCTTTCTTAACTTGTTAATCTCACTACAAAACTTTTTCTTATTTTCAACAAAATTTGTTGATAACATCTCACCCACTCTCTCATTTGCTCTCTTTTTACATTGCTTCAAAACTCTCTTAACATCTCTCTTTTTCTCCATATACTCTTCCCTCCTTGCATCACTTCTACTTTGTAAAAACTTCTCATATGCTAACTTTTTCTCCCTTACTACTCTCTTTACATCATCATTCCACCAATCGTTCCTCTTCCCTCCTGCACCCACTTTCCTGTAACCACAAACTTCTGCTGAACACTCTAACACTACATTTTTAAACCTACCCCATACCTCTTCGACCCCATTGCCTATGCTCTCATTAGCCCATCTATCCTCCAATAGCTCTTTATATCTTACCCTAACTGCCTCCTCTTTTAGTTTATAAACCTTCACCTCTCTCTTCCCTGATGCTTCTATTCTCCTTGTATCCCATCTACCTTTTACTCTCAGTGTAGCTACAACTAGAAAGTGATCTGATATATCTGTGGCCCCTCTATAAACATGTACATCCTGAAGTCTACTCAACAGTCTTTTATCTACCAATACATAATCCAACAAACTACTGTCATTTCGCCCTACATCATATCTTGTATACTTATTTATCCTCTTTTTCTTAAAATATGTATTACCTATAACTAAACCCCTTTCTATACAAAGTTCAATCAAAGGGCTCCCATTATCATTTACACCTGGCACCCCAAACTTACCTACCACACCCTCTCTAAAAGTTTCTCCTACTTTAGCATTCAGGTCCCCTACCACAATTACTCTCTCACTTGGTACAAAGGCTCCTATACATTCACTTAACATCTCCCAAAATCTCTCTCTCTCCTCTGCATTCCTCTCTTCTCCAGGTGCATACACGCTTATTATGACCCACTTCTCGCATCCAACCTTTACTTTAATCCACATAATTCTTGAATTTACACATTCATGTTCTCTTTTCTCCTTCCATAACTGATCCTTTAACATTACTGCTACCCCTTCCTTTGCTCTAACTCTCTCAGATACTCCAGATTTAATCCCATTTATTTCCCCCCACTGAAACTCCCCTACCCCCTTCAGTTTTGTTTCGCTAAGGGCCAGGACATCCAACTTCTTTTCATTCATAACATCAGCAATCATCTGTTTCTTGTCATCCGCACTACAACCACGCACATTCAAGCATCTCAGTTTTATAAAGTTTTTCTTCTTCTCTTTTTCTCTTTTATATATATATATATATATATATATATATATATATATATATATATATATATATATATATATATATATATATATATATATATATATATATATATATATATATGGAAGTACCACCTCCATAGCCGGAATGGGGACCCTCATCCTCAGATAAGACAATAAACGTACCTCAGGGAAAACTCAAGGTTCTCCCCGGAGCTGTATGAATATTTTCTTCTCCTACCACCCCCTATATTTTATATTCAATGTGAACATTTATTGATAAACAGAATACATTTGCAGAAAAACACAAACATGAATACAATGGTACAATGTATTAAAGATCATGAATTTCCTCCAGCTCCTCCGAAGCCGGACGTGAGCCAAGTATGCAGCAAGCATTTTTCCCTCTGGATGGCCATGCTGAGGCGCTGGAACATGAAAGTGGCTGCCCTTGGGTCCCTGGTGGTCTCGATGAGTCTGGAACCCAATTCTTTAAGGAAACGTGTGGCATTTTTCCCCATGACCCCAAGGTCTCTGATTCCAGTGGGACAAATTGATACTGTTGGCTTATGTCCCTGTACTTGCTGATCTTGTACTCCTCCCTGTGGTCAGCGGCTCCTCCCTGTCGCCCAGCACTGTGATGGATGTAGGTGTCAGCCAGTGTGGACACACAGGTATAGTCCCATGCTAAGAGCTTGCCATTCTTCCAATGATAAATGGTGATCCCGTCGGGGCGGTTTGCTGGGTTGTGGGTATTGTTGGCTGCTAGTGATCGGGCTCCCTCTCGGCTGAGTATCCAACTGTGGCAAGGGTTCTCATTATGATGTCGTTGACCTCATTGTGTCTTGCATGCCAGCCCTTGGTTTTGAAACAGTTAAGACCATGTAGACCATATTGGTCTGCTTGCACTTTGCTTCAAATGCACACATATTCTGTGTGAACTGGAGCAGCAAGGTGCAGAGCCACTGCAATAGGGTCGAGTCGCGTTCCCATTGCCGATATGGGAACTGTTTGGAGGAAATCCTCGGAGTGAGGTGCGCTTACAGCCTGGAGACGAGCAGTCTCCCTATCTGAAGTTGCAGCCCTGAGCATATTGGCAAGCACCTTTTCAGCAATTGTGCCATCCCAGCTTGACTGTGAGCCAGTGCTGCACTAGGGTTTGGTGCTGGAGCAGCAAGAGTCTCCCATTCAGTGATGGCACTGGCATAGCTAGGGTCCTGTATTCCTGCAGAGTCACTGAGGTTATCAGTAAGAATTTGTCTTATCAACTCGTTTGATGCTATGGAAGAGGATAGAAAAGCTGGTAGAGCAATCTGGAAGGATCTGCGTACTCCTAGCCCCCCGAAGTCTGACCGGAAGTGAGGCTTGCAACCACTATCCATCTTCAAGGGAAAGATTCAATACACTCTCTAGCATGGTCTTTATGAGTCATATTCCTTTAGTTTTGGACTGCTGAAGGCTGGGGAGCATCTCAGAAAGTAGGTAAGTTTTGGGATTGAGAGGCACCTGGTGAGTAGGTAAAAGGCATCATGTGTGTCAATGTCTTTCGTCCTGCTTTCCATCGTCCGGAGGTCTGAGACTTTTTTTTTCTAGGATCAGATCGATGGCATTGGACCCAAGAGGAGCACCAAGGAGAGTACTATTGGCTGATCAATGGCTCGTGCTCCTGGTAAAACGGCGCTAATATTCTGGATCATCTGTTGATTGGTAGAAACTATTTCCCATTTGGAGGGGTTTAAAGAAAGGCCCAGGCTTTCTCCCATGTCTTTAATTTTACTGATGTTCTCTAGGAGAGATTCTGTTGTGCCAGCTAGGGTACTATCATCCAGGAACCAGATATTGAGCTCGCTGGAGAGTGCTTCTGTGACTTCCTTGATGACCAATCAGAATAGAAAGGGGGCGAGAGGGTCCCCCTGTTGCACGCCCTCACATGAGTCAATTTCATGGTTCCCAAACAATAGTTTGGAAGTCATACTATAACACGATTTTATGAAGGGATAAAGGGAAGGGAAGTTTCTATAAACTGCTTGGAGAGCAGCATCCCTTCTGAGTTGAAAGCACTGGCAAAGTCCAATTTGACCAAGGCTTTTCATCGGACGTGTTTCTGATATATACTCGTGCTGCGTGGGCAGCTGCTGCACAGCCCTGTTGAATGCCGAAACCGAGCTGAGTTGGTTTCAGATTTGCAGCAGCCTCTTGACTCACTCTTCTTACTGCAGCCTTGGCGACTAGGCGCCGAAGGGTGTTACCCATTGTAATGGGCCTGATTCTGCCATCCTTTTTCCGGAGGGCACACAATGAGGCACCAAAGAAAAGAGGTCTGATGGCCTCTGAGACACTGCCATCCAGGCACAGGTTGGAAAATTTTGTGAGTTCAGACAGCAGCCTCTCTGAAACCTCACCAAGTGCTGGATTGAGCTCAATTATATTGGGCTAGCTGGGATTTGGAAGATCCCAGCATTGCAAGAAGACATTCTAATGCCTAGTTTCATGGTAAGTATTTGAAGTGTTGTGGAGTCTGTGTGAATCTGTGTGAAGGTTGTTGTGCTCTGATGGTGGAGAAGACGGCCAAGTTGGGTGGTGAAAGATAAGGTCAATATTATTGCTGTGTGAAGGCGAAGATTATCATAAAAACCTTCATAAACACATCTACCTCTAGTAACATGTGTCATGCTTCTCGTTAACATAGTTAAATAACGATTATTTCATATCTGTGGAGAACTTTTCTCTAGGATGGGGGTATCAGCCCCCTTCAGCCATTCAGCCCCTTCAGCCCTGAGGGGCCCAGCTCTCTCAGAAGGGGCAAGCATCTTGTTTACTGCTACGTCAAGTAATTACCAACAGATGTTTAACCAGCGCGTACCAGTTATGGGTCATGCGACTTCTTTGCATGAGACCAGTTTTGCTAGTAGTGCAGTTTAATAGGAGACAATTATTCTCTTACCTTAGCAGGACAATTAAGGAAAATCCTGCACCCATTTTATTACCATGGTAAAGATAGTGTACATTGTTGTGTATGCCCAGATAGCAAGAATCATGCATTCTACATTACTTCATGGAGGAAGTTTGACAAGCAGGGGAAATGTGCTTTGTCGGCACTGCTTTGGTGTATCGGGAAGCTGGGGGTAGACGAGACGCCGCAGGCTAGATTGCTTATAACCTTGCTAAGGAACACATTGACGCAGGGATAAACAAATAACAACGATCCGCACGTTTTTGTGCATAAAAACATCTCAAAGAACACATTAAAACACTTAGAGAAGTGTGATCAGCTTCTTTAGTGATAAGATTGTGAATAATAAACTATATGTGATGAACAGTGTAATAAGAATGTTGTGATCCTGACGGAGATGAGCGACATTCTTCAAAGAACACGTCTGCTTCAATCAAGACACCGATATCCAAGTGATGATAAGGGTCCGATACAGATACCCAGGTAAGTCTAGTAAGTAATGAGACTAGCTAGGTCAGCTGTGCAGCAGATAGCTGGTACATTTCTTTCTAGATGTACCATACACTCGGTTATAGGAGGGTCATCGAGCCCACACCAGTACGTATATTCAGTATTCAGTTATGAAAAATACTGATATAACACCCCATAGGGGTAATTAAACTTACATAATATTTTTATTTTCAGCCCTTAGGGATTGCATACGACAGCTTCTCAAGACATTGCTTACAGGGATGGCTCTGTAGGAAAAAAGCTGTCTTTGAAGATAAGTCCGATTCCAGTCCACTATTTAATCTTTGACTTAGCTTGTAGCATTTCCCTCAACATAATCAGAGCCATATGTTGTGGGGAACAGTATGGTGTTGAGTGTAACGAGAGAGGAATCAGTCAGTGCCACCTTACCCACACCATGGGAACAGGGGTTAGAGGCTCAGGGTGTAGGTGGAGGGAAGGGAGCTCCATATCCAGTGTTAAGGTGTTAATTAGTGTACATTCCCACATCTTTCACGATGTGCATGGGAAGACAATAATGTTGTGCCTATTGTAAGTTAGAAAGTGTGAACAATATAAATTACGAAAGCCACGGTGCATCAATAGACGTCAAGTGTACAGTGACTGCCCCAACCGTCCCCTACCCTTCTCGCTACCATTCATCTCCAGGCTGCCACACATACTGCAGAGGGCATTTTCTTCTCCCAACCCCTCATGCCCAACCAGGCCACCACGGTGATGTTTACTGCCTCCTACATGCACCATACACAATCCCATCAATCACTATAGTGATATCCCCCTCCACACCTTTTCTCCTCTCAGCCTCTCATATCCTACTCCTACAGCCTAGCTAGCTAGACAGATGTGTTTTAATTACCTTTAGGTTTTGTGTAATAACTTGCAAGGTAGCATAGAGGTAAGTGAGATACACGGCCATTGACTAGCTTCATCTTTATTGGAATTATCGGGTTCACAGCAGGCAGTGTGAGGTGTGCCGCAAGCAGTCCGGGAGGGGAGCTTATTAACTGGAAGGCCGCAGGTCCAGGAGTGAGAGCAAGGCATGGTTGCATATGTCTAATTTGAGGCAGTGCCCTCTGGTGGGCATTCAGGGGAACTAGGCCCACAACAACTCGCTCCATGGGGAAGGGGGGACTGTGAGAAGTAGCAGTAGGCTTATGGTCTACAGATGCTAATAATTAAGAAGCTAGCAGCTAAGGAAAGGGCACGGCTGGTAATGTTGTCAGGAGAGGCATATGTCGACCATGCTTACATTATTATATTATAATAATGGGGAGCGCTAATGTGGGGGGGGGATGGAAAGTATTTGGCTCAATCCAGGGAACCAGAGCACAGATCCAATTCCCTTGATCAAGAGCCCCTCAGCACGGTCAACCCCTTGAGGGGTTGACCGTGCTTACAGGCTCGTGGCCTCAAAAGTAATAGTTTCCTCCACAAACATGGTGGCTGCCCTGGATCAGGATGTCCTCCCACGTAAAGTGATGACCCACAGCCACTTCAAGCACCTGAACACAATCAGTCATCATCTCCTCCGATAGTATCTTAGAAGCAATTAAAGCAACAGCTACCAGGAACCTCGCACATATTCCCAAAGCAGCCCGTCCAGACGCAGCTGGGAAACTCACAGACCTCTTGAAAAAAGCAAACGATGGTTCCAGTATCTTAAATGTTCTACCAACAATCAAGACATGGTATAACCTTTTACTTTTCAGCAATGTGTGCTTAGCTGTGCCGGAAAGAAGAGGCAAGAGGCTCGCCTCAACAACCAGACTTTCCCAGAGCTGATAACCTCATTCGCCATACCAACCAATACAAAAATGGGTGACCAGACTGTATAGTCGTTCCACTGATAGTGAAAAAACTTGGAGTACAGGTTAGGAAAAAAGGAAGAGGGCAACACAGAGGGAACAATCAAGCTAATCACCAGCAAAGATACCCCAGGAATGCTGGCACTGCTTAAGCACTTAGATAAAAGCACCCTGCCCGGGAAACCAGGGGCACTAACAGTTCTATCACCCCTGTCCCCAATGTGGAACCACTGTCTGTGCAAGACTCTGATGTCTACAAAGCAGCTATGTCGTTCCCGTCTTGTTCTGCTGGTGCTACACTGGAATCAGACTCCAGCATTTTAAAGAAATGGTTAATCCAGTTGTCAGAAAGACTGCAGAGACACTACTTTCGGAGATCAAATGACTCGTTAACAACTCCTCGGATGGTCTTTTCCCTGACAAAATTAAACCTTTCTTTTTTGGTGCATCACTTTGTACCCTTAAAAAGAAAGATGGAGGAATTAGGCCAATTGCAGTGGGCAACACTCTTCACCATCTCGTTTTCAAAGCTGCTGTCCGAAGTATTCGCAAAGAGGCGTCTATGATGCTTCAACCAAACCAGCTCGGCTTTGGGGTTCCTTAGGGAAGTAAAGCAGCGGTTCATGCAACAAGGGCATATGTCAACACTGCATGTGGACAATGCAGTGGTAAAATTTGATTTAAAAATTGCATTTAATTTCGTGAGAAAAGATGTGGTATTAACAGCTGTACAACAAGATTTCCCTGGTCACTTCCCTTTTCTTTCAACTTGATACAGCGAAGAATCAATGCTTCTGTTTGGAGAGCATGAAATCACATCATCAGAAAGTATGCACCAAGAGTATCCTCTTGCTGCATTTATCGTCTGTGTAGCAGTTAGGGAAATCATTCTCAGGCTGACCTGGATGATGGCACACTGGCAATTCGAAATGCTACATCGAAATGTGAAATCATCACAGTCAATCAACAAGTGATCAACATAGTGAGATGAAAACTACTAGGTGCATCAGTCATTTCCCCCACAAATAGTTGCATGGATCACCTCTTGGAACTGACACCATTGACCCCATTCTCAGGAAGAAACTGAACGATTGAGGAGGATAAACAATGAATATGAAATCTTTACATCCACGATGCCTTGTGCCTTCTCACAAAGTGCTTGAGTGCGACCAGGTTAACGTATTTCCTAAAGTTGTGTAACCTCATATGAGAACTCGATACTGCATGAATACAACAGTATCCTGAGACATATTTTTTATGAAAGTACTCAACCTTTCTTCAGAAGACAGGAAGGGATACCAAGCTACTTTTCCAGTTAGACTAGGAAGTATTGGTGTCCGCAAGGCATCACAAATTGCACTACATGCGTTCCTGTCCTCGTGTGTTTTATCGCTTGGACCTATTGCAGCGACTCTTTCTGAACACCTTAGGGACAATGTTGGAGTTCATGGCCAAAAGTTGGTTGACGGAGCCACACTCTGGGATACTTTAACAGGTTCTGAAACCAGACCTGCTCTCTCCCCTCCAACAACTACACTCAATCACACTGGGATGGCCTCAGCAATGTCTCAGTGTGAGGTGCGGAAGGACAGATCCCACCTATTAGCATGAGAGTTTCTCATGTAAAGTACTTTCTATTGGCTGTTCCCAACTCCTCCCGTGGCAAACGTCTCAACTCAGAGACCATCTGCATTGACGTTGCCCTTCACCTTGCCGCCCCTATTGTCGCCGAGTGCAGGTGTATTTGCGGCAATAAATCTGCAGACTGATTTGGATACCATGGTCATGCTTGCCATAGATCCAGGCGAAAGATTGCAAGACATTAAGAGGTTAATAACATCATCAAGAGGAGCCTCACAACAGTTGGATGACCGGCAATAAAGGAGCAACCCCAACTATGCAGATCTGATAGCCACCAAAAGCGTTCAGATGGTATCATCCTTCAAGCCTGGACAGACAGCTAGCAGGTGATGTGGGACTACAAAAGTGCATCCACACTGGAGGAAGGAGGGGCAGCTACCAGCTTCAGAGAGTTCCAGAAGACTACAAAATACTGTGAACTTTCCTATCATTTTATGTTTGTTCCAATAGGTTCAGAGGAGTAATGTCAGCTGTATACCAGGTACGTGCCCCAGCTGTTAAGATCTAGATGAGATTTTCGCATTGCTATTTATGATAACCACATAGCAACGTGTATTTGAAATGTATCCCTCAAACCTCATATACTATATTTGCAATCTTTGTTCAAGTATTATGTAATAAAATGTATCTCTACACACACACAAAAAAAAAATAAATAAAAGATGGGATGGTAGGGGAAGCGTAATATGCAAATGTCGTGCCGAAAATATAAAACTGAGATATCCTATGAATTTTGTCGAGAAGGCACTAATGTCAGAAAAAAAACACTTTCTACAAGACTGAACCTAAGGAAATAATGGTCAGGAAAAATGTACTAGCTTTACCTTACAATGAGAATCTGGTTTGCCTGCGTGAGGCATTATAAAAGATCAATATAAACCTTGCTTTAAAAAAAACTGGGACAGTGAAACAAAGGCTGATTAAAAATACCCTCTAACAAAATTGGTGTGGTTTACAAGGTTCCATGTACTCAGTGTTTTTATTCATATATAGGTCAAATAGGTAAAATTCTGGAAACCAGAAGAGCTTAACATAAATACTTAGTCAGGACGGAGCAGGAGTCGAATGCTATCTTTAATTACGTTAGCTCCTGTAATCACCCACCGGGTTGGGATGCTGCCCAAATTATTGTACCAGACAGTTCTGTCATAGAAAGAAACATAATTGAATCTTCTCTCTTGAAACATGACAAGAATACCGTATATAACTCAAATTTTGGGTTATGCAAGATCCATAGCTATCTAGTAGAGTCTGTCTTACACAACAATGCTACACAAAATCACAGGATTGCTCATTATACCAGGCGTTTTCATTTTTGGTAACGCTCGACCTGTTGTCTATGCACCAAAAACACCATGCTTCGCCAGTTGATGTATGGTTATATAACGCTTTTAGCTGTGAATGCACAATACATTGACAAGATTCCTTGATTACATAGGGAGTGGGTTAAAGGATATTAGAAGTAGAAATCTGGATCATAGTAATATTATTGAAATGGTATAGAAGAATCCCAAGGCATGATAATCGATAATGAGAAGAATAGTAGACAATATAAAGGATACGTCTCAGTACCCATAACTGGAGTCTACCTGGAGAGCATTCCGGGGATCAACGCCCCCGCGCCCCGGTCCACGACCAGGCTTCCCGGTGGATCAGGGCCTGATCAACGAGGCTGTTACTGCTGGCCGCACGCAATCCAACGTACAAACCACAGCCCGGCTGATCTGGCACCGTTTTTAGGTATCTGTCCAGCTCCCTCTTGAAGACAACCAGGGGTCGTCCCGTAATGCCCCTTATTGCTGGTGGGATGCTGTTGAACAGTCTTGGGTCCCGGACACTCATTGCGTTTTCTCTTAGTGTACCAGTGGCGCCCCTACTTTTCACTGGGGATATTTTGCATCGCCTGCTAAGTCTTTTGCTATCGTATGGAGTGATTGCTGTGTGCATATTAGGGACCAGTCCCTCCAGAATCTTCCAATGTAGATTATGATATATCTCTCTCGCCTGCGCTCCAGTGAGTACAAGTCAAGTGCTTCCAGGCGCTCCCAGTAGTTAAGGTGTTTGATGGAACTTATACGTGCAGTAAAGGTTCTCTGTACATTCTCTAGTTCTGCAATTTCCCCTGCCTTGAATGGGGATGTTAATGTACAGCAGTATTCCAGCCTAGAAAGAATAAGTGATTTAAAAAGGATCATCATTGGCTTAGCATCTCATGTCTTGAATGTTCTCATTATCCATCCTATCAGTTTCCTCGCAGATGTGATAGTGGCATTATTGTGGTCCTTGAAGGTGAGATCTTCGGACATTACCACACCCAGGTCCTTCGCATTACTTTTATGCTCTATTGTCTGATTAGAGTTCGTAGTGTGCTCAGTCCTAGCTATTATTTCTTCCAGTTTTCCATAAGGGAGTAGTTGGAATTTGTCTTCATTGAACATCATATTGTTCTCTGTTGCCCATTGGAAAACTTGGCTTATATCTTCTTGGAGATTTGCCGTGTCCTCAGTGGATGACACTCTCATGCAGATCCTAGTATGGTCTGCAAAAGATGATACAGTGCTGAGGCTTACATTTTTATTTATTTATTAACACACTGGCCTATTCCCACCAAGGCAGGGTGGCCCGAAAAAGAAAAACTTTCACCATCATTCACTCCATCACTGTCTTGCCAGAAGGGTGCTTTACACTACAGTTTTTAAACTGCAACATTAACACCTCTCCTTCAGAGTGCAGGCACTGTACTTCCCATCTCCAGGACTCAAGTCCGGCCTGCCGGTTTCCCTGAACCCCTTCATAAATGTTACTTTGCTCACACTCCAACAGCACGTCAAGTATTAAAAACCATTTGTCTCCATTCACTCCTATCAAACACGCTCACGCATGCCTGCTGGAAGTCCAAGCCCCTCGCACACAAAACCTCCTTTACCCCCTCCCTCCAACCTTTCCTAGGCCGACCCCTACCCCGCCTTCTTTCCACTACAGACTGATACACTCTTGAAGTCACTCTGTTTCGCTCCATTCTCTCTACATGTCCGAACCACCTCAACAACCCTTCCTCAGCCCTCTGGAGAACACTTTTGGTAATCCCGCACCTCCTCCTAACTTCCAAACTACGAATTCTCTGCATTATATTCACACCACACATTGCCCTCAGACATGACATCTCCACTGCCTCCAGCCTTCTCCTCGCTGCAACATTCATCACCCATGCTTCAAACCCATGTAAGAGCGTTGGTAAAACTATACTCTCATACATTCCCCTCTTTGCCTCCAAGTACAAAGTTCTTTGTCTCCACAGACTCCTAAGTGCACCACTCACCCTTTTCCCCTCATTAATTCTATGATTCACCTCATCTTTCATAGACCCATCCGCTGACACGTCCACTCCCAAATATCTGAATACATTCACCTCCTCCATACTCTCTCCCTCCAATCTGATATCCAATCTTTCATCACCTAATCTTTTTGTTATCCTCATTACCTTACTCTTTCCTGTATTCACTTTTAATTTTCTTCTTTTGCACACCCTAAAAAATTCATCCACCAACCTCTGCAGCTTCTCTTCAGAATCTCCCAAGAGCACAGTGTCATCAGCAAAGAGCAACTGTGACAACTCCCACTTTTATGTGTGATTCTTTATCTTTTAACTCCACGCCTCTTGCCAAGACCCTCGCATTTACTTCTCTTACAACTCTGTCTATATCTGATATGAGAATAAGGAACAGGATAGGTGAGAGTACTGTGCCTTGTGGGACAGAGCTCTTCACTATGGCAGCATCTGATTTAACTCTGTTTACCACTACTCTTTGTGTGCGATTGGTTAGAAAGTTGAAGATCCTATGCCTACTTTGCAGGTTATCCCTTTAGCACGCATTTTGTGTGCTATTACATCATGGTCGCACATGTCAAAGGCTTTTGCAAAGTCTGTGTATACTACATCCACATTCTGTTTATTTTTCAGTGCTTCTAGGACCATATCATAGTGGTCAAGCAGTTGCGAAAGACAGGAGCGACCTGCTCTGAAACCATGTTGCCCACGGTTGTGCAATATTTGGAAGCCATTCGTCTCTCAACCTGCCTGCGGGCTGGGAGGACGCTTTCTGAACCTCTCCTGCTTACACCTGGTGGCGAACAGTGTACTACAGTTCGCAAGATGGCGGACCGTCTGGGTAGAAGAGTAAACACAGTCTGTGTTGAATTCATTCATGGCTCTCTCAGTGGTGCAACGATGCATGTCTTGTTGCCTAACATTATTCTCGACGTCTATGGTATCCCCAACGAGGAATTATATGGTGTAGCTCTCAATGGGATGTCGAGGATTTTTGTGAAATTCGCGAATGCCGGCTTTTACTCCAGCGTTGTGGAAGCTTTTCAAGAGAGAAGAATGGCCGTGATTTCAGCTGTAGAAGTATGACTACACGACGTCTCCACATACGTCACCTAGGTCAAAGTAAGGAATGTGCCTTTCGAGGTGAAGGAGTATGATCTTCGGAAAGTTTTTGGTAAATACAGCACGATGCATGCAGCGTCCAAGGGAGTGTGAAGGGAAGGCCAATACGAGGGGCTCCCGGAGGGCTCCTTCACACTCAAGATGACATTAAAACAGCCAATTCCATCCTACGTTCATCTGGAAAACTACAGGACCCAAGTTTTTGTACACTATGTAGGCCAACGGAAGACATGCAGATTGTGCAACTCATAAGTCCATATGGCTGCTCAGTGCTCTAGGCGCCTGGTTGTCCGCATCCGGGAACCTTCTCTTGTGGTCCTACGAACTGAGGCCTTCGATTAGGGGATTGGTCCCTCGACTGGACAGGGAACTGAGCTTTGGAGTGAGGAGGTACAACAAGAGGAAACATGGTCTATGGCGTGTGCAATCCTGTCGGTGGACACTACTAATGTGCCCGTGCCATCTGCGGGGCTTGGGGAGCCAGTGGAGTTGCCACAGGAGAGTTTGCAGGAGAACGTGCTACACGATCTCCTGGAAGGGCAGAGCATGGCCCTGACGTTCCACCGGAGTGTCAAGAGTTGGTGAAAGAGGATTCGCCGCATTTGGGGGACCTGGATGAAACTACGATGACGCGGTTGCATGGGGTGGTGGTGGAAATCCACCAGGGTGCCTCGTCTGGTGAGATGATGTGTGTGGAACGTGGTTCCCGCAAACGGACGGCGGGAGTGTCGGATATGGACGAGGTCCTGACACCGGGACAGCGTCCAGGGAAGAAATTATGGTCGAAAGTGGCTGAGGCGCCTCTTATGGAAGGGGTTGTGGCAAGCGCCCAGCATACGGGTAGGGCATGGGGGTTGGCAGGGGTCTTGGAAAATCAACTGTCAAAGAAGGTCAGTGTAATGTATGTGTGGGAACGGGAAAGACCCACAAACATAGAGGGAAAACCTCCTTTTGTGAAATCAAGTGTGTTACCATCAACGTAAATGGCCTGCGGGCGGAGGTTAAGTGTGTATGGATGGAGTGGCTTTTGCTCAGGTACGCTGTGGATGTATGTTTCATACAAGAACACAATTATAAGTTTGGGCGAGAGTTATGGTTAAAAGGCTATCGAATGTATGTTAGCAGTTCTTTAAAATTTAAGGGTAGGGTAGCGATAGTGTCTTGAGACGGGAGGAGGGGGGAGGTGGAAGGTGGGAGGGTGGTGAGGGTAGATGGGTACTGG
Source organism: Cherax quadricarinatus (assembly GCF_026875155.1). Classification (NCBI taxonomy): domain Eukaryota; kingdom Metazoa; phylum Arthropoda; class Malacostraca; order Decapoda; family Parastacidae; genus Cherax; species Cherax quadricarinatus. The sequence goes on along the minus strand of NC_069399.1, from coordinate 14,073,950 downwards.
GGTGAGGTGAGGGTTTGTTTTATTGGAGTTTACGTGCCTGTGGAAAGCAACTCTAAAGTTAAAATAGATTTCGTGAGGGAGGCTTTAACATTTTACACTTGGAGTTGCCTTTAATTACGGTCATGGGTGGGGATTGGAATTGCGTTATCCGCCACTGCGATGTTGAGCCGAGGGGGGCGGGATGCGTTTTACCTGTCTTAAGGAATCTGCTGGGGGATGCCAGGGTTTATGGCGTGGTGTCGTTGGAGCACAAGTTCGTCCGCAGGGGCTATGCAGCCCATCTGGATAGATTTTAAGTAGCACAAGGAATTCGAGTTGGGCGTGTACAGACCTTTGATGTGGGGTTTTCAGACCACCGTGCAGTGCTAGTGGACTTGGACTGGGATGGAATGATCTGGGTTTATCCAGGTTATTGGAAACTGAATGTGCGGCTATTGGAGGGGGAGGGGGATGGGTCCACTTTTCAGGATTGGTGGAAGAATCTCTATGAAATGAGACGGGCAGGTGAGTGTTTGTTGGAATAGTGGGAAACACACGCCAAACCTGGAATAGCGAATTATTATAGGAAGCCGTGAAAGGAAGAGGCGAGGTAGAGGTATGGGCTACAAAACTATCTGGAGGGCAGCTAAATGATTACTATGTGGGGGGCAGGAGTAGTAGGTATGACTACATTGAACATCTCCGTAGTCGACTTGCAGAAATTCACAATGAACGTTTCAATGCAGTTAGAGTCAGAGCAGGTATGGAAGAGGTGCTATGGGGTGACAAACCTTTGGGTTGTGTCTTGCGCAAATTTTGGGTCAGACAACAGGCGACGTCCCTCTTGCAATTGGAAGTATGCACGGGTTTGGGTGGTTACCTGCCGGATCATGTACTCCTCACCACGGACAGCATGAATTTTTATGCTGATCTATGGTTTGGGGAAAAGATATGGTGGGGAGTAGGGGGAAGGGGTCCATGTGGGTGGCCTGGTGGGGAGGGATTTCAGAAAAGTTATAAGTGACAAGGATCGGACGGTACTAGAAGGTAGAATTCGAGTGGAGGAGGTAGAGGAGGCAATTTTTAGTATGAGTAAAGGAAAGGCACCAGGTATAGATGGCATTTCGAATGTTTTTTATAGGGCGCATTGGGGAAGTATTAAGCATTGTTTGGTTGTTGTATTGAATTGCATGCTCACGGAGGGGAGGTTAGGAATGTCACAAAGTATGGAGGAAGTTGTGTTGGTGCCCAAAAAGGGAGGGGGGAGGGGTCTGAGTGCATACAGAGCAATATCTCTTATGTGCTCGGACTATAAAATCTTTGCAAAAGTTTCAGGAAACAGGATGAGGAAGGTTATGGGGTCGGTTATTCTCGAGGGACATGCATACCAGCTAGGAGCATCAGGGAAGGACATGTACGTATTAGGGAGTTTTGGGGGGAATGTCAAGGGGGGGTGTCCTTGGGCTTGACTGGCAAAATGCTTACGACTGTGTTGATAGAGATTTATTGAGGCTTATTTTATTGAAGCAGGGTTTTGGAGAGGGGATTGTAAGATGGGTTGATGCTTTGTATGCCTCGGCAATGGTACGAGTACAGGCAAACGGTAAATTGTGGCAGCCGGTCCGAATGGAAATGGGTTTGAGGCAAGGGTGCCCCCTCTCCCAGCTGCTTTTTGCTTATATGCAAAACCCCTTTTATGAACTGTTGGATGGTGGTTTGGGGCGTGGGGCACTGGGCAGTGACCATGCAGTGCATGTGGTCGGGTACATAGATGATACCACGATATTGTTAATAGGGGAGGAGGACTTGTAGACCGTGGGATGGATTGTTGAGTTTTTTTGGGCAGAGACTAGCATGTGCGTCAATAGGGCAAAATCGAAATTATTGGAGGTGGGTTCGTGGGGGGGGGGGGTTGGGCGAAAGGTATTGGTGGTCAGTTGTGGTGCAACTTAAAATATATGGTATCGTGTACATGGCAGATGAGAGGGAGAGACGAAGGGTAAATTCTGATTTGGTGGTCAACAAGGCTTTAGGTTGACTTCGGGGGTTAAGAGCTGGGAATGTCTCATTGCAACAGAGGGCAGTAGTGGTTAATACACTTGTTTACAGTAAGGTATAGGGTGTGGCAGATATCCAGAGACGTGGATATTCAAGAACTGCAGAGAAGGGTCTTACGTTATGTTTGGGGTTTCGGGAGAGCTTGGTTAAGTCGAGAGGTTGTCATGACTCATGTTCGTCGTGGGGGTTTAGGTCTCTTGGCTTTGGGGCCACGGGTGAAGGCCATATATGTAAAGCAGAGGTTCCTCAGGGCAGGTGGTGAGAGGGGCATCCGGGTGGGTCAGGTAATGATCGAAATGCGCAAATGGTGGAGTGGCAGGGGATTAATAGAGTGTGAGGACATGTTGCATTTGTTGTTAAAGTTGAGAAATGCACAACGGATCCGGGTGGGGCAAATGGTCAGCATATGTTGTCGTAGGGATATTGTGCAGGGGTTGTCTGTTTTTCCACTGTACAATTGGGGGGAAATATGGGACGGGTTTTGTAAACTTAAGTTGGCACCGAGGGTTCATGAATTGGTGTAAAACTTGTCATGGGGATTTTAGCATCAAAATCGGTCTTAAGTAGGATGGGTTTGGTAAGGGAGGTGGATTGCTTATGTTGCGGTCTAGAGGAAACAGCTTTTCATGCGGTCTACTTTTATGATACCTTGGACAAAGTTCGTTCGTGGTTGGGGCGGGTTTTCGATTTTCTTAGTGGGGGAACTATCTCAACCTTACGGGCCTTAACATTGGACGCTAGCAGTGTATCAAGTGAGGTACGAAGAGCAATAATGTACGTGGTGGCTGATTTCCTCTATATATCGTGGGGTATGTGGGAAACTGGGGGATCAGTTAGGAACAGGGCAATTGCGGCAGGCATCTACAGAACGTATTGTAGAAATAAACTCATATATGGTAGAAGTTGGGATAATAGTTTTCCTGCAAACTATCGGAGTCTTACTGTTCAAAGGTTGCTGCAACTAGGGGTGGGGTAAGGCAAGGAGGGGCTGGATTCCCTCCGTGGTAGCACCAAACGGTATGTTCGATACTTCAGGGAAGAGGGCGGGTTTTAGTGAGTGGCGTGTATGTTTTATGGATGGTTCCGTGCGTCTGTGTGTATGGATGTGGCGTTGTGGGGCACTGAGTTCTTGGATTAATTCTAAAATGGTCATGCATTTCGATAATACAGATAAAATACAATATTTTGAAATATGTTCCAGCCTCTTGCAAGACTGAACCGGTTCCCGACTATGGCCGGGGTTTGGTGAAGTATGTTGGGTCTTTCCTGGGATTCCCATTGGGAAATTGTTTAGTCAGTTTGTAAGCGGATGTCATGCTGTTTTCACCGCTAAAAGTATAATGTTATACTGTCCTTTTAGGGGAATGTTCATAAGCAGACCTTCTGGTGTTGTTTGAAAACTTTTGAAGAAGGGCAAAAAGTTTCATTTGATTAGGATTGTTTTGTATATGTAGTAGCGGTCACTGCTGTGGGGAGGGGGATGTATATTGTCCTATATTGTAATCTTTGGGCATTCAAGTTTCTTGTGGAGAAATTTTCTCCAGGAGGGGGGTATCAGCTCCCTTCAGCCCCTTTCAGCCCTGAGGGGCCCAGCCCTCTCAGAAGGGGCAAGCATCTTGTTTACTGCTACAGCGAGTAATTGATAGCAGATGCAGTATGAGTATGGGACGTGGTCGCTTCGACCGACGCTCCTTGCAGTGTTGCAAAGTGTAGTTTAATAAGAGACAGTACATCTCTTACCTTAGCAAGACAATTACGGAAAATCCTGCTCCCACTTTATTACCATGGTAAAAATAGTGGACATTGTTGTCTATGCTTAAGACAGCAAGAATCAAACATTCTGCTTTGCTTCATCGAGGAAGTGGCAAGGAAGCAAAAGTACTAGGTCAGCTTTTCCTTTGTGCTGGGGGCAGTGACGGCGTGGGGCATTGTGGCGTCTTCAGATTACTTTTGACTCTACTGAGAGTGACACTGATGCCAGGATAACCAACAAAGAACGATCTGTGCATTAGTGTGAACAAAGTGTCTCACAAAACACAGTAAACACTTACAGAGAAGTGTGATCAGCTTCTTCAGTGATATTGTGTGAACAATTATTGATGAACAGTGTAACAACGAGTGTTGTGATCCAACAGAGTGTAGTGCGACATTCTTGAAAAGAACACTATTTTTCAATGAACTCAACGGATATCCGGGCGTAATTACGGGTCAGATACATATACCCAGGTAAGTGTTCTAACTCGTGATGTGCTACTATTGACTGCGCAGTTGAGTATAAAATCGTGAGTTAGTCACTTATCATAAACCCCGGTGATATGCGGACCTTTGAGTCCACACATGTAAGTTTGTCAGCAATCAGTGAATGAAATATGCTGACATAACACCCCCTAGGGGTAATTTATAATCTTACAAATTATAACTCATTTACAGCCCGTTGAGAGATGACTTCGACAGCTTCTCAAGACCTCGTCTGCAGGGGCGGCTGTGCAGGTGATGAGCTGTCTTTCTAAGTTAAGTTTCCTTATATTTAAACTTAGCTGATAACCCATTTCTCAACATTTCTTGGGCAGCACGCTTTTGCAGGGTAATATGTTGGCTCTGTCATCCGGTGATATCACATGTATTTCTTTTATCACTTATGGTGCATGTAGTCAGTTAATGTTCAATTAAGCACCTTTACTAATATCACTATATACAAGCAAGGTGTATTTTTTGTGGGTTTATAATTAGTTTAAGAAACTAGATAGGGGGTTGGTCGGGGTATTAGGTGTCTTAGTGTTTCTTTGTATGTGATCATACATTCTAGATCTGTAAGTCTTATGTCAATTATTAAGTTTTTTTTGCATATTTTGTTTCCATTTTTAATATATACAGAAAAAAAAACGAAGAACATCATGATTCAATTTCAAGAGTCATGTAGGCTTTTGTTAGCAATTTTATATAACCATTGTACCATGGAGTTGCAATGCATTGGTTTACATGACTTTTTTTTTTTCATGTAAAGTTTCATACACGATATGAATAAGAGTGCCTGATTTTGGATTAATTAGCTATTTTGTGTTTAAGGTATGTTGAAGTTGTCCTCTGTTTAGTTATGTATATGTTGTTGTCTTATATAATGCTTCACGTTTCTTGTTTTGAAGTTACTTATGTATACCATACATGTATACTTGTTTTTAAATAAAATATAAAAAAAAAATTATATATGTATATGTATTTTTGTGCATAAGTTTAAATGAACGATGTATCATTATCATAATAGTGAGGTTTATTAACTATTATCAAGTAGTGTTATATTTAGTTATTGTATATATTGTTAGATGGGTTGGTTATTGTTTATTGTTTTGTGTTATTGATGTTTCACATGAAAACGCATTGTATATGTTTAAGTGAACGAGTTTTGGATATTGTGTAACCAAGTGGAAGTGGACACTTTACACTTGTGGTGGGGGACTGCAAGAAATACCGAGTTTGTACCATTATATTATTTAATAAAAACCTTTGTACTTGTGTTACACTGTTTTTAGCAGCAGTGTGTAGGTCGTTAGGTTATTTTTAGGGTTATGTAAGATATATGTTTACAGTTTTTGTGTAGTGACAAAGTTTGATGTCTTGTTCATCACCAATATCATTGTTACATATTAATATATGTACCTGATTATGTATATCTGTACGTGAAGTTTTAAATAAAATATATAAAAAAAAATTTGAAAGTCCAGGTGGTTTGCTATCCTGCTTCTTAGAACTCTTTCAAAGATTTTTGTGATATGGAATGTTAAAGCTATTGGTCTATAGTTCTCAGCTACTGCTTTGCTGCCACCTTTATGGAGAAGGGCTATATCTGTTGTTTTTAGTGACTGGAATCTCGCCTGTGTCTAAGCTCCTCCTCCATAGCATACGTAGGGCCCGTGAGAGGGGTTTCTTGCAGTTTTTAATGAACACCGAGTTCCACGAATCTGGGCCTGGGGCTGAGTGGATGGGCATGTCGTCGATGGCTTTCTCAAAGACTAGTGGAGTTAAGGTTATGTCATAAATCTTGCCTACATTGGCAGGGTTTTGAGGCTCATTCATGAAAAAAATTGTTTGGATTGTCTATCTTTAAACTGGTTAGTGGCTCGCTGAACACTGAGTCATACTGCAATTTCAGTATCTCGCTCATTTCTTTGTTGTTGGGAACAGGACATTTAAATGGACAACGAACACATTCATTTCCTTTCTTTTATTAATTAAATAGGTTACACAGAATAATAGCACTCCATATATATAATATCCCCTGAAAAACATATTTTCTCAAGTCAGGACCTGTTCTAAACGGTTAGAAAACGTTTAGGGCGGACTATAATACCTTCCAATTTCATATTTCTTAACTTCTCAAAACCCTTTTAAACCATATGGGGAGGATGGTGGATGGTGACAGTGGTAGTTGTGACACTGACCGCTGGCCACATTCTAAGAGAGCTAGGAGGCGACAGGCCCACTCTGCGCTATTCTGAGAAAAAACTTCCCCTCACTCCTTCAGTTGCAACCTTGCAACATTGCATAGCTTCTGATGAAGCAATGATAAGTGCGAAAGTGCTTGAGCTAAAGATTTCCACCCCCCTGTGGCTTGCATTGCATACTTAAGATCGCCTGTCTGCTATTGTCTGCATACACACACACACACATATATATATATATATATATATATATATATATATATATATATATAGTATATGTAAATATTACGTAGAATGAAAGGGGGTAAAGCAGCTGGAACTGATGGGATCATGACAGAAATGTTAAAAGCAGGGGGAATATAGTGTTGGAGTGGTTGGTACTTT
>NC_069399.1:14004593-14062093 GCF_026875155.1 Cherax quadricarinatus | reverse complement strand
CCCAGCACGCTTCCTTGTGGAACACTTGCCCCAATAGGATGTCTTGTTGATTCCGTTCCATTGAGAACTACAGTTAGAGATCTACCATGATGGTAATCACTGAGGAGACATAGCGTAGAGCCTGCAATTCCCAGTGCTTGAAGTTTTGCTAAGAGGCCCTGGTGCCACACCCGGTCGAAAGCGCCTCCTTCTCCCTTCTCACTCTACCCCCTATCTCTCTCCTTCTACCTTTCCCTTCTCTCTCTTTCCCTCTCTCTCTCTTTCTTGCTCTCTCTCCCCTTGTCCCTTCTCACTCTCTCCCTCTCTCTCTCCTTCTACCTTTCCCTTCCCTCTCTTTATCTGTCTCACTTTTTTCTCTTTAAAAAAGAGAAAAAGAAAAAAGAAAGGGAAGAATAGGAAAAAGAGAAAAAATGATGGGGACTCGAAGGAACCAGGGAGCAGATGAAAATGGTTCTTGTAGGGAGGAGTGAATGGAGGAGCAGTGGAAAAGGATGGAACAAGAGTAGGAGAGAAAATTAGGAGAGCTTTCTGAAAAAATTGAGACAGCTTTCTGTGAAATTGGAAAAGAAATTGGAGAAGGAGAAGAAGAATTGGGAGGCACAAGTCGAAACTGCAGTAGCCAGGATAAGGCTCCTAGAAGATGAGGTAAACAGGCTGAAGTGAATTACAGAGGCATTGACCAGAGAAGACACAGCATATGAAGCTAAGAGACCGAGCAGGAAGGAAGGAGATATGAATTATGCTAAAGTCATATCAGCCTGCCAAGAAGGGCCAAGGAGTGAAAGGGGAGAGCAGCTGGGTGCAAATGGAGAGGGTGGTAGGTCAAATGCAGAGGCACAACCGTGCTACCAAGAGCTACTGGAAAAAACAAGGGAGAAAATGACTATGTACAAACAGGAACCAGAGTCACAGAGGGAGAGGCAGTGAAAGGAGGAAAGGGCAAAATCTGTGTTTATCCATGGGCTTCAGGAGAGAGAGGAAAGGATGCACACTGAAAGATGGCAGGCAGAAAGAAAGGAGATTGAGAACATCATCACAGAAATAGGTGAAGAAGACTGTAAATTTTCATAGAATAGGGGGTACTTGAAGGGGAGAAAACGACCGATCAAGCTGATTCTCAGGACAGAAACAGTGCAGAACAGGATCCTCCAAGAGAAACCACGGTTGAAGTACTTGGTAGAGTACAAGAGGGTGTTCCTAGACAGAGACAGAACACAAACAGAACGACAGCAGCTGAGTGAGAGGACAAAAAAGTGAAAGGAGCCAGGAAGGGAGACAAGGACGGAACCAGCAGAGGTCAATCAGAGCAGGACAGAGCAGCAAGGGCAAACACACACAGAACCATCCTCAGAACCCCATAACTTATCACACCATCCCAACACATACTACAATCCATACTCACAGCTTCCACCCAGCACCCAGCTATAGAATCCCACAGTATGCTACAAGGTCTCACACCCTCACAGGCCCCCAAACCACAGTGTTGGAGAGGAAACTGAAGGTATGATACACAAACGCTGATGGAATAACAAGTAAGTGGGAGTGGCAAGAAAGAGTCAAAGGAGCATCACCGGACATCATGGCTCTCACAGAAACCAAGCTTACAGGTATGATAACAGATGCCATCTTTCCAATGGGATACCGGATCCTGAGGAAAGACAGAGTGAGCAGGGGAGGTGGAGCAGTGGCAATGCTGATCAAAAGCCGATGGAATTTTGATGAGCTGGAGAGAGGAGACAGCGGAGAAGCAAGCGATTACATAGTGGGAACGCTTCAATCTGGAGGTCCCAAAGTGGTAATTGCAGTGATGTATAACCCACAACAGAACAGCAGGAGGCCAAGGCAAGAGAATGATGAGAGCAATAGAGCGAAGGTTGACACACTGCCTGCAGTGGCCAGAAGAGCTCATGCATGCAGGGCAAAGCTCCTGATCATGGGTGACTTTAACCACAAGGAGATCGATTGGGAGAACTTGGAGCCACATGGGGACCAACATACACGGAGGGCTAAGATGATGGAGGTGGTACTGCAAAACTTCATGTACCAACACGTAATGGACACTACAACAGAGAAAGGAGAGGATGAACCAGCAATACTGGACTTAGTATTCACCTTGAGTAGTGCAGATATTGAGGATATCGCATATGAAAAACCTTTTGGGGCCAGCGATCATGTGGTTTTAAGCGTCGAATGCACAGTAGAGCTACAAATGGAGGGGGAGACAGGAAGGCCAGGACGAATGAAGCCAAACTACAAGAAAGGGGACTACATGGGAATGAGGAACTTTCTGAATGGGGATCAGTGGGACAGAGAACTGGCAGGGAAGCCAGTTAATGAGATGATGGAATATATAAAAAAAATGTGCAAGGAGGCTGAGGAGAGGTTTGTACGCAAGGGTAACAGGAATAATAAAAATGCCAGGATGAGACCATGGTTCACCCAAAGGTGAGGGGGGGGGGGGCAAAAACCAAGTGTGCTAGGGAATGGAAGAAATATAGAAATGAAAAGACCCAGAAGAGCAGTCGTAGAGCCAGTCATACAGCCACATCAGGAGGAAAACAACAGTCAAGGACCATGTAATCAGGCTAAGGAAGGAAGGAGGAGAGACAACAAGAAATGACCGTGAAGTATGTGAGGAACTCAACAAGAGATTCAAAGAAGTGTTCTCAGAGGAGACAGAAGTGACTCCAGAAATACGGAGAGGTGGGGTACACTATCAAGTGCTGGACACAGTACACACAACCGTGGAAGAAGTGAAGAGGCTTCTGAGTGAGCTAGATACCTAAAAGGCAATGGGGCCGGATAACATCTCTCCATGGGTCCTGAGAGAGGGAGCAGAGGTGCTAAGTGTACCCCTAAAAACAATACTCAATACATCTATCGAAACAGGGAGATTGCCTGAGGCATGGAAGACAGCAAATGTAGTCCCAATCTTTAAAAAAGGAGACAGACATGAAGCACTAAACTACAGACCAGTGTCAATGACGTGTATAGTATGCAAAGTCATGGAGAAGGTTATCAGAAGATTGGTGGAACATCTAGAAAGGAATGATCTCATCAACAGCAGCCAACATGGTTTCTGGGACGGGAAAACCTGTGTCACAAACCTACTGGAGTTCTATGACATGGTGACAGCAGTAAGACAAGAGAGAGTGGGTTAGGTGGATTGCATTTTCTTGGACTGCAAGAAGGCGTTTGACAGAGTTCCACACAAGAGATTGGTGCAAAAACTGGAGGACCAAGCAGGGATAACAGGAAAGGCACTACAATGGATCAGGGAATACTTGTGAGGAAGACAGCAGCGAGTCATGCTACGTGGTGAGGTGTCAGAGTGGGCACCTGTGACCAGTTGGGTCCCAAAGGGGTCAGTCCTAGGACCAGTGCTGTTTCTGGTATTTGTGAACGACATGACGGAAGGAATAGTCTCCGAGGTGTCCCTGTTTGCAGATGATGTGAAGTTGATGATAAGAATTCATTCGATAGAAGACCAGGCAGAACTACAAAGGGATCTGGACAGGCTGCAGACTTGGTCCAGCAATTGACTCCTGGAGTTCAACCCACACCAAGTGCAAAGTCATGAAGATTGGGGAAGGGCAAAGAAGACCGCAGACGGAGTACAGTCTAGGGAGCCAGAGACTACAAACCTCACTCAAGGAAAAAGATCTTGGGGTGATTACAACACCAGGCACATCTCCTGAAGCGCACATCAACCAAATAACAGCTGCAGCATATGGGCGCCTAACAAACCTCAGAGCAGCATTCCGACATCTTAATAAGGAATCGTTCAAGACCCTGTACACCGTGTACGTTAGGACCATATTGGAGTATGCGGCACCAGTTTGGATCAAACACCTAGCCAAGCACGTAAAGAAACTAGAGAAAGTGCAAAGGTTTGCAACAAGACTAGTTCCAGAACTATGAGGTATGTCCAACGAGGAGAGGTTAAGGGAAATCAACCTGACGAGACTGGAGGACAGGAGAGGTAGGGGGACATGATAACGACATACAAAATACTGAGAGGAATTGACAAGGTGGACAAAGACAGGATGTTCCAGAGATTGGACACAGTAACAAGGGGACACAGTTAGAAGTTGAAGACAGAGATGAATGACAGGGATGTTAGGAAGTATTTCTTAAGCCACAGAGTAGTCAGGAAGTGGAATAGTGTGGGAAGCGAAGTAGTGGAGGCAGGATCCATAGATAGCTTTAAGCAGAGGTATGATAAAGCTCACGGCTCAGAGAGAGTGACCTATTAGCGAACAGTGAAGAGGCGGGGCCAGGAGCTCGGACTCGACCCCTGCAACCTCAACTAGGTGAGTACAACTAGGTGAGTACAGACGAACCTTTAGAGCGAATTCCTAAATAATAATAATAATAATAATAATAATAATAATAATAATAATAATAATAATAACAATAATAAAAATAATAATAATAATAATAATAATAATAATAATAATAATAATAATAATAATAACAAATAATAATAATAATATTATTATTATTAATATTATTATTATTATTATTATTATTATTATTATTATTATTATTATTATTATTATTATTATTTTAAAAGTATAACGAAATAGTAATGAAGACCATGATAATGTAAATGTTGTCATAATAGTCTTCAAAACAACTTCCTTCAGAAAAACATAAAGCAAGAGTGTGTGTGTTGCTTGACCCACCACCAGCGGTACTGGTGGTTAGTGTGTGCTGCTTGACCCACCACCAGCGGTACTGGTGGTTTGTGTGTGTTGCTTGACCCACCACCAGCGGTACTGGTGGTTTGTGTGTGTTGCTTGACCCACCACCAGCGGTACTGGTGGTTTGTGTGTGCTGCTTGACCCACCACCAGCGGTACTGGTGGTTTGTGTGTGCTGCTTGACCCACCACCAGCGGTACTGGTGGTTAGTGTGTGCTGCTTGACCCATCACCAGCGGTACTGTGGTTTTTGTGTGGCTGCTTGACCCATCACCAGCGGTACTGGTGGTTAGTGTGTGCTGCTTGACCCATTACCAGCGGTACTGGTGGTTTGTGTGTGCTGCTTGACCCATCACCAGCGGTACTGGTGGTTAGTGTGTGCTGCTTGACCCACCACCAGCGGTACTGGTGGTTTGTGTGTGTTGCTTGACCCACCACCAGCGGTACTGGTGGTTTGTGTGTGTTGCTTGACCCACCACCAGCGGTACTGGTGGTTTGTGTGTGTTGCTTGACCCACCACCAGCGGTACTGGTGGTTTGTGTGTGTTGCTTGACCCACCACCAGCGGTACTGGTGGTTTGTGTGTGTTGCTTGACCCACCACCAGCGGTACTGGTGGTTTGTGTGTGCTGCTTGACCCACCACCAGCGGTACTGGTGGTTTGTGTGTGCTGCTTGACCCACCACCAGCGGTACTGGTGGTTTGTGTGTGCTACTTGACCCATTACCAGCGGTACTGGTGGTTTGTGTGTGCTGCTTGACCCACACCAGCGGTACTGGTGGTTTGTGTGTGCTGCTTGACCCACCACCAGCGGTACTGGTGGTTTGTGTGTGCTACTTGACCCATTACCAGCGGTACTGGTGGTTTGTGTGTGCTGCTTGACCCACCACCAGCGGTACTGGTGGTTTGTGTGTGTTGCTTGACCCACCACCAGCGGTACTGGTGGTTTGTGTGTGCTGCTTGACCCACCACCAGCGGTACTGGTGGTTTGTGTGTGCTGCTTGACCGACCACCAGCGGTACTGGTGGTTTGTGTGTGCTGCTTGACCCACCACCAGCGGTACTGGTGGTTTGTGTGTGCTGCTTGACCCACCACCAGCGTTACTGGTGGTTTGTGTGTGCTGCTTGACCCATCACCAGCGGTACTGGTGGTTTGTGTGTGCTGCTTGACCCACCACCAGCGGTACTGGTGATTTGTGTGTGTTGCTTGACCCACCACCAGCGGTACTGGTGGTTTGTGTGTGTTGCTTACCCCACCACAATGGGTACTGGTGGTTTGTGTGTTGCTTACCCCACCACCAGCGGTACTGGTGGTTTGTGTGTTGCTTACCCCACCACCAGCGGTACTGGTGGTTTGTGTGTGCTGCTTGACCCACCACCAGCGGTACTGGTGGTTTGTGTGTGCTGCTTGACCCACCACTAGCGGTACTGGTGGTTTGTGTGTGCTGCTTGACCCACCATCAGCGGTACTGGTGGTTCGTGTGTGCTGCTTGACCCAACACCAGCGGTACTGGTGCTTTGTGTGTGTTGCTTGACCCACCACCAGCGGTACTGGTGGTTTGTGTTGCTTACCCCAGAACCAGCGGTACTGGTGGTTTGTGTGTGTTGCTTGACCCACCACAAGCGGTACTGGTGGTTTGTGTGTGTTGCTTGACCCACCACCAGCGGTACTGGTGGTTAGTGTGTGCTGCTTGACCCACCACCAGCGGTACTGGTGGTTTGTGTGTGTTGCTTGACCCCCACCAGCGGTACTGGTGGTTTGTGTGTGTTGCTTGACCCACCACCAGCGGTACTGGTGGTTTGTGTGTTGCTGCTTGACCCACCACCAGCGGTACTGGTGGTTTGTGTGTGCTGCTTGACCCACCACCAGCGGTACTGGTGGTTTGTGTGTGCTACTTGACCCATTACCAGCGGTACTGGTGGTTTGTGTGTGCTGCTTGACCCACCACCAGCGGTACTGGTGGTTTGTGTGTGTGTGCTTGACCCACCACCAGCGGTACTGGTGGTTTGTGTGTGTTGCTTACCCCACCACCAGCGGTACTGGTGGTTTGTGTGTGCTGCTTGACCCACCACCAGCGGTACTGGTGGTTTGTGTGTGCTGCTTGACCCACCACCAGCGGTACTGGTGGTTTGTGTGTGCTGCTTGACCCACCACCACCGGTACTGGTGGTTTGTGTGTGCTGCTTGACCCATCACCAGCGGTACTGGTGGTTTGTGTGTGCTGCTTGACCCACCACCAGCGGTACTGGTGATTTGTGTGTGTTGCTTGACCCACCACCAGCGGTACTGGTGTTTTGTGTGTGTTGCTTACCCCACCACAATGGGTACTGGTGGTTTGTGTGTTGCTTACCCCACCACCAGCGGTACTGGTGGTTTGTGTGTGTTGCTTACCCCACCACCAGCGGTACTGGTGGTTTGTGTGTGCTGCTTGACCCACCTCCAGCGGTACTGGTGGTTTGTGTGTGCTGCTTGACCCACCACTAGCGGTACTGGTGGTTTGTGTGTGCTGCTTGACCCACCACCAGCGATACTGGTGGTTCGTGGGTGCTGCTTTACCCAACACCAGCGGTACTGGTGGTTTGTGTGTGTTGCTTGACCCACCACCAGCGATACTGGTGGTTTGTGTGTGTTGCTTTGACCCACCACCAGCGGTACTGGTGGTTTGTGTGTGTTGCTTACCCCACCACCAGCGGTACTGGTGGTTTGTGTGTGTTGCTTGACCCACCACCAGCGGTACTGGTGGTTTGTGTGTGTTGCTGACCCACCACCAGCGGTACTGGTGGTTTGTGTGTGTTTCTTGACCCACCACCAGCGGTACTGGTGGTTTGTGTGTGTTGCTTGACCGACCACCAGCGGTACTGGTGGTTTGTATGTGTTGCTTGACCCACCACCAGCGGTATTGTTGGTTTGTGTGTGTTGCTTGACCCACCACCAGGTGTACTGGTGGTTTGTGTGTGTTGCTTGACCCACCACCAGAGGTTCTGGTGGTTTGTGTGTGTTGCTTGACCCACCAACAGCGGTACTGGTGGTTTGTGTGTGTTGCTTGACCCACCACCAGCGGTACTGGTGGTTTGTGTGTGTTGTTTGACCCACCACCAGCGGTTCTGGTGGTTTGTGTGTGTTGCTTGACCCACCACCAGCGGTACTGGTGGTTTGTATGTGCTCCTTGACCCACCACCAGCGGTACTGGTGGTTTGTGTGTGTTGTTTGACCCACCACCAGCGGTTCTGGTGGTTTGTGTGTGTTGCTTGACCCACCAACAGCGGTACTGGTGGTTTGTATGTGCTCCTTGACCCACCACCAGCGGTACTGGTGGTTTGTGAGTGTTGGTTGACCCAACACCAGCGTTGCTGGTGGTTTGTGTGTGCTGCTTGACCCACCATCAGCGGAACTGGTGGTTTGAGTGTGTTGCTTGACCCACCACCAGCGGCATTGGTGGTTTGTGTGTGCTGCTTGACCCACCAAAAGCGGTTCTGGAGGTTTGTGTGTGCTGCTTGACCCACCATCAGCGGTACTGGTGGTTTGAGTGTGTTGCTTGACCCACCACCAGCGGTACTGGTGGTTTGTGTGTGTTGCTTGACAAACCACCAGCGGTACTGGTGGTTTGTGTGTGTTGCTTACCCCACCACAATGGGTACTGGTGGTTTGTGTGTTGCTTACCCCACCACCAGCGGTACTGGTGGTTTGTGTGTGTTGCTTACTCCACCACCATGGGTACTGGTGGTTTGAGTGTGTTGCTTACCCCATCACCAGCGGTACTGGTGGTTTGTGTGTGTTGCTTACCCCACCACGATGGGTGCTGGTGTTTTAGTGTGTTGCTTACCCCACCACAAGCGGTACTGGTGGTTTGTTTGTGTTGCTTACACCACCACCTGGAGTACTAGTGGTTTGTGTGTGTTGCTTACCCCACCACCAGCGGTACTGGTGGTGTGTGTGTTGCTTACCCCACCACCAGCGGTACTTGTGGTTTGTGTGTGTTGCTTACCCCACCACCAGCGGTACAGGTGGTTTGTGTGTGTTGCTTACCCCACCACGAGCGGTACTGGTGGTTTGTGTATGTTGTTTACACCACCACCAACGGTACCGGTGGTTTGTGTGTGTTTCTTACCCCACCACCAGCTGTACTGGTGGTTTGTGTGTGTTGCTTGACCCACCACCAGGGGTACTGGTGGTTTGTGTGTTGCTTACCCCACTACAAGCGGTACTGGTGGGTTGTGTGTGTTTCTTACCCCACCACCAAAGGTACTGGTGGTTTTAGTGTTGTTTGACCCACCTCCATCGGTACTGATGGTTTGTGTGTGTTGCTTACCCTACCACAAGCGGTACTGGTGGTTTCTGTGTTGCTTACCCCACCACCAGCGGTAATGATGGTTTGTATGTGTTGCTTACGGCACCACCAGCTGTACTGGTGGTTTGTGTGTGTTGCTTACCCAATCACCAGGGGTACTGGTGGTTTGTGTGTGTTGCTTGACCCACCACCAGCGGTACTGGTGGTTTGTGTGTTGCTTACCCCACCACCAGCGGTACTGTTGGTTTGTGTGTGTGGCTTACCCCACCACCAGCGGTACTGTTGGTTTGTGTGTTTTGCTTACCCCACCACCAGCGGTACTGATGGTGTGTGTGTTGCTTCACCCACCACCAGCGGTACTGGTGGTTTGTGTGTTGCTTACCCATCCACCAGCGATACTGGTTGTTTGTGAGTGTTGCTTACCCCAACCCCGGCGGTACTGGTGGTTTGTGTGTGTTGCTTGACCCACCAACAGCGGTACTGGTGGTGTGTGTGTGTTGCTTACCCCACCACAATGGGTACTGGTGGTTTGTGTGTTGCTTACCCCACCAACAGCGGTACTGGTGGTTTATGTGTGTTGCTTACCCCACCACCGTGGGTACTGGTGGTTTGAATGTGTTGCTTACCCCACCAAGATGGGTGCTAGTGTTTGCGTGTGTTGCTTACCCAACCACCAGCGGTACTGGTGGTTTGTTTGTGTTGCTTACACCACCACCAGGAGTACTGGTGGTTTGTGGGTGTTGCTTACCCCACCACCAGCGGTACTGGTGGTTTGTGTGTTGCTTACCCCACCACCAGCGGTGCTTGTGGTTTGTGTGTGTTGCTTACCCCACCAATAGCGGTACTAGTGGTTTGTGTGTGTTGCTTACCCCACCACGAGCGGTACTGGTGGTTTGTGTGTTGTTTACCCCACCACCAACGGTACTGGTGGTTTGTGTGTTTCTTTCCCCACCACCAGCTGTACTGGTGGTTTGTGTGTGTTGCTTGACCCACCACCAGCGGTACTGGTGGTTTGTGTGTTGCTTACCCCACTACAAGCGGTACTGGTGGTTTGTGTGTGTTTCTTACCCCACCACCAAAGGTACTGGTGGTTTGAGTGTTGTTTGACCCACCTCCATCGGTACTGGTGGTTTGTGTGTGTTGCTTACCCCACCACAAGCGGTACTGGTGGTTTCTGTGTTACTTACCCCACCACCAGCGGTAATGATGGTTTGTGTGTGTTTGTGTTACCGCACCACCAGCGGTACTGTTGGTTTGTGAGTGTTGCTCTCCCCACCTCCATGGGTACTTGTGGTTTGAGAGTGTTGCTTACCCCACCACCAGCGTTACTGGTGGTTTGTGTGTGTTGCTTACCCCACCACCAGCTGTACTGGTGGTTTGTGTGTGTTGCTTACCCAATCACCAGGGGTACTGGTGGTTTGTGTGTGATGCTTGACCCACCACCAGCGGTACTGGTGGTTTGTGTGTTGCTTACCCCACCACCAGCGGTACTGTTGGTTTGTGTGTGTTGCTTACCCCACCACCAGCGGTACTGTTGGTTTGTGTGTGTTGCTTACCCCACATCCAGCGGTACTGGTGGTGTGTGTGTTGCTTCACCCACCGCCAGCGGTACTGGTGGTTTGTGTGTTGCTTACCCCACCACCAGCGATACTGGTTGTTTGTGAGTGTTGCTTACCCCAACCCCAGCGGTACTGGTGGTTTGTGTGTGTTGCTTCACCCACCACCACCGGTACTGGTGGTTTGTGTGTGGCTTACCCCACCACCAGCGGTACTGGTGGTTTGTGTGTGTTTCTTACCCCACCACCAGCGGTGCTGGTGGTTTGTGAGTGTTGCTTGACCCACCTCCAGCCGTACTGGTGGTTTGTGAGTGTTGCTTGACCCACCACCAGCGGTACTGGTGGTTTGTGTGTTGCTTACCCCACTACCAGCGGTACTGGTGGTTTGTTTGTGTTTCTAACCCCACCACCAGCGGTACTGGTTGTATGTGTGTTGCTTGACCCACCACTAGCGGTACTAGTGGTTTGTGTGTGTTGTTTGACCCACTTCGAGCGGTAATGGTGGTTTGTGTGTGTTGCTTACCCCACCACTAGCTGTACTGGTTGTTTCTGTGTTGCTTACCCCACCACCAGCCGTACTGGTGGTTTGTGTGTGTTGCTTCCCGCACCACCAGCGGTACTGGTGGTTTGTGAGTGTTGCTTACGCCACCACCAACCGTTCTGGTGGTTTGTGTGTGTTGCTTTCCCCACCACCAGGGGTACTGGTGGTTTGTGAGTGCCGCTTACCCATCCACCAACGGTACTGGTGGTTTGTGTGTTACTTACCCCACCACCAGCGGTACTGGTGGTTTGTGTGTGTTGCTTAACCCACCACCAGCGGTACTGGTGGGTTGTGTGTTGCTTACCTCACCACCAGCAGTACTGGTAGTTCGTGTGTATTGCTTACCCCACCATAAGCGGCACTGGTTGTTTGTATGTGTTGCTTGTCCCACCACCAGCGGTACTTGTGGTTTGTGTGTTGCTTACCTCACTACCAGCTGTGTTGGTGGCTTGAGTGTTTCTTACCCCACCACCCGCGGTACTGGTGGTTTGTGTGTCTTGTTTGACCCACCACCAGCGGTACTGGTGGTCTGTGTGTGTTGTTTGACCCACCTCCAGCGGTACTGGTTGTTTGTGTGTTTTGCTTACCCCACCACCAGCGGTACTGGTGGTTTCTGTGTTGCTTACCCCACCACCAGCGGTACTGGTGGTTTGTGTGTGTTGCTTACCAAACCACCAGCGGTATTGGTGGTTTATGTGTGTTGCTAACCCCACCACCATCCGTTCTTGTGGTTTGTGGTGTTGCTTACCATACCACCATGGGTAATGGTGGTTTGTGTGTGCTGCTTAGCCCTCCACCAACGGTTCTGGTGGTTTGTGTGTTACTTACCCCACCACCAGCGGTGTTGGTGGTTTGTGTGTGTTGCTTACCCCACCACCAGCCGTACTGGTGGTTTGTGTTTGTTGCTTACCCCACCACCAGCGGTAATGGTGGTTTGTGTGTCTTGCTTACCGCACCACCAGCGGTACTGGTGGTTTGTGTGAGTTGCTTACCCCAGCACCAGCCGTTCTGGTGGTTTGTGTGTGTTGCTTACCCCACCACCATGTGTAATGGTGGTTTGTGTGTGCTGCTTAGCCCTCCACCAACGGTACTGGTGGTTTGTGTGTTACCTCACCACCAGCGGTGTTGGTGGGTTGTGTGTGTTGCTTACCCCACCACCAGCCGTACTGGTTTTTTGTGTGTGTTGCTTACCCAACCCCAGCGGTACTGGTGGTTTGTGTGTGTTGCTTACCCCACCACCAACGGTACTGGTGGCTTCTGTGTGTGTTGCTTACCTCACCAGCAACGGTTCTGGTGGTTTGTGTGTGTTGCTTACCGCACCACCAGCGGTACTGGTGGTTTGTGTGTTTTGCTTACCGCACCACCAGCGGTACTGGTGGTTTGTATGTGTTGCTTTCCCCACCACCAGCAGTTCTGATGGTTTGTGTGTGTTGCTTACCCCACTACCAGGGTACTGGCGGTTTTTGTGTGTTGCTTTCCCCTCCACCAGCGGCACTGGTGGTTTGTGTGTTGCTTATCCCACCACCAGCGGTGCTTGTGGTTTGTGTGTGTTGCTTACCCCACCAATAGCGGTACTAGTGGTTTGTGTGTGTTGCTTACCCCACAACGAGCGGTACTGGTGGTTTGTGTGTGTTGTTTACCCCACCACCAACGGTACTGGTGGTTTGTATGTGTTTCTTTCCCCACCACCAGCTGTACTGGTGGTTTGTGTGTGTTGCTTGACCCACCACCAGCGGTACTGGTGGTTTGTGTGTTGCTTACCCCACTACAAGCGGTACTGGTGGTTTGTGTGTGTTTCTTACCCCACCACCAAAGGTACTGGTGGTTTGAGTGTTGTTTGACCCACCTCCATCGGTACTGGTGGTTTGTGTGTGTTGCTTACCCCACCACAAGCGGTACTGGTGGTTTCTGTGTTGCTTACCCCACCACCAGCGGTAATGATGGTTTGTGTGTGTTGCTTACCGCACCACCAGCGGTACTGTTGGTTTGTGTGTGTTGCTCACCCCAACTCAATGGGTACTTGTGGTTTGAGAGTGTTGCTTACCCCACCACCAGCGTTACTGGTGGTTTGTGTGTGTTGCTTACCCAGCCACCAGCTGTACTGGTGGTTTGTGTGTGTTGCTTACCCAATCACCAGGGGTACTGGTGGTTTGTGTGTCTTGCTTGACCCACCACCAGCGGTACTGCTGGTTTGTGTGTTGCTTACCCCACCACCAGCGGTACTGTTGGTTTGTGTGTGTGGCTTACCCCACCACCAGCGGTACTGTTGGTTTGTGTGTGTTGCTTACCCCACCACCAGCGGTACTGCTGGTGTGTGTGTTGCTTCACCCACCACCAGCGGTACTGGTGGTTTGTGTGTTGCTTACCCCTCCCCCAGCGATACTGGTTGTTTGTGAGTGTTGCTTACCCCAACCCGGGCGGTACTGGTGGTTTGGTGTGTTGCTTCATCCACCACCACCGGTACTGGTGGTTTGTGTGTGGGTTACCCCACCACCAGCGGTACTGGTGGTTTGTGTGTGTTGTTTAACCCACCACGAGCGGTACTGGTGGTTTGTGTGTGTTGCTTGACCCACCACCAGCGGTACTGGTGGTTTGTGTGTGCTGCTTGACCCACCACCAGCGGTACTGGTGGTTTGTGTGTGTTGCTTGACCCACCACCAGCGGAGCTGGTGGTTTGTGTGTGCTGCTTGACCCACCATCAGCGGTACTGGTGGTTTGAGTGTGTTGCTTGACCCACCACCAGCGGTACTGGTGGTTTGTGTGTGCTGCTTGACCCACCACCAGCGGTACTGATGGTTTGTGTGTGCTGCTTGACCCACCACCAGCGGTACTGGTGGTTTGTGTGTGCTGCTTGACCCACCACCAGCGGTACTGGTGGTTTGTGTGTGTTGCTTGACCCACCAACAGCGGTACTGGTGGTGTGTGTGTGTTGCTTACCCCACCACAATAGGTACTGGTGGTTTGTGTGTTGCTTACCCCACCACCAGCGGTACTGGTGGTTTATGTGTGTTGCTTACCTCACCACCATGGGTACTGGTGGTTTGAATGTGTTGCTTACCCCAACACCAGCGGTACTGGTGGTTTTTGTGTGTTGCTTACCCCACCAAGATGGGTGCTAGTGTTTGAGTGTATTGCTTACCCCACCAACAGCGGTACTGTTGGTTTGTTTGTGTTGCTTACACCACCACCAGGAGTACTGGTGGTTTGTGTGTGTTGCTTACCCCACCACCAGCGGTACTGGTGGTTTGTGTGTGTTGCTTACCCCACCAATAGCGGTACTAGTGGTTTGTGTGTGTTGCTTACCACACCACGAGCGGTACTGGTGGTTTGTGTGTGTTGTTTATCCCACCACCAACGGTACTGGTGGTTTGAGTGTGTCTCTTTCCCCACCACCAGCTGTACTGGTGGTTTGTGTGTGTTTCTTGACCCACCACCAGCGGTACTGGTGGTTTGTGTGTTGCTTACCCCACTACAAGCAGTACTGGTGGTTTGTGTGTGTTTCTTACCCCACCACCAAAGGTACTGGTGGTTTGAGTGTTGTTTGACCCACCTCCATCGGTACTGGTGGTTTGTGTGTGTTGCTTACCCCACCACAAGCGGTACTGGTGGTTTCTGTGTTGCTTACCCCACCACCAGCGGTAATGATGTTTTGTGTGTGTTGCTTACCGCACCACCAGCGGTACTGTTGGTTTGTGTGTGTTGCTCACCCCACCTCCATGGGTACTTGTGGTTTGAGAGTGTTGCTTACCCCACCACCAGCGTTACTGGTGGTTTGTGTGTGTTGCTTACCCCACCACCAGCTGTACTGGTGGTTTGTGTGTGTTGCTTACCCAATCACCAGGGGTACTGGTGGTTTGTGTGTGTTGCTTGACCCAACACCAGCGGTACTGGTGGTTTGTGTGTTGCTTACCCCACCACCAGCGGTACTGTTGGTTTGTGTGTGTTGCTTACCCCACCACCAGCGGTACTGTTGGTTTGTGTGTGTTGCTTACCCCACCTCCAGCGGTATTGGTGGTGTGTGTGTTGCTTCACCCTCCGCCAGCGGTACTGGTGGTTTGTGTGTTGCTTACCCTACCACCAGCGGTACTGGTTGTTTGTGAGTGTTGCTTACCCCAACCCCAGCGGTACTGGTGGTTTGTGTGTGTTGCTTCACCCACCACCACCGGTACTGGTGGTTTGTGTGTGGCTTACCCCACCACCAGCGGTACTGGTGGTTTGTGTGTGTTGTTGAACCCACCACAAGCGGTACTGGTGGTTTGTGTGTGTTTCTTACCCCACCACCAGCGGTGCTGGTGGTTTGTGAGTGTTGCTTGACCCACCTCCAGCCGTACTGGTGGTTTGTGAGTGTTGCTTGACCCACCACCAGCGGTACTGGTGGTTTGTGTGTTGCTTACCCCACTACCAGCGGTACTGGTGGTTTGTTTGTGTTTCTTACCCCACCACCAGCGGTACTGTTTGTTTGTGTGTTGCTTGACCCACCACTAGCGGTACTAGTGGTTTGTGTGTGTTGTTTGACCCACTTCGAGCGGTAATGGTGGTTTGTGTGTGTTGCTTACCCCACCACTAGCTGTACTGGTTGTTTCTGTGTTGCTTACCCCACCACCAGCCGTACTGGTGGTTTGTGTGTGTTGCTTACCGCACCTCCAGCGGTACTGGTGGTTTGTGTGTGTTGCTTACCAAACCACCGGCCGTTCTGGTGATTTGTCTGTGTTGCTTACCGCACCACCAGCAGTACTGGTGGTTCGTGTGTGTTGCTTACCCCACCACCAGCCGTTCTGGTGGTTTGTGTGTGTTGCTTACCCCACCACCAGGGGTACTGGTGGTTTGTGTGTGCCGCTTACCCCTCCACCAACGGTACTGGTGGTTTGGGTGTTACCCCACCACCAGCGGTCTTGGTCATTTGTGTGTGTTGCTTACCCCACCACCAGCCGTGCAGGTGGTTTGGGTGTGTTGCTTACCCTACCACCAGCGGTACTGGTGGTTTTTGTGTGTTGCTTACCTCACCACCAGCGGTACTGGTGGCTTGTGTGTGTTGCTTACCTCCCCACCAGCGGTACTGGTAGTTCGTGTTTGTTGCTTACCCCACCACCAGCGGTACTGTTGGTTTGTGTGTGTTGCTTACCGCACCACCAGCGTTACTGGTGGTTTGTGAGTGTTGCTTACCCCACCACCAGCCGTTCTGGTGGTTTGTGTGTGTTGCTTTCCCCACCACCAGGGGTACTGGTGGTTTGTGAGTGCCGCTTACCCCTCCACCAACGGTACTGGTGGTTTGTGTGTTACTTACCCCACCACCAGCGGTACTGGTGGTTTGTGTGTGTTGCTTACCCCACCACCAGCCCTACTGGTGGGTTGTGTGTGTTGCTTACCTCACCACCAGCGGTACTGGTAGTTCGTGTGTATTGCTTACCCCACCACCAGCGGCACTGGTTGTTTGTGTGTGTTGCTTACCTCACTACTAGCTGTGTTGGTGATTTGAGTGTGTTTCTTTCCCCACCACCCGCGGTACTGGTGGTTTGTGTGTGTTGTTTGACCCACCACCAGCGGTACTGGTGGTCGGTGTGTGTTGTTTGACCCACCTCCAGCGGTACTGGTTGTTTGTGTGTGTTGCTTACCCCACCACCAGCGGTACTGGTGGTTTCTGTGTTGCTTACCCCACCACCAGCGGTACTGGTGGTTTGTGTGTGTTGCTTACCAAACCACCAGCGGTATTGGTGGTTTGTGTGTGTTGCTAACCCCACCACCATCCGTTCTTGTGGTTTGTGTGTGTTGCTTTCCCCACCACCATGGGTAATGGTGGTTTGTGTGTGCTGCTTAGCCCTCCACCAACGGTACTGGTGGTTTGTGTGTTACTTACCCTACCACCAGCGGTGTTGGTGGTTTGTGTGTGTTGCTTACCCCACCACCAGCCGTACTGGTGGTTTGTGTTTGTTGCTTACCCCACCACCAGCGGTACTGGTGGTTTGTGTGTCTTGCTTACCGCACCACCAGCGGTTCTGGTGGTTTGTGTGAGTTGCTTACCCCAGCACCAGCCGTTCTGGTGGATTGTGTGTGTTGCTTACCCCACCACCATGTGTAATGGTGGTTTGTGTGTGCTGCTTAGCCCTCCACCAACGGAACTGGTGGTTTGTGTGTTACCTCACCACCAGCGGTGTTGGTGGGTTGTGTGTGTTGCTTACCCCACCACCAGCCGTACTGGTTTTTTGTGTGTGTTGCTTACCCAACCCCAGCGGTACTGGTGGTTTGTGAGTGTTGCTTACCCCACCACCAACGGTACTGGTGGCTTGTGTGTGTGTTGCTTACCTCACCACCAACGGTTCTGGTGGCTTGTGTATGTTGCTTACCGCACCACCAGCGGTACTGGTGGTTTGTGTGTGTTGCTTACCGCACCACCAGCGGTACTGGTGGTTTGTGTGTGTTGCTTTCCCCACCACCAGCAGTTCTGATGGTTTGTGTGTGTTGCTTACCCCACTACCAGGGTACTGGCCGTTTGTGTGTGTTGCTTACCCCTCCACCAGCGGTACTGGTGGTTTGTGTGTTGCTTATCCCACCACCAGCGGTGCTTGTGGTTTGTGTGTGTTGCTTACCCCACCAATAGCGGTACTAGTGGTTTGTGTGTGTTGCTTACCCCACCACGAGCGGTACTGGTGGTTTGTGTGTGTTGTTTACCCCACCACCAACGGTTCTGGTGGTTTGTGTGTGTTTCTTTCCCCACCACCAGGTGTACTGGTGGTTTGTGTGTGTTGCTTGACCCACCACCAGCGGTACTGGTGGTTTGTGTGTTGCTTACCCCACTATAAGCGGTACTGGTGGTTTGTGTGTGTTTCTTACCCCACCACCAAAGGTACTAGTGGTTTGAGTGTTGTTTGACACACCTCAATCGGTACTGGTGGTTTGTGTGTGTTGCTTACCCCACCATAAGCGGTACTGGTGGTTTCTGTATTGCTTACCCCACCACCAGCGGTACTGTTGGTTTGTGTGTGTTGCTCACCGCAACTCCCTGGGTACTTGTGGTTTGAGAGTGTTGCTTACCCCACCACCAGCGTTACTGGTGGTTTGTGTGTGTTGCTTACCCCACCACCAGCTGTACTGGTGGTTTGTGTGTGTTGCTTACCTAATCACCAGGGGTACTGGTGGTTTGTGTGTGTTGCTTGACCCACCACCAGCGGTACTGGTGGTTTGTGTGTTGCTTACCCCACCACCAGCGGTACTGGTGGTTTGTGTGTTGCTTACCCCACCACCAGCGGTACTGGTGGTTTGTGTGTGTTGCTTACCCCACCACCAGGGGTACTGTGGTGTGTGTGTTGCTTACCCCACCGCCAACGGTACTGGTTTTTGTGTGTTGCTTAACCCCACCACCAGCGATACTGGTTGTTTGTGATGTTTGCTTACCCCAACCCCAGCGGTACTGGTGGTTTGTGTGTGTTGCTTCACCCACCACCACCGGTACTGGTGGTTTGTGTGTGGCTTACCCCACCACCAGTGGTACTGGTGGTTTGTGTGTGTTGTTTAACCCACCACCAGCGGTACTGGTGGTTTGTGTGTGTTTCTTACCCCACCACCAGCGGTGCTGGTGGTTTGTGAGTGTTGCTTGACCCACCTCCAGCCGTACTGGTGGTTTCTGAGTGTTGCTTGACCCACCACCAGCGGTACTGGTGGTTTGTGTGTTGCTTACCCCACTACCAGCGGTACTGGTGGTTTGTTTGTGTTTCTTACCCCACTACCAGTGTACTGGCGGTTTGTGAGTTACTTACCCCACCAGCAGCGGTGTTGGAGGTTTGTGTGTGTTGCTTACCCCATCACCAGCGGTACTGTTGGTTTGTGTGTGTTTCCTGACCCACCACCAGCGGTACTGGTGGTTTGTGTGCGTTGCTTACCCCACCACCAGCGGTACTGGTGGTTTGTGTGTGTTGCTTACCCCACTAACAGCGGTACTGGAGGTTTGTGTGTGTTTCTTACCCCACCACCAGCGGTACTGGTGGTTTGTGTGTGTTGCTTGAACCACCACCAGCGGTACTGGTGGTTTATGTGTGTTGCTTGACCCACCACCAGCGGTACTGATGGTTTGTGTGTTGCTTACCCTACTATCAGCGGTTCTGGTGGTTTGTGATTCTTACCCCACCGCCAGCGGCACTGGTGGTTTGTGTATGTTGCTTGACCCACCACCAGCGGTATTGGTGGTCTCTGTGTGTTGTTTGACCCACCTCCAGCGGTACTGGTGGTTTGTGTGTGTTGCTTACCCCTCCCCCGGAGGTACTGATGGTTTCTGTGTTGCTTATCCCACCACCAGCCGTTCTGGTGGTTTGTGTGTGTTGCTTTCCCCACCAGCAGGGGTAATAGTGGTTTGTGTGTGCCGCTTAGCCCTCCACCAACGGTACTGGTTGTTTGTATGTTACTTACCCCACCACCAGCGGTGTTGGTGGTTTGTGTGTGTTGCTTTCCCCACCACCAGCCGTACTGGTGGTTTGTGAGTGTTGCTTACCCCACCTCCAGCGGTTCTGGTGGTTTGTGTGTTGTTTACCCCACCACCAGCGGTACTGGTGGCTTGTGTGTGTTGCTTACCTCACCACCAGCGGTACTGGTAGTTCGTGTGTGTTGCTTACCCCACCACCAGCGGCACTGGTTGTTTGTGTGTGTTGCTTACCCCACCACCAGCGGTACTTGTGGTTTGTGTGTTTCTTACCCCACCACCAGCTGTACTGGTGGTTTGTGTGTGTTGCTTACGCCACCACCACGTACTGGTGGTTTGTGTGAGGGCTTACCCACCACCTGCCGTACTGGGGTTTGGTGGTGTTGCTTACCTACCACGTACTGGGTTGTGTGTGCTTACCCCACCCACAGCGGTACTGTTTGTGGTTTGGACCGGGAAGGTGTTGGTAGTTGCTTACCCACCTACCACGGTATGTGGTTTGTGTAGTGCAACGAGTGATGGAGGAGGTAGGAACCACCGAAAAGCTGAAGGAAATGTAAGGGGAGGTTAAACTACAAAACGAAATTAAAATGGGCGACCGAGATCGGACTAAAGGTGGTAAAGTAGAGAAAGACGAATAATGAATTTAGATATTACAAACAATAAGATTAATATAAAATATATAATATGAATAATAAATATAAACATAAATAATAATAATAATACGGTAAAGTAATTACATAATGGAAAGTCAATATCATTAATTTAATACAAATAATTAAGATTATATGAGATCGAATGCCAATAATAATAATATAATATAATGAATATAAAAAATATTCATAAAAATATAAAAAAATAAAATATATTTAAAATACATAAATAAGTACTATGAGTACTATACACAGTATAATAATTTTTTTAGTGATTTATTTTTGAACCACTAGTTGATTTTAAGTTAAATGTTGAAGACCCTAACGAATTGCTAATTGTTTCAAACTCCTTAAAACAAATAAGAGATTGTTGTGAAACCGCGTTGTGTAATGGGTTGTGCCCAACTGGTACTGGTGGTTTGCGTGCATGGTTTTGTGTGATGCTTGACCCACCAGGGATGTGGTTGTGTGTTGCTTGACCACACCAGCGACGGTGGTTGTGTGTGTGTTGAACCCACCCACGGCTGGTTTTGTGTGCTGTTGACCACCACCAGCGTACTGGTGGTTAGTGTGTGTGCTTGCCCTCCACAGCGGTTGGTGTTGGTGGTGTTTGACCCACACCAGCGGTACGGTGGTTTGTGTGTTGCTTGACCTTACCAGCGGTACGGTGGTTGTGTGGTTGTCTTGACCCACCACCAGCGGTACTGGTGGTTTGGGTTACCGACTGGTTTGGTGCCGCTTACCACCACGCGTGTTTTGTGTGTGTGCTTGACCCACCCCCAGCGGTACTGGTGGTTTGTGTGTGTTTCTTGGACCCCGCGGTACTGTTGGTAGTTGTCTGCTTGACCACACAGCGGTTTGTGTGGTTGTTGTGCTACACCCACCGGTATGGGTTTGGTGTTGCTGCGACCCATACCGCGTTGGTGGTTGTCGTGCTGTTGTTGCGGTCTTGACCATCACCAGCGGTGTGTTGTTTCCACCCAGGGTCTGTGTACTGCCTCCACGGACTGGTGTTGTGTGGTGCTTGACCCCCAGCTATGGTGTTGTGTGTGCTGTTGAGCCTACCCCACGACGGTTTGGTGTTTGCTTTGGACCATCCCAGCGTACTGGTGGTTGTTGTGTGTGCTTTGACCACCACCAGCGGTACTGGTGGTTTGGTGTGTGCTTGACCCCAAACCAGCGGTATCTGGGTGGTTTTGTGTTGCTCTTGACCCACCACCGCGTGTCTGGTGTTTGTGTGTTGCTTACCCCCCACCACGGACTGGTGGTTTTGTTGTGCTGCTTACCCACCACACGGGCTTGGTTTGTGTGTGCTTGACCCCACCGCCGTACTGGTGTTTGTGTGTGCGCTTGACCACACCACGGTTGGTGTGTGTGTGCCTTGACCCACACCGCGGTATGGTGTTTGTGTGTGCCCTTGACCCACCACCAGCGGACTGGTGTTTGTGTTGGCTTGACCACCCACCGGTTGTTTTGGGGTTGCTTACCCACCACCAGCGGTACTGGTGGTTTTGTGTTGCTTACCACCAAGGTACTGGTGGTTGTGTGTGCTTACCACCACCCGGTTGTGTTGTGTCTGCTTGACCCCACCAGCGACTGGTGGTTTGTGTGTTTGCTGACGGGGACTGTTTTGACCCACCCTCGCGGTTGGTGGTTGTGTGTTGCTTGCCCACCACGGGTGGGCTGTGTTTTGTGTGCCTTGCCCACCACCGCGGTACTGGTGGTTTGTGTGTTGCTACTACCACCGCGGTTATGGTGTGTTGTTGTGTTGCTTTCCCCAAAGATGGTTCTGGTGGTTGTTGTTGCTTACCACCCGGTCTGGTGGTTGTGTTCGGGCTACCGGGGTGGTTGGTTTGTGCCCCACGCGGCTGGTGGTTTGTGTTGCTTCCCACACCAGCGGTACTGGTGGTTGTGTGTTGCTGCCTTGCCCACCCAGCGGTACGGGGGGTTGTGTGTTGACCACCACTGCGGTACTGTGGTTTGGTGTGCTGCTGACCCCACCACGCGGTTTTGGTTTGTGTGTGTGCTTACCCACCACCAGCGGTACTGGTGGTTTGTTGTTGCTGCCCACCACCGGTACTGGTGGTTGTTTGTTGTCTTGACCCCCACCAGGGTACATGGTTTGTGTGTGTTTTACCCACCCCACGGTACTGGTGGTTTGTGTGTTGCTTGACCCACCACCACACTGGTGGTTTGTGTGTGCTGCTTGACCCCACCCAGCGGTACTGGTGGTTTGCGTGTGTTGCTTAACCACCACCGCGGTACTGGTGTTTTGTTTGTGTTGCTTACCCCATCACCAGCGGTACTGGTGGTTTGCGTGTTGCTTACCCCACCACCAGCGGTACTGGTGGTTTGTGTGTGTTTCTTACCCCACCACCGGCCGTACTGGTTTTTTGTGCGTGTTGCTTACCCCACCACCAACGGTACTGGTGGTTTGTGTGTGTTGCTTACCGCACCACCAGCGGTACTGGTGGTTTGTGTGTGTTGCTTACCCCACCACCAGCCTTTCTGGTGGTTTGTGTGTGTTGCTTACCCCACCGCCTGGGGTACTGGTGGTTTGTGTGTGTTGCTTACCCCTCCACCAGCTGTACTGTTGGTTTGTGTTCTACTTACCCTACTAGCAGCGGTGTTGGTGGTTTGTGTGTGTTGCTTACCCCACCACCAGCGGTACTGTTGGTTTGTGTGTGTTGCTTAGCCCACCACCAGCAGTTCTGGTGGTTTGTGTGTGTTGCTTACCCCACCAACAGCCGTACTTGTGGTTTATGTGTGTTGCTTACCCCACCACCAGCGGTACTGGTGGTTTGTGTGTGTTGCTTACCCCACCACCAGCGGTATTGGTGGTCTGTGTGTGTTTCTTACCCCACCACCAGCTGTTCTGGTGGTTTGTGTGTATTGGTTACCGCACCACCAGCCTCTATCTTACCATCCTCAAATTAATTACTGCTGAGTTAATTCCGCTGACCATCCGACCATCCCCGGCAACGATCCATTCATGTGACGCAGAATGTCTGTTCCAGGAGTGGAGGAGTATGGCAGTGGTAATGGTAAACAATACAGACAAGTTGATGACGTGGAGTGGGAGCAGGGTGAGGAGGACAAAGAGTAGGGAGAGAGGGAGCATGAGTAAGAGAAGAAGTGGAAGTGGATGAAGAAGAAAAGTGAACAGGAAAAGGAGAAGGAGAAGAAAGGACAGGAAAGATGAAGAAGGGGTTGGAAAGAAGTCGAAATGAAGGAAGTGAAGGAAAAGAGAAGATGAGGAACAAAACCGAAAGTAAAGGGGTAGGCATGATGTAGGAAAGGAGATTATGAGTAGAAAAATGCGGAGAAATGTAATAATTGTTGAAGTAAAACTAAGACATGAGAACTGAAACTTGAAAAATTAAGTTATAATTGATAATAGTCAGGGGAAAGGAGAGAGATAAATGTATAAAATACGGTAAGACATGGGGGAAACTAAAGGTTATATGGGGAATCTCATATAATGTAAGAAACTGATGGGGATAGAAATACCAGTGTCAACTTTATTAATAGTAACACTGTTAATATTGCTAAGATTACACCGTATGAAATATATTTGAAATATATTATATACCCCTAGAGTGCAGTTAAATATTGACTGTTGCAACATAGGGTGTAAGACGTAAAGTTTAAATAACTCATAACACATAGTGTAACACAATATTAAGCAAAGTGTAAAACAGAGGTTAACACACAAAGTGAGAGACAATGTGTAACACAAAGTGAAGCACATTTAGTGAAACATATACATCAACACTGAGTATAACACTGTGTAACACATAGTGTGCAACAAACAAAGCGTAATATGTAAGTATAATGCAATGTATAACTCTAGGAGTAAAACACTTAGAGTGTAATACAAACAGTGTACACTCTCTCAGCTTGACTTAAGCAGGCTGCTGGCTTAGGCTCTTCCCCACAGACTGGATTAACTGGCTTGGCTTAATTTGCTAAATCTGGATCATCTCCTCGTAGGTTAACAAATAAGCAAATACAGCATGAAGTAATTAACCAGAAAGCTCTATAGACAAAGTTGTAGGATGCTGGCCTGGTTTACCATCATCTCTCTAGGCCTCCACGCAGTCACCTACAATGTCCAACTTGCTTGCTAGAAATAATTTCATTAAATCTGCGTAAAGACAAAATCACGCCTACACTGCTGGCACCATTTGTTGTGGGGGAAGGGGGTTCGTGAGGAGATATTGGAGTAAGGAATACACACGTTGGAGGTCTTGGAAGGGCATAATTCAGAGAGAGTCATGGGAAGCCCAGAAGCCTTTCCATCGAGCCTGAGGAGGAAGCCTCTACCTGGCACCACACATGTCCAGGAATCGTGATGTAATACAAAAAGGGAGCCTATTTATAAAGTAGCTGGGATTATCTACGTATACTACACGACTGAACCACCTCAACAACCCTCGGGCATGACCTACTTACACATTGGACATTTGTGATACCACCTACGACTGCTTCACCTCTCCTGCCTATGGTATATAAGCTACTTCTCCGCACATTTGCTGTATTTTTTTTTAAATTGATGGACTGACCACATCGACACAAGGCTGAGAGACTGATTACCTCAAACTCCTCCTGTTCTTCACCATTCTCTTTTGTATGAACTGATGAAGCCACTGTGTGGCGACACGTTTCCTCATTAAAGATACCCAAGTGTTGCACATGTGTCTCCTTTATCAACTTGTCGGTTCTCTGAACCATTCATCTACCAACCACTGTGAAAGAACAGTGAAATTCCAAGCGCTTTCATGATTTCTCACGTGACTTCAGGTAAGAAACTTAATAAATCATCAACTGTAACTTTTGTAAACAAGGCAGTAACATCAAAACTAACCATGTTAAAATCATTTAAGTCAGTCAAGGAGCTTAATTTATCAACTAAATCTATGTTGTTTTTAACATTAAAGTCAGAATTTTTTTCCAACAATAGGGCTTAAAATGTTACTTCCTTATTCACAAAAGTTCCAGTTGATGATTTATTAAATTTCGTGTCTGAAGAACTTGTTACAAACAGTGTGACTTTGTAAATGGTCCAAGTCGAACCGAAAAGGTGTCGTAGGCTCCTCTCTTCTATGTGTGGGTTATTTGTGTATTGTTCCAGTCACGGTATTGTGCCTTTTTTTTGTTATTTAAGAACTTGTTAATTACGATTTACCATTGCTAGTTCCCACTATCATTAAACTTATTAAACTTTGCATTGTTGATGCAAAATTTGTATTTAATGATAAATTTTACACTCAGAAGTTTGGTATGGCAATGGGAAATCCTCTTTCACCTGTTCTTAGTAATCTATACATGGAATTTTTTGAAACAAGACTGCTTAACACAATCCTCCCTAATAGAGCTAAATGGTTCAAATATGTTGAATTATTTTGTGTCTTATGCCTAAGAATGTAGATATAAACCATTTCCTTATTAAATTAAATAGCTTAGCCCATTCTATAAACTTTACTGTTCAGTATGAGGGAAATAACTCATTGCCTTTTCTAGATGTTTTGAATTATTAAGGGTAATAATGAATTCAAATTTAAAATTTACAGAAAACCTACAAATAGCTGTTCCTATTTACACTATTATTCTTCACATCAAGATAAAGTTAAACTGTCGGTTTTCTCATCAATGTTTTTGAGAGCTTTGCGTAATTGTAGTCCAGAGTCCATAGATAAAGAAACATCCAAAATATATGAAATAACTAATGATCTGAAATACCCAAGGAACGTAATTGATAATTTTTTTAAAATTGCTAGAAATACTTTTTACAATCTAAAAAGGGACAACCAGCCTTATTCAACCAAGAAAATGTTGTTCTCCCTTACCATGAGAACTTGGTTGATATGCCTTCTCTTCTTAAGACTTTCAATAAAAATCTTGATACAGTAAAAAAAACTTTTAATAAAGAATTTTCCCAAATTGCTGACGGATGTGTCTACTAGATTCCTTGTAAAATTTGCAATAAAGTTTATTATGGTCAAACTGGTAAAAGTCTCGAACTAAGATTAAGATTAAGACACTTACGCCCATAGGGAATTTTAAAAAGGAAACTTCGCCCCACAGGGGGCTTCATCAGTCTAATACAAAGTAGAAAAGATTAAAAGGAGGGTTTGAGGTATCAGTCCTCGCCGGAAACGAGTGTTTTCCATCACTATTGTAGAAAGAGCATATCCCGGGGAAAATTGCTTTTTAAACTGTAGTCAGTGATCGAGCAGGATGAGGCGGGATCATAGTGGAACCATCCATAATTTAAGTAGGTCTTCTAAAAAGGGATGGACAAGTATAGAAAGTAAATATAGATGAATCCTTTTCTTTTTGTACGGTGATAAAGCCACGTGTGGCGAAACGTTTCCAAATAAAATTCCCTATGTTGTGTGTTAAATTTTAACTTGTCGGTTTTCAAAAACCATTACGCAAAAAGATTAAAAAAACATAAAAAAACCATTGAACTGAAAAGATTCTAATCTCTATTTATTCACTGAGATATTTTAACCATCCAATTGATTTTCAAAATTTGAAAAGTTGTATCAAGAAAAGTCCATCGTCGACAGGAATAAAATTTGAATCATGTTTTTTTTTAAAATAATAATTTTCCCCTTTGGTTTAATAAATTAGATTCTTTTTTTAATTAAAAAAATTTGGGAAAAATTAATCATACATCGGACAAACATAAGTCTTAATTCTTGGGTAGGTATACTTTGGGCAAAATTTTTTTTTTTAAAATTGGGTGTCTGAAGGCCTCCTATTTGGGGTCAACAGCTGTTGCTTTTTTATGAGGAGTGGGTCCCGCATGTTGCTTTTTATTGTAGTGATATGATGGGCCGGCCCATTTATTTTTTTATTATTTTTTTATTTTATAATTAAACCAAAAAAAATATTTATATAATATATAGTGGCATCCATGGAAAATATTTTTATGAAAAATAACAATCCCCGCGTTATACTTTGAAAAAGTATTATCGGAAAAGATTATCAGAAGAAGATGATCGTGAACCCCTAAAAGGGAATCACTTGGCAACAGCAAGTTGAGGGAGGGGAAACCTTTGTCTAAACTACTAATTTCTTACCAGGAACTGAAGTAAAAATGAAAAAGTTGGGTTTAGCATATTTCATTTTTTGGTTTTTAAAAAAAGGCTTTCGACAATTTACCACACAGGGAACTGGTACAAAAGCTAGGGGGAAAAGCACGATTATAGGAAAAACTGCAAGGGATGGGGAAAAAACTGCGATATAGAAAGGGTGAGGAGGGAGGTAAAAAGGTAGGTAACAGGGGTCGCTCCTAATCCCAGTGCTGTTCTAGCATAGCAATGAATTTCGCAGACGTTTTAAAAACAAATGGGGAAAAACAAACTACTAACGGGAAAACTAAAAAAGGGGATCAAAAAAGACGAAACTGTTCGAAAAAATGGCTCCTGGATAAAAACCCCCCCAAATTAAAAAGTCAAAAATTTGGGGAACAAAAAAAAGCCCACAGGGGGTAAAGGCTCGGGGCAGTAAAAGATTGGAAGCTTTTTCTAAAAGGCAGAGGCTGGAGTCAGAAATAAACGGACACATCTCCTGAGGCGCAAATCAGCCAAAAACTGTGCAGCATATGGGGCCTGGCAAACCTAGTAAAAGCTTTTTTCGACATAAGGGGATCATTCACGATATTGTTACATAAGGCCCTTTTGGAGTATGTAGCACCTCACCTGTCATCGCTTTAAAATTTAAGAAAGGGCAAAGGTTTCAACAAGACTAGCCCCCAAATTTAAGGGCAACCCCCCTGATGAAAAGTTAAGTAGAAAGGAGGTATATGTAAATGACTTATAAAATTTTCCAAAAAAGACAGGGTGAACGGGGACAGAATATTTCGAATTGGACACAAAAAAAGAGATACACGGGAAGCTGAAACTCAGACGAGTCAAAAGGGGGTTAAAAAATTTCCCTTCTCCCTTTTGGTTGAAGAAAGGAACAATTTGGTGAGTGAAGTCAGGTATGATCCATAATAGCTTAAAACTTTGGACCGAAAGGGGTTGACCTTTTTGTGACCAGTAAAAGGGGTACCACGAGCTATGATTTTGAACCCTCAAGAACAATTTTCATCTAATCATATGCTTTATTCTTGAAAATTGAGGGGGACCTATTTCTATTCAAATTAGAATTTTTAATTTTTTCCCAAACAAACATAGCCAGGTGCAAAATTTTGGATTTTTTTTAAAATTAGGCCTGGGTAAAAAATTCACAAATTCCAAAACTTTCTCTAGGTGAATAAGATCTTTTTTCTGAAGAAATCGAAAATTTAGAGGTGAGGGGGTTTCATGGAGGGGAAATTTTTGTTTATTCCTCTTTGCAAGGGAATTGGTAAAAAAGTTGGTAAATTCCCAAACAGTATGTTAGGAAAAGGGTTACAAGTGCAATTAATGTACTTTTAAAAAGAAAAATTTCGCTCTTAGGAGTTTTGCGACCCCTTTTCGGGAAATTTCAGAAAGGGGATATAAAATTTAACAAAGAGGATAAAAGCAAAATTGTAGAGAAAATTCCCAGTAAAAGGGGAATCTCTCAGCTTTCTCGCCCCTTCACCCTTGGGGGACTAAACTCCCCAAAGGGGGCTAGTGGAGTTTTCCTCAAAAAGAGATTTAAAAACTCAAATTTTCTTTCCAGTGTCATAAGACCGCTACCTCTACTTGCTGGGTTGTTGCAACTACACAGGAGGTTAAACTTCGTAATTACTCTTTCCCCCTTACAGGAAAATTAGGAAAACCTGCCCCCACTTTATCAAAAAAGGGGACTCTTAAAATTGTAATCTGAGCTAAAAAACAAAAAAACTACCTTTTGCATTGAAAAATGTTGCAATGTGTAGCAAGGGAGAAAAACCCAAACTGATCAGCAATCCTTTTTTGGGGGAAAAGGGTCCAAGAGGGGCGGAGGGCAGCAGGCTCAGATTGCTTCAGGGAAAGGACGAGAGACGTTGTCAAAAGGGGGCACGCCTCTTTATCGAAAAAAAAAAAAGGAACAGTAGGACAATTTTTTTCCGACTCTGTTCATTATGACAATTTTCAGAATTTGGGGTAAAATTTTCCGCAGTGTTATTGCTTTCCCTTTTTTTTCCCCTGTTGTGGATAATGCCCAAACTATGAAAAAATGATAAATGAATGGTGAAGTCAACTGGTATTGCGAGCGATTGCAAGGGGACATCCCCGCGTATGGTAAACTATGCAACCTCCCCCAGACACAACAGCCTTCGCCATCTGTAAAAACGAATCAGCAAATGGCGCGCAACGCCTTATTTTCAGTTAAAACGAGCAAGTAAGTCTTTTGTAACCCAATTAAAAACCATTTTTGGGCAACACAAGGTGATTGGGGGGCTGTCCTAAAAGGGGTTTATCGGGGGCTTTGAACCCCAAACCAAATGAGTTCCACTAACCCTTTCAGATTTGAAAGGAAATAGCGCCCTTTTGGGGGCAAATTATATAATTAAATATTTTAATCTACAGCCCGGTAGTAAGTAACGCACCCAGAAGGGATGGCCCAGGTGTTGGCTACAACCGGGCTTTTTACGATAATAACGATTATATATTTTTCATGCAGGAAATGTTTTATCTATCCAGTTCTAAATTTTAAAAACCCAAAATTCCTTAATCACCTAAAACCCCACTTTTCAAATACTATTGGATACAATTAAACAGTTTATTATCTTTGAATATTCCCATATTCCAAACAAAAAACCTCACCATCACATAACAACCAAGAGTTACCTTGACTTTACTCTCTCCCCACTTTAGACTACATTTTTACATTCTATTTTACACAGCAGACTCGTTAGATCACTGTGTGCTTATGCTTTATTCACCTAACAGTTTTACCCATCATAAATCTTTGTAAGAGCACGTAGCCAAGAAAAAGAAAGCTTGCCGCTGACTGTCTTTGATACGACAATCACGTTTTCACTGAGGTCGTATGCGACCAAAAAGATCGGTAGATAACATAGATTTTCAAACTACGGGAAAGGGTCACTTAAATTAGATAATGGACAAAACAGAGCCCCGGGGTTTTTTTTCAAATGTAACCGCTATTAAAACACGGGGGGTAAAGAGACTCCTGGGGAGGCCGATGGCTTAAAACACACTGTATTACTAAAGGGGTTTGCGCTAAAATGTACAGTACACAGAAAAACCCTGATCACGGGCATAAAAAGTTAAATTTAGATTGAACTACGTAAAAGGAAAAGACTCGTTGCTATCAAGCTCAATCTCAAAGACACCTTTCACATCATCAGGAAAACCATCTTGGGATTAAAACCATTCGGGAAGCTTTTTCTATAAATTTAATAAACAAAAAAACCTGTATTTTTTTGTAAGGAATAAAAACTCCGGAAACGAGACGTGCTACAATAAAAATAAAAAATTTTTTTTTCATTGTCCTTTTACCTAAAAAGGGAATTTTGGGGGTACCCGGGGCCTGGTGGCAAAAGCCTGTTCACCTGGAAGGGTCCGGGTTTATTCCCCGCGAAGGGGGGGAAACATTGGACATTTTTCCTTACCCCGGGTTGTCGTGTTCACCCATCAATAAAAGGGTACCGGGGTTTATCGACGGTGGGGGGTCGCCCCCTGAGAAAAAGCGACCAAATTTTGCCCGAAATTCTCAGCTAAAAAGGGCTTTCTATATTAGTAGTCGTTGATATCAGCTAGGCCTGATACCTGCAGTGTTTTGAGTAAAAAAGTTATCATTATATTAGATTTTTTCATTATTAGTTAGTACTGTCGCCCAAAGGGGGAATCCCCCCTTTTAATTTCGGGGGGCTTAATGGTTACCTTCCAGCATCCCAAAGGTTCAAAACCCGGGAATTTTAGTTTCCTTTAACAGCATTGCATTTATTTTTCGATTTAAGTTTGTTCCCGCAATTATATTTATGAGATGTGCTGCCACCCCCCGTGATTGGTTTATGTGCATTGCAGAGTTTTTATGATTTCCCTTCCCTTTTGGATTTTTGATTATGAAGGGGGGCTTGGTTTTTAGTTTTGACTTGCATTTTTAATTATGAGTTCGACACATTGCATATCATTTTGAATAATCCCTTGCAACAGTGATTTGTTGTTTACCCACTTTTAAAACACGGTGTCCTTTTGATGGTCAAAGGGGTGATATCTAGGGGAAGTAACCCCCCAAAACCATAAACACCGCTGGGAAATTTATCTTGCCTACATCCTTACAATTTTTGGCAGGTTTTTGTAACCACACTTTATATTAACAGTTTGGTCATCATTGCCAGGGGTCTACATCACTCCTACAAATTTTGTTATTTAAATCATTTACAATGTTTTTTAGCTTTTTCACTCTGTGATAGTCATACACCCATATTCCTAATTGCCTGTCCCAAAAAATAGGTAAAAAAAGGGAAAGAATAAGAAGTTTAGTTGTAAATGTTTACAAAAAAAAACATTCTTTTTTGGGATCTCTATGAATGGTTGTTCAAAGAATGGTTTGAAAAGATCCCTAATGCCCCTTACACTTTTTATGCAACTGATGCCTATGAAACTGAAATGTCGAAAAGGTTTTAAACATAATTGATTATTAATAATAAAAAAAAATGCAAATTAAAGTACCCTCAATATCTACATCACCAAGCATAGGGAACTTTAAATTTGCATGTAAATAATACAGAGAATACTGCAATTATTGTTTCAACCCGGCCCATTTCAACTGGGTTAACTAGCAGATATTACTCCTTTGTTTACTAGTTGTTTGAAAGATTTATTCGCCCATAGGATCGAGAATTTTTTTTTAATTGCCTTCCCAAACTCTGATCGGAGGTGGCTGACCCACGAGCAAAGCGCGACGTAACAGCAACACAAAGCAGGAAAAAATGCAATGCAACTAACAATGATGGCACCAAAAAAGCAAGGGGAACCCCAAATTAAAGGCACATAAAAAAATAAACAAAATTTCCCTTTAAAACAGGGGCCCCATTTTTGAAACAGGTACTCATAAAGCCCGTACCTGACCAAAAAGGAAAATACTAGCAAAGTACCCCCATTTAAATAGACAAGAATTTTAGGGGTGAAATAACTTTGGGTTTTTTATCTTGATATTTTTTTATCTCACCATCAACACTATTTTCAGTTTCTATAGGTTGAGTGTAGAAAATTTGGGTTTTCTCACTAATTACATTTTTCATTCCATATGAACGAACTCTAGTATGGTTAATCACTGAAACGTGTAAAAAGAAACTTCTTAAAAGTAATACCCCTTGGAACCCCCATCCTTTTCTTGAGCGGCTGAAATTTTCAACTAGAAATGACATCTTATGTGAATAGGACCCCAAATCATACCCCTAATTTTCTACAAGCTTTAAACTTGATAATTTTTAAACATTTGTGGGGTTTCTGTGATGCGGCAAAAATAATGAGTCTCGATATGCCCACTTTTCCTCTGTTTTTTAAGGGGGTCCCCAATTTATTAAAATTTTTCAGCTTTACTATGGACTATGAACAGTATCCTACCCAGATAAATTTTCTCTCAAGAAATTTGGGGAGCAGTAGTTTCACACAAAAAAAGGGATGCAATGGTTTCACTCTTTCGTAAGGTATACAGTGGTTCCCTCACTTGTAAAGGGTTACAGTGGTTTTCCTCTCCTAGAAGGTGAGAGTGGTTCCTCCACTATGTAAAGGTGAAACAGTGGTTTTCCCCTCACTATGTAAAAGATTAATTTCCTCTCATTGTAAGGTATGCTGGGTTTTCTCACTATTAAGGTGATAAAGTGGTTTCCCCCACAGAAAAAGGGTGCAGTGGTACCATCAACTGAGAAAAAAAGGAATTGGTTTACTCCTAGCTGAAATTCTACGTGGTTTTCCCAAGGAACTGTAATCGATGTTTCCAAAAAATTTTTCTTCCTGTTTAAAAAATTTAAATTCGCATCCCCTACACCCAATTGGAAATCCCACTTAGGAGATAACCTACACTACTGTGCTGACTATTTAAGGGGACCCTCCTGGATACAGGAATATAACAGTAGAAAAAAGACACCCTAAACGGGAAAAGAGGGTTTTATGAAAATGGGATTTGGGACAATCTAATCCGTTGGGTGCAAAGGTTAAAGACATCAAGAAAATCTAAATTCATCCAACAGAAAAAACAATTTTAAAAAGGTTTTTTCAAAAGACGTAAAAAGGTCCCAAGTATAAAACGGGGGAAAACTTTAATAAGTATTTTTGAAGTTTTCTGTATTTTTTTTATTTTTTTGGTCATTGTTTTGGGAACAGGGGGAGAACATCCTCCATATATTGGGAAGTCGGGTTAATTTACAAACTTTTTACTGGGTGAATGCTTTGGGGGGATAGTGAGCTTTGTCTGACTTTGGTTTTGGGTGGAAAATTGCCAGGTGGGGGGAAAAACGTTTGGGGATAAAAAGTGGAAAAGGTTTTGGTGGAATACTGTTAGAAGGTGGGAAAGGGGAAAAATGGGTTTTGAAGAGGAAAATGGGGGTGAATGAAGTGGGGCTAAGATGAACGTGTAATACGTTATAATTTTCATTCTTGTTAGCGGTTCAATAACTCCTCCTGGTTTTCTTGAATTAACTAATTTCACTTCTGAATTTCTGTAAAGGTGGAAATTTTGTCGCCTCCTTTCTCTGAAATTTTTTTTTGGGTTTCCCTTTTTAGACACTTTCAAAGACCCCCTAATTTTTATTTTAGGTCGTCGCTCAACCCTTGGGAGGGCGACTGAGCTGAACCGCCTCCTACTGACAGCTGGTGAAAGCAGGTTTTCACAAATTGGCGCAGCAGGGCCGTCGTTTTTTTAAACATTTCATAGAAATGGTGCATGGGGCTGTCCCCGCCCCAAAATGCCCCGGTTTTCCTTTTTCTATAAACCTAAACCTACGGTATACAAACGAAATTTTATGTTGACGTGCATACGAATTTTCGTCAAAAATCGTAATGCTAGTGGCAAAGAAAAGATGTGGGGAGGTACCAGGGTAGTTTTATGATGGAACCGCTGTGACCCCGCGACTACACACGGTTTCCCGTTATTATACGTGGATCAAATAAAAATGTGCTTTTTTTAGGCTATGAGTCGGACCCACCCGCTGTTTTTGAAAGATACGGAAAGGTTCACATGGCACATGGAGAAGTGAATTGAAGGTTGTGCTGGGCACCCAGCGAA
The DNA here is from genome assembly GCF_026875155.1 of Cherax quadricarinatus. Taxonomy (NCBI): domain Eukaryota; kingdom Metazoa; phylum Arthropoda; class Malacostraca; order Decapoda; family Parastacidae; genus Cherax; species Cherax quadricarinatus. The sequence continues at coordinate 14,027,784 of NC_069399.1, read as the reverse complement.
TTTTTCACTTTAAAAATGATGTTGCGACACCTATTCTGTCTAGTAATTTTTTGAAGACTTTTCCCGGACCAAGTGATGGTCACCCGTGGAGGCGGGCTGCTTTTATGGCCCTTCAGGGGTAGTAATGGAGGGGTAGAGGGACGGGAAAGAGCGGCGCTCATCTGGTACCGACGGGTGTGCTAAAATGGCAAGTTCGGTAAAAAGGTTTTGGGGGGGGCGTGCGAGGAGAGGTTTTGGAGGTCGACGAACCGAGGCCTGTTAAAGTTGGGTTTTCGGGGGGTTGGAAATGTCCGGGTGGGGAAACGAAGGAAAAGGGGTGGGTGGCCCCGTCCCAAAGGGGAGCCCCCCCCATTCGGTTTCAAGGCTAACGTAAAAAATTTTTGGATTGTGAGATAAGAAGAAGTAAAATATTCAGTGGGGTTTTTAGTAAGGTGAGGTGTAACGTTGTGTTGTGGAAGAAACAATCACAAACCCGGATTATGTTGACATTTAGGGGCATAATGTTTTTTTGCCACGCTCGTGAGATTGACAGGAGTGGGCTTTAAATTTTTTGGGAGCTAGCCCATTTTTTGTGCACAAGGAAAAGGTGGGGAGGGGAGTTTTTAAGAGGGAGGTGCGCAGGGGGGATGGGTGCCCTTTTTGGTTTTTTAGGGCTGGCGGAAGGGGCGGTAGAGTTTTGAAAGATTTTGTGAGGGTTTTTTTTTGGTAACACCTGCGGCCACTTCCTGCAGTTTTCAGGTTTTTGGGGGGCAATTGAACGTGTAATAATCGTAGGGAGGGGAACCGGGGGGGCAGGGAAATTTTTCCATTGTTTTGGGGATCTGTTTAAAAGGGGTGTGGTTTGGAGATGTGGGGGGGGGTCCTCGTGGGGGGTAGAACCCCTTCGTGTGGGAAGGGGTATGCTGCCGGCTGGGCGATTATACATAATAGGGAAGGGGGGGTTCGGGAAGTGAGTGTGTTGGAAGAGGGTTTTTTAGCCAAGGGGGGGTTTTGGCGGGAAATTTGGGGGGGAGGGATTGCCTAACAGGTATGGGAGTTACTGGGGGAAAAAGAAACTGGTTGCTTTTTGATTGTAGGGAAGGGATTCATTTGTGCGAATGAGAACGGTTTGGGGCCTGGGTGGGTGTGGAGGGGATTTCTGAGTGGTGGGATAAAGGGACAAAGAAGAGGGTCCGGGGGAAATTTTACGTTTTATGGGGGGGGCGTAAGAAACAGTTGGGCCCATGGGCTTATCAGTACTGGGCATTAAAAGTTACGAAGGGGGAGGAGGGAGGCGGGATACCATTTTTCGGAAATAGAGGGGTGAAAAACAAAAAAGGTATTGCCAAAAAGAAAAGGTTTTGATGCAGCAAGGGTGCTGGAGGAAAGAGGAGGTGATACTGGGTAACAGGCCTCCGGTTCCCGCAAAGGGAAGGGGTTGACGCATGGCAAAGGAAAGGTGGGTTGCGGTGCCAAAAGGGGTGGAGGGGTAAGGGTGGGGGAAAGTGGGCACCACGGAGGGGGGGAGGTATGTGGATGAGTGGAGGGGGACATGAAGAGTTTGTTCGGAAGAGGTTTTACGGATAGGGGGGTTGGGGGCAATTTGCTTTTAAAGGGGGAAGGGGGGCATTAATGAAAAACATGGAGGAGGAGTACATAAAACATAAGAACAAAGAAAGGAGGAACACTGCCAGCCTTTTGGCCCATACAAAACAGGTCCTTTACAATTTAAACCCCCAACAAACATTTGCCAACCCCAATTTTCATGCCACCCAAGAAACAAGCTCCCATGGCAAGTCCCACTCAAAACCAACCCCCCCATAGTATTACCAACCAAATTTGAAAAACTCAAAATCCTAGCCCCAATAACCCAAATAGGTAGACTGTTCCCTCATCAACTCCCCCATTTCCAAACCAATACTTTTCCCATGTCCTTTTTAATTAAACTTATCTAATTTAAATCCGTTTCTGCGGTTTTTGGGAAATCCTCAAAACCTTTTTAAAATCCCCTTTATTAAAACCTATCTTTCCCCTTAAACACTTCGATCAGGTCTCCCTCATTTTGTTTTTAAAAAGTGAATGAACTTAAGAGTCTTCAATCTTTCTTCATAAGAGAAAATTTTTAATGCATGTTTAATTTTCACGTACCTGAATGTTTTCTAACGAAATTTTTTCCTTCTGTAATATGGAGACAAAATTTACGCATAAAACAGGTGAGGCCTTTCTAATATGATAAAGCGCAGTATGACCCCTGGGCTTCTGTTCTTACACTTCTTTATATAAAACCCCTAAAACTATTTGCCTTTTTTAACGCTTAGGCTTTTCTGTCTTGTTTAAGGTTCTGCTTACCAAAACCCCCAATCCTGTCGCCCAAACAGGCTAAGTTCTACTTAAAAACTTGTGCGGGGAACACCCACCAAACCTTGAAAATCTACTTGCGCAACATTCCAAACCCCCAAAAATTTTTAAACCCCAACCCAACATCTAGGTTTTAAACAAATTTTTCCTAAAACCCATTTTTTGCCGGGAATTTGCTAATCCTGAATTCCCTAAACATTTTAAAATTTTAAAAAAACCGGGGCCCCAAGACTGAACCCTAAACCCCCTTGTTACTATCCCCCCCGGATTAACCCCCTTTTTTGGGCCCTCTTTCCTTTTGTTTTTGGGAGCCCTGATTCGATCCACAGAGCCTCTTCCCCCAATGCCAGAGCTTTCTACTTTTTCAACGTCTTTGGTGCGGAAATCTATCAAATGCCTTTCTAAATCTAAATAAAATAAATCAAATTTCTTTATCGGGTCAAACCTCAAAAAATTCTGAAGAAAATTAATAAATTAGTTAACAGCATTTATGGGGTGATTGGGTAAGGTCGAGGATAGAGGGCAGCCGGTGCTTCTAAGTGCACATTTGGGTGTATAAAGGATTTTTTTGTGAGGGTTTTTCAATTTCATAAAAGGGGAGGGGTGGTTGGGGGATTTGCAGGGAACGACGATCATGGTCTTGGGCCCAAAAGGGAAACGTCAATCAGGTGAGGACTATCGGGGAATATTGCCTTTTGCGGGTTATAAATTTTCAAAAACTATTAGTTTAAACGGTTGAAAAAAGCCATTGGAAAGGTTATAGCGGGGTCAATATGGGGGCCGGGCGGGCAAAGTTGGGGCATGGGGGCATTGGGGGGTTTTTGGGGAGTAGCAAGAGAATGGGGTGTTAGATCCGGATTGGAGGGGGCCCCTATGATATGTGGAACGGAAGCGTTGTGGGGTATATGAATACAGGGGTTTGGGGAGGGAATGTGTGTTGGGCACGTACTTTGTAAGGGGCGGGGATGTGTGTACGTAAATGGGGGGGTGGGTCGGTGCTCAGATGGGGGAGGGGAAAGCAACAGGGGGTTTTCCCCCTTTTATCTGTTATTTGTGTGTTTCCAGGACCTTTTTTGGGCGGGGGAGCATGTTGAGGGAGGGGGGGGGGATATCTGGGAATGGGAGCCACGCATTTTTGGTTTGTTGATGCTACGACAGTCCCCCGGCGGGGGGGGGGGGGGGGATTGGAGGGCGTGGGAGGGTCTGGATTTTTTTTGGAGGCCACGGGTAGAAAATAAATGGGATAATTGAAGTTCATGGGGATTTGGGGGCTGGGATTGGGGGTAGGTGGAGTCAGTGGGAGGTGGTGTGTGTGGAACAGGTAAAGATTTAAGAAGTGTCTATATTTGGGGTGCACGAGCACGAGGGAGGTTAATTCGAGGAGTGCGTAGATCGCGTTCTGGGGAGATTTAAAGGTTTTCGGCCGACTCTCCACGCTACCCAAAGGGGAAAAGTGGTCAATGGTTCTCTATGCAAAAATGGCACTTGCAAGATTTACCCTTTGGGGCTAGGGATTTTCAGTGATGTTGTGTAGGGTATTTCCCCTTTTATTTGGGGGGTCGGGGTTGATTGGTTAAGAAGGGGGGGGGAAACTCCCAACACCAGGGGAACTGGGGGTTAAAACCTTTAGTGTAGATTGAAGAGTGTTTAAAGTTTTCATGGGGAATTATATATGGGGCAATTAGAGATAAAGATTGGGGGAATGTAGGATGGCTATAGCTTGACCTTTTTTGGGAAAAAATGTTGTATGGGCTTTTTGAGGGGGAGGTGGGGAGAAGGATTTCCCCGGGGTTACGGGACTTCTGAATTTATAGGGGGTCAGGGGAAAAGACGGCTGGTCTTCTTGGGGGGGGAATTTGTTGCCCAGGAGTGTGCCAACGCAGGCGGTGTGATTGTGTGTGTGGGGTCAGGGTGTATGGTTTAGGAGGTTTATTTTGGAAAACCGTGAGGGATTTTTTTAGTTAGGGTACCCTTTAAGGGACCCAGCTGTGGGGGGTTTAAATTTTTCTGTTGTATGTGTGATGTTCTGGATAGAGTTTGCGTGAGAATGGTCATTGGTTCTGTCGGGCTTTGCCTGGCGTTTTCTCTGGGCTCATGTCAATCTTCTGGTTGTCATGTTGCATGGGCATGTTGGGCTTGAGGGCTCGTAATGACCCTCTTAATGTAATAAGTGTGAATTGTGTTTGTGCTTGTAGATGTAAGACCTTGTAGGTGTATTTTTTGTTGTTGTTGAATGTGCGTATACAGCCTTGTGGAAATGTTCCATGTGTTCCATGTGTGATATGCTTATCGCAATTGAGTTGTTACATCTCTTGTTATTCATGTACTTTGTTATGACTGTTTTATGTCAGCACATGTTGCAATATTTGCTTGTTCATGTACTGTGTATTTTCTTTATGCATTGCCCTGTCACACGGGATTTACTGACATTTTCTTACAATGTTATATAACGTGTTCATCCTGTGGATGGGTGCGGAATGACAGTCTTATGACTTTTCTAGTTTTGTAACTGACTCGTATGGCTTATGGTGAGGTGAGCCTGTGTGACTGTGTGACTGTGTGACTGTGTGACTGTGTGACTGCGTGACTGTGTGACTGTGTGACTGTGTGACTGTGTGACTGTGGGGAACTTACTGCAATGGGGGGTTAGTAGGGTAAGAGTGTTCATTTTGTCTTATATTGAGTTTATGGTGTAGGTTATTTCACTTATTCATTAATGTGCAGGTTGTACGTTACCGATATATTTATCACGAATGTTTCTTATCTTATTGTGACTTTGTCATATGTCAAGGTACGTTATGTTAACATTGTATACCCGAAGAGATTGTAGATTTAATGCATATTTCTAAAATAAATTGTAGACCCTGTTACCGGGGTCACCTGCATGTTATGTTCTTGTTGTGTTCTTGTATACATGGGGTTGATTTCTTTTCCCATTCTTCTTAATGTTACGTTTTGTTTTATGCTATATTATTATAGTGAGTTTCCACGTAACCTCTTTTGTGTTTGTTAACGTTCAAGTTGTGGTAAGCTGCTATTATATGTCCTGACGGATTGAGTTTCATAATTTATTTATTTTAAGCGTATATCAGCCCTTGTTTAAGGGGTTTTATTTTCGTTACGTATTGGATTTTAAATAAAATAAAAAATATTTTTATTTTAAGAAAATAATTTTAAGCAGCCACCTGATTGACGTCTCATCGATGTGTCCTTTACGTCCCTATCTTTGTTCATCTATTATGCTATATTTTTTCATATTTTATGCCGAATTTTTTCATATTTAATGCCGTATTTTTTCATATTTTATGCCGTATTTTTTCATCGTTTTCTACTCTCTGTAAAGTTACAACAGTTTTTTTATACATTAATCATTGTCTGAAAATACTTTTCACTTTATGTTTCCTTTTTCTTTCAAAGTTTTGCCTTTATCACTGGTCGAGGTATGACTCCCTAAGGGATATATATATCCCTAAAGGGATGTATTTCTATCAGAGTTTGCTATAATCCCTAGTTATTGGATTTTTTTTTGTCTGAAAAGTTTACCGTACAGCCTTTTAATGACCCTCGTGTAGTCGATAGGATTTAAATCCCATTAAACAACGTGACCAATTTTCCATCAGAGGATATTTGTCCTTAGGAGTGTATTTCTCCCAACATATATATAATGAGAGTTTCTTTTATCCTTATTTTAGGGCTAAAATTTTTCTTGTCTGATGTTGAACATATTACTCGTGTAATCGATTGGCTTAAACCGCATTAACAGACCTACTCTCCATCACAGGATATATACACCGAGAGTTGTATTTCCCTCAACGTTATGTGCTGAAAATTTACTCTAATCTATTCTGTGTGGATAGAAGAATGTTTATCTGGTTGTTAGAAGGTTAACTCTATCCTTCTTGATCCTACAGTAGTCGATAGGCTTTATATCCCATTAACTGTCCAACTTATTATCTAAACTGTTACGAGTGTTCTTCAGGTACGTTCATTGCTTTACAGTACCATCAGTGATCTTGTTCTGTAGCTGCTGCTCTGTACTGCTACCAGATATTTCGTTCTGCATTCATTTTTTCCGATGATGTACCAATGGTCATGTAATATCATTTTAATTGCAATAAACAATCTCGTTGTGTGACCGAAGCTTCGCAGTACTATTAAAAGCGTTGTATAACTGAAGTTTCCCAATATAAACGAGAAGAAAAGAGCAGTGGTTGGGGCAAGTAACAAACTTCACTTTACTGAGCTTGTAATCTTTTGCTGTCACACTTGGTCAAAGCAACCAGTTATGAGACAAGTAATGGCCGTGCCACCCTTACACGCTCTCATAAATAATGCTGTAAGAAATCGGGAGTGCTCGCTCGAAACTACATTTATAAATCCTGTCTAAAAAGAGTTAGAATTTATTACATACGCACTTTATTATTACGTACTACGTATGATCATTTTTATCTATTTTTTCGAACTCATGAGTGCAACTTCAGACTATTTAAATTTTACAACTCAACAGTTATCACCCTCATCTTACTTCTATGTTTGGTTCATACAATATGTTTATTGTATGGTATGCTACATCCCTCGATGAAAATCACGACATTCGACTAACATCCAAGTACATATTAAGAACTGGTGTAAAAATAATTCTCACATCTCGTCGTGTACTGGATTAGATTTAATGAACTCTTAGATGTGAACTGACTGTTATTCTGAACAATATGTCATATAGTTTCACTTTGGCAGGTAATAAGGTTTTGACTGTGGTATTGTGTGATATTAATTTAAATTCTATGTAAATCGTTCACAGAATCTGAAGGCATTATGTCAGTTTGGAAACAGGCCAAGTGTTTCCTGACGCGGGTCTTAGTCATATGATGACCCACAGCTGGGGCTTTCGGTCATCTGACCGAGGTCTTCCACTGGCTTAACGGTCCACCCCTTTAAAAATCCACAGAATCTGAATTCTGAAGATTCTATTTATTATTTTTTTTTATTATCACACTGGCCGATTCCCACCAAGGCAGGGTGGCCCGAAAAAGAAAAACTTTCACCATCATTCACTCCATCACTGTCTTGCCAGAAGGGTGCTTTACACTACAAGATTCTATTTGTAGTAACCAAAACTGAATACATGGTGCGCGACATAATCATGAGTTCAAAAGTCGATCTTCGGTAGGGCTCGTTCGTGAATCTTCCGTGTGCGTTTTCTTAAATATTCATAGATATGCATAAATAACCCGCACATACGAGAGAGGAGTTTACGACGATGTTTTCGTCTGACTTCGACCATTAACAGAGTCAGGAGAGAAGGAAGCAGTATATATAGGCCAGCTGACAGGAATGGTACAAGTCGGACCGAAACGTCGTCGTAAGCTCCTGTCTCCTATGTGCGGGTTATTTGTGTATTGTTCCTGTCACGGTATTGTGCCTTTTCGTTCTTTATGGACCCAGCAGGTGAACGTCTTATTCTTTCCAACTTTTTCAATGTTCTTCCTTTTAAATCCCTCTTTCGTTCTTATGAGGCTGCTCTCATTGCTTCCAGGCGTCGTAAGAATCATCTTCACGTTCTACGTGACTGTCTTGCTGAACAAGTTTTGGCTCTATCCTTCTCCAGTTTCCTGAAACCCAACTCACTGGGCATTCCCTTTCCTGATCATGCCCGTCTCCTACAGCTCATTCTTTCTACTAAGTCTCAAGCTGAAGATGCCATCTTTACTCTCCATCAACGTCAACCTGCTGTTTGCTTCTCTTCCACAAGATCTCTGTAACCTTCTCACTACTATTGCTTTTGACACTGTTCGCCTTAATTCACAAATTCATTTTTCTAAACTACACAGTAAACTTCAGCGTTTTACCTCAGATAGCCCTTGGCCAAAATTCTCCTTTACTGACTGTGTTACTAATCTGTCTTCTGTCACACTCTCCCAACATGAGCTTGAATTTCTTGGTTTCGGTTTTTCCTTTGCCACTTCACCTGCCCCCCTGCGCTGGTATTGCCCTGAACTGTCAACTTTTCGTGGCGCTCTCATTTCTGCTCTTGATAGTTTGTTGTCTAAGAATTACCACCTTCCTAGCCGCATTCAGCTTGCCCTATCTTCTCTTAAAGTCTAACACTAACAGTGTCATCCTTTCTTATGACAAAGGTAATTAGAAAGTTATCCTTCACAGCGAGGATTACCTCCGTAAAGCTGAAGTCTTGCTCTCTGACTCACGTATCTACACTTCTCTCGTTTCCAACCCTCTTGATCGCATCAAGAGAACTTTCAACCAGAAACTAAAGACACTCTCCGTCCTCTGTCCTCCTGACTAAGTAATTAATTAAGTAAGTAAGTAAGTTTATTCAGGCATACACAAATACAGTTACATAGATTATCATACATAGCAGCATATTTGTAATGTTTTTAGGATAACCCACAAAAGTCAAACCTCCTTCAACGTTTTCATGTTATTTGTCCCTCTCTGCCTTATTTCTATGGCATTCTCAAAACTCATAAACATGATATTTTTTACGTCCCATCATATCCTCTAGAGATTCTTTCTTTTATTCTCTTGCTTCTTGGCTGGCCAAAGCCCCTTCACTCTCTTTCTTGGTACTATTTTTCCTGCCCACCGTCGTCACTCTCAAGACTTTATTGTACGTGCTAGCCCTTTCCCGACCTGTGAGATGCTTAGTCTTGACGTTGAGTCCCTCTTCACTAATATTCCTCTTGAAGTTCTTAATTTTCTCAGAGAGAAAGCCAGTGAAGGCATCTATACGTATAGATGTCTTGCTTGATCTTCTTCGCCTTTGTGTGGACTTAAATTCCTTTTCCTTCCAATGGAAATTATTTTCAATCATTCGTTGTCACAATGGGCTCTTCTGTACTCCCTATTCTTACTATCCTTCATTTGGAATATTTCGAAACTATTCTTCTTCCTGCTACTGGTGTGCGCCCTTCACTCTGGCTCCGCTATTTAGATAACATCTTTGTTCTTTGGTCTCATGACACTAGTCTCTTCTAACCATTTCTCGATGCCCTTAATTAATGTTACCTTTCATTAAGTTTAAGCTGAATGGGAAACTAATTATGTATTTGCTTCCTTTCCTTGATGTTCATGTCCATCGCTCAGATACAGGTTTTGCTTTTCCGTGCACAGCAAGACTATGCACAGTGGCATGTACATTTCCTGCTTTTCTTATCATGTCAAGAAAAGTGTTCTTATTTCTCTCTTTCTCCATGGTCTCTTCATTTGTAACCCTCAGTTCCTTGAATCGGAAATTTCCACTGTTCGTAATTCATTCTGTCGTCTAGGCTACCCTGCTTATTTCATAAACTCTGCCTTCTCACGTGCTAAACGGACTCTCGTCTCTCTCAAATTTTCTACTCCTGGGAAATCTCCTGTCCCCTGCCTTCCCTATGCGTATTTCCAGTCTTTCTAATCTCTACAACTCTCTCCGTTCCTTAGACATCAAACTTACTTTTTGCCAGACTAACACTTTTCGTACCAATCTAGTTCTTACCTCTCCTACCGCTATAGATGCCACTGGTGTCTACTTTGTTCCTCTTGTTCTCTTCAGTACTTTGGAGAAACTGGCCGTTCTCTCTCTGACAGATTCATGGAACACTAAAGTAATGTTAGGCTTGCCGACACAAATAATGCTCTTTTCTGTCATGTCAGAGATCACAGTCATCCTATTGACGGTCGGTGCTACTTTAGCGTGCGGTCTCCCAGCTCATTTACATTTTAGCGTGCGGTTAGGTTATGTTAAGTTAGGTTAGGTTAGGTTAGGTTAGGTTAGGTTAGGTTAGGTTAGGTTATGGCTAGGTTAGGTTAAAAGGGTAAGAAAGGTCAGCATAGGTAAAAAAAAACTATAACATAAAAGGCAGACTGCACGTTAAAAGTCAGTTCACAGCGAAGACTACGAATACTGACGTAGACCGCTCGCTATTGTAGCACCGACTGGTCTTCTGCTAAAATTGTCTATGCTACTTCTAACTTCCACAGTTGCTGTCTGGTTGAATCCTCCCTTATACACAACTTTCCTTTTATGAATATTAGTCCTGATTTTGTCTCTGTAGAAGCCTTCCTTTCCCATTACGTTGTAAAATTCTCCAAACTTCAGAACACCCGTGACTTAACCTGAGTCCTTTTTCTACCTATTTCCCTTTTCTTATTTCCTTTATCTTCATTGGGTTTTCTTTCTTCTGCCTTGGGTGTTTGGTCCATTATTTCCCCCCTTTATTGTTCCTTCTCTTCGTGGGCCGTAGCTCTCCTGTAGTGCTCCTCTTGCGTGGCCTTTGACTGACTCCTCTACTACTACTACTACCTCTCTACTTCCTTTCCTGTTTCCTCTCTTGTCCTGTCGCTGTCTGCTGGCCAATATATACTGCCCCCTTCTCTTCTCTCTTTTAGTGTGACTTTGTAAATGGTCCAAGTCAGACCGAAACGTCGTCGTGAGTTTCTCTCTCCAGTGTGCGGGTTATTTGTGCATTGGTCCAGCCGTGTTATTGTCCCATTTTGTTCTTCATTCATAGATATCTTAACCGGTAAGACTGCTTAGAGAATGAATACAACAGCATACGATGCCTGCCAGTAGTTGCTCCTTACTAAACTCACTTCTACGATGACAGAGTTACTGAAAGATCTTCTATATTTATTACTCAGTGTTCATAAATGATACATTATTCATTTTATTTGAAATGACCAACAGCACTAAGTATCAAAACTTACAGTTCTCGCATAACTGCAAAATTTTAACTTTCCGTTTCATCTATAATAACATGAAATTCACGAAAACATAAAACTCAATTCGGTGAAATTTCTCATTTATTTCTCCGTATAATAGAAACGTTTAACAGGTCTAAATATCTTAAATAACTTCAGCTTCGCACACTAATCAGATAATCCTAATACGTGTATATAAAATATACTTTGCACATCATATAAATTGAAAAAAAAAATGAAAAAAACTCTTAATTGAAAATTAAACTTTTACTGAAAATATATAAGAAATATATGAACTCTTTAAACACTAGTACTGAAAAAATTAACACTTCAGGTGTCTGCCACCCAGGTAAGCTAACCCGAGAAAGAAGAAAACACTTTCACTGTCACTCAGTCATTCCTTTTCCTGCCAGATATGTGCTAACTTTAAAGTTAAGACGACCCTACACACAGCAAAAACCTTCATACCTTTTTCCGAATATATGCACTGTACTGCTCACCTCCAGAACTAAATTCCGGCTAATTGGTTTCCCTAAATCGCTTTATAAATGTTAAGTTACTCACCATCCAATACCACGTCAAATAATAAAACCCACTTGTCTCCATCCCTACCTAACAAGGTTACACAAGACCCTTGGATGTCCAAGTCCTTTATACTGAAAACCTCCTATACCCTTCCCTCCAACCTTTCTTAGGTCTACCCCTTCCCCTCCTTCCATCCATCCCAGTTTTATACGTATGTGCCGTAGAAAACAAGTTGCATGGGTGGAGTCTCGACTCAGAGCCTCTCCTCTTCGCTCGTTTCCATTAGCTTCACTTTCGCCTGGCTTCGAGAACTTTATCATACCTCTTAAATTTATTTTTGGGTCTTGCCTTCCTTAATTTATTCTCCTCGTTCCACCACTTTCTGACTACTGTAAACTGAAGAAATACTTTCTAGCATTCCTGTGACGTCTGTTTTCAACTTTCAGCATTGGCCTAGTGTTCCTGTTTCTCATTTTTCAAACACTCTCTCCCAGCTCATCTTATCAGTTTCATTCAGTATTTTATACGCTGTTATCTTAACATCTCTAGTCCTTCTTTCCTCTAGTGCCATCATCTTTAATTCTATTTACCTCTCCTCGTAGGGAGTATCCCTTTGCACTGGGACTAGTCTCATTGAAACCTGTGCACTTTTTCCAATTTCTTCACATGTTTGACCAGGTGTGGGTTCCATACTGGTACAGCCCACTCCAATATGGGCCTTACGTACACTATAAAATATCATGAATGACTCCGTAATTGGATTTCTGAAATCTAGTTTTAGATTTTCCAGATGTGCATTTGCTGCAGCAGTTATGTGCTTGATGTGTTCCTCAGGCGATATGCTTGGTACATTATTCACCCCCCGGTCCATCTGCTTGAGTGAGGTTTGCAGCCTTTGATCTTCGAATGTGTACTCCTTCGGTGGTCTTCTTAGCCCTTTCCCAAACTTAACATCTTTGCACTTGCGGGCGTTAAAGTTCGGTAGCCACTTGACAGACCAGACTTACAACTTTTCTAAATTCATTTGTACTCGTTATTTGTTATAATCTGATTGCATTTTCATAAATATTTTCACTCCTCTGAAGATACCTTCCCGACCTTCTCCTGCATCGTTTTGCAAAAAATCACTAAATATATTTTTATCCACTCTTGTTCCATCTTGCACATAAGCCCTGTTACCATTAGTTACCTTTCGGATCCTCACGGTATGTTTCGTACACTTAGGATGCTCTTCCTCTTTTAACTACGCTGCGGTCAGTGATCACGTGAGGTCATACTATCCTAAGTTGTCTGGGAATTAGCGTAGGGTGTTACGGAGCACCATGGCTTGCTATAATGCTTTAGAATCTCAGGTTAAAGTGTTGAAGAAGGAGATTCTACTTCTTCAAGAGGAAAATAGGAGTGAGTGTGATATGATACGAGCTAGTAAGGAGAAAAGGTTACCAGCAGTGAATTGGAGAGTGGCAGCCACTTTAAGTGGCAAGTGGTTCAAAATTCAGGAAGAAGGAAGATAAGGAATGATAAATAGAGAAGAAGTGATGGTAGGAAACCGATTCTCTGTTCTCCAGGATGAGTGAACTTCAGTGGTTAGTGAGGGTAAAGGTACCACTGACTCCCCTGCTAATCAAGGTAAGAATATTCTGATTGTGGGAGATTCTCAGGTAAGATATATGGACCGTGTTTTTTGTAACAAAGATAGGAAGGTCGGACAAAGAGTGTGCTTCCCAGGTGCTGGTGTTGGTGACATAGTCAGTAAGTTGGATAATATTATGTGAGGATAATATTAGTGCTGGCATAAATGACATCATAAAGGACAGGAGCTGCTGGATAAGTACAGGTCAGCCATAGATGAAGTCAGGTCTAAGGGAGAGGATGCCAATCATATGTAGCATCTTGCCTAGAAGGGAAGTGGGCAATGAATGGATGTCTAGGGCAATTGGTATAAGTTACTTGCTAGACACGTACTGCAAGGAACTTGCAATCCCATTCATTGATAACTGCGGCAAATTTTATGGCAAATGTGATATGTTTGAATTGGATGGGGTTCATCTCTCTGGGGCTGGAGTGGTTGCATTAGAGAATTCGATTGAGGGGGTCATTGATAACTTGTCTAGGACTTTAACCTGATACATTACACTGGTACGCATGATGTTTTTAATAACTCTGTGGTATCTTTTTCGGTATATATATATATATATATATATATATATATATATATATATATATATATTATATATATATATATATATATATATATATGCAATAAGATCACAGTAAACAGGTGATTTTCAGAATATGCAAAACAACCACTCTGAAAGAATAGAGAAATTCAAGCGCTTTCGTGACTACTCACATTATCAAGGAACTATATCATATAGTTCCTTGATAATGTATGTAGTCACGAAAGCGCTTGGAATTTCTCTATTCTTTCAGAGTGGTTGTTTTGCATATATATATATATATATATATATATATATATATATATATATATATATATATATATATATATATATATATATATTATATATATATATATATATATATATATATATATATATATATATATATATGACGGGGTCCACCTCTGGTGTAAATTGTGGGACCCATAGCCTCGGAAAAGTGGATAAAAAGGCTTCAAGGATGAATATTAGGATTTCTTCCTGAACCCGTTTCAATATTGCACTTTCCCTACCACCCCATCTTTTCATATTTTTTTTTTACCAGTAGGAATATTTTATTACATAATATGGTACAAAAGATTTAAGAGACACATTGTTGATATAAAGGTGGCACATACGGTACATGTTGTTACGTGTGTATCACCAATTATAAGGCGAAAATCTCATCCAGCTCCTCAGAGCTGGGGAGTGTGCCCAAATTACAGCATGCATTACCCCTTTGAACAGACGCACTGAGCCGCTGGAACAGAAAACTAGCTGCCCTGGGATCCCTAGTTACCCTGATGAGTCTTTTTCCCAGCTCCTTAATGTATAATATATATATATATATATATATATATATATATATATATATATATATATATATATATATATATATATATATATATATATATATATATATATATATATATATATATATATATATGGAAAATAGTGATTCACTGTTGTTTTTATTCATCTCTATCACATCAGGTTGTCAAGTTATACGGAAACGTTACTTTTCTCTTTTCGTATAATATTAGTAAATGAGAAAGTGGTATATTACCAATTAAACTGCTTACCTTATATTGAATTAAATGAAAAATCTAATACATTTTCCTTTATTTTCAGATTATTAATATGTCTAAAGGCTGCATAAATTCACCAGATATATTTTGCTATGTCTGCGGGTAATTCACCCCTTCAGATTCCCGGAGCAGCATTATTTCTTTATTGTGGCGCTGCTGCTTTGCTTGTTTTGGCTGCAAACTTAGAAACCAGCACAAACCATCTGCACCACACATAGCTTGCAAAAGTTGCATCAGTAAGCTCCAAATATGGTCAGTTGGAAAACTTAAATGGTACCAGTTGAGTACCAATGGTATGGCGGGAGCCGAGGAACTACCACCATGACTGCTACTTTTGTATGAGTAAAGTAGCTGAATTCAACAAGAAGAATAAAGATCGCATATTATATCTAAATATTCGTTCAACAATAAGGCCTGTTCCACACTCTGAAGATATTCCTGTACCTGTGCCACCTGAGACATGGACATCAGAGTCTGATACCAGTGATTCTAAGGAGATGGAAGTAGACTATGAGCCACCAACAAATGACGATCCCAAACACTTCAACCAAGGTGAGCTCAATGACTTGGTGAGAGACCTTAACCTTCCAAAAGAAAGTGCACAGTTACTTGGCTCTAGACTGAAGGAACACAGGGTTCTAACTCCTGGAACAACATTCGCTTGGTACCTTCATCGTGAAGCGGAATTCACTAAGTTCTTTGACAAAGAGGAATCTTTTGTTTTCCGTTCAAATATTTCTGGCCTTAGTGAACAAATGGGAATGTCATACAAAGCAGATGAATGGAGACTCTTCATTGATTCATCTAAAAGAAGTTTAATTAAGGCTGTACTTCTGTACAATGGAAACACAGCTGAAACTGTGCCAATTGACCATAGTGTCCAAATCTCAGAAACTTGCGCAAATGTGAAGACACTAATATTTTCCGTTTGTGGTAATATAACAGTTATTGCTCTCCTACTAGGTCTTCAAGGCGGATACACCAAGTTTCCATGTTTTCTGTGTCTTAGGGATGGTATGGCAAACAGCCAGCACTATAAACAAAAAGACTGGCCACCAAGAACCAGCTTCTTACCCGGAAATCACAACGTGAGAACTGTACCACTAGTTGACCTCAAGAAAATTCTGCTGCCAACACTCCACATCAAATTAGGCCTTAGGAAATTTTTTTGAGAAGACCTTGAACAAGAATGGAACTGCTTTCAAGCACTTGGAGTCAAAGTTTCCTCGGATAAGTGAAGGCAAGCTCAAGGCAGGAATCTTTGCTGGCCCTCAGATTCGAGAATTGACAAAGGACAAGCCTTTTGTTGAAGCATTAGCAGGTGTCGAGGTGAATACCTGGTTTTCATTCAAGCAGAGTGCCCACAACTTCCTGGAAAACAGGCGCTCTCCCGAATATGAAAAAAACGATCCATGACCTGATTTCAAGTTTCTAACAACTTGGGTCTAGAATGAGTGTAAAGATGCACTTTTTGCACTCACATCTTGACTATTTTCCCAACAGCTGTCGGGACTACTGTGAGGAACAAGGAGAGCAGTTCCATCAGGACATTTGCACCATGGAAATTCGATACCAGCAGAAATGGAATGTCAGCATGATGGCGAATTACTGCTGGTCATTGAAACAAAATGGTCTCGATGCACAGCACAAGCGAAAATCAAAGTGTCCTCCTTCCTTTGAATAAGAATGTAGGCTAACAATTAGGAGCACATTTTTTTAATAAAATAAATTGATGTGATTCATGTTGATTTGGAATTCATATGTTTTTAAATGGGGAGAAATGAAAATGGGAACACATCACAATCGGTGTTCCACAGGGGTCAGTGTTGGGCCCCTTGTTGCTCAAAATTTACATAAACGACATAGATGAGGGAATAAATAGCAATATCAGTAAATTTACTGATGACACCAGTATAGGCTGTTTAGTTCATTCTAATGAGGACATTAGAACACAGGATAATTTGAATAGACTGATGCAGTGGTCGGAAAAGTGGCAGATGCAGTTTAATATAGACAAATGCAAAGCTCTAAATATTGGACAGGAAAATAACATTGCCACATATTAACAAAATAATATAGATCTAAATGTGAAAAGGATTTAGGAGTTCTGGTTAACAATAATCTGAAACCAAGACAACAGTGCATAAGTGTTTGCAATACAGCTAGCAAAATCCTTGGCTTTATAGCAAGACTTATAATTTATAGAGGTCCTCAACTCTATATATATTTACTTAGGCCTCAATTAGATTATACTGCACAGTTTTGGTCACCGTATTACAGAACAGATATAAATGCACTGGGAAACGTACAAAGGAGGATGACAAAGTTGATCCCATTTATCAGAAATCTTCCCTATGAGGGCAGACTGAGGACCTTGAATCTGCACTCTCTAGAAAAACATAGAATTAGGGATATGATAGAGGTGAATAAATGGAAAACAGAAATAAATAAAGGGAATGTAAATAGCTTGCTGAAAATATCTAGCTTAGACATGACTTGCAGCAATGGCTTTAATTTGGGAAGATTCAGATTCAGGAAGGATACAGGAAAGCACTGGTTTGGCAATAGAGTTGTAGATGAGTGGAAAAACTCCCGAATACCGTCACAGACACTAAGACGTTGTGCAGTTTTAAAAATAGCTTAGATATATACATGAGTGGGTGTTGGTGGGTGTGAGTTGGACCTGACTAGCTTGTGATAATAGGTCAGATGCCGTGCTCCTTCTTTAAGTGAATGTGACCTGACCTGACTAGGTTAATGCGTTGGCTTAAGCTGGAAGGAAAATTGAGCCTGCCTCGAATGGGCCAGAAGGCCTGCTGCAGTGTTCCTTCTTTCTTATGTTCTTATGTTAACTACCTTTCGATTTCCCATTTCTGTGCTTCTTGGATTTCCTAGATAGGAATAGTAACTTTCTGATAATGTAGCTTACTAGTGGCCGACACCTTCCGTTCCTTAGCCGGCCTGTGTATAGACAGCTCTCTGCAGTTTACTGAGTTGAGAGAGAGAGTGTGTGTGTGTGTTTGTTTGTGTGTGTGTGTGTGTGTGTGTGTGTGTGTGTGTGTGCTTGTTTGTTTGTGTGTGTGTACTCACCTATTTGTGGTTGCATGGGTCGAGTCTTAGCTCCTGGCCCCGCCTCTTCACTGGTTGCTACTGGGCCCTCTCTATCCCTGCTCCATGAGCTTTATCAAACCTCGTCTTAAAACTATGTATGGTTCCCGCCTCCACTACGTCACTTTCTAGGCTATACAACTGCCTGACAACTCTATGACTGAAGAAATACTTCCTAACATCCCTTTGACTCATGATCCTCATCTGTGTGTGTGTGTGTGTGTGTGTGTGTGTGTGTGTGTGTGTGTGTGTGTGTGTGTGTGTGTGTGTGTGTGTGTGTGAATGTGTGTGTGTGTGTGCGTGTGTGTGTGTGTGTGTGTGTGTGTGTGTGTGTGTGTGTGTGTACTCACCTAATTGTGGTTGAAAGGGTCGAGACTCACCTCCTGGCCCAGCCTCTTCACTGACCGCTGCTAGGTCCTCTCTCTCTCTGCTTCCTGAGCTTTGTCATACCTCGTCTTAAAACTATGTATGGTTCCTGCCTCCACTACATCACTTGCTAAGCTATTCCACTTCCTGACGACTCTATGACTGAAGAAATAATTCCTAACATCCCTCTGACTCGTCTGAGTCTTCAGCTTCCAATTGTGACCCCTTATTTCTGTGTCCCTCTTTGGAACATCTTGTCTCTGTCCACCTTATCAATTCCACGAAGTATTTTGAATGTCGTTATCATGTCTCCCCTGACCCTCCTGTCCTACAGTGTCGTCAGTACGATTCCCCTGAACCTTTCTTCGTAGGACATTACCCTGAGCTCTGGAACTAGCCTTGATGCAAACCTTCGTACTTTCTCTAATTTCTTGACGTGCTTCACCAGGTGTGGGTTCCAAACTGGTGCTGCATACTCCAGTATGGGCCTGACGTACACAGTGTACAGTGTCTTGAACGATTCTTTACTAAGGCATCGGAGTGCTACTCTCAGGTTTGCCAGGCGCCCATATGCTGCAGCAGTTATCTAGTTGATGTGTGCCTCTGGAGACATGCTCGGTGTTAAGGTCACCCCAAGTTCTTTCTCCTTGAGTGAGGTTTGCAGTCTTTGTCCATCTAGTCTATACTCTGACTGCGGTCTTCTTTGCTCTCCCCTAATTTTCATGACTCTGCATTGGGCAGGGTTGAATTCGAGAAGCCAGTTGCTGGACCACGTGTCCAGCCTGTCCAGGTCTCTTTGTAGTCTTGCCTGTTCCTCATCTGATTTAATTCTTCTCATTAACTTCACTTCATCTGCGAACAGTGACACTTCAAAGTCTATCCCTTCCATCATGTCATTTACATATATCAAAAATAGCACTGGTCGTAGGACTGACCCCTGTGGGACCCCGCTCGTCACAGGCGCCCACTGTGATACCTCATCACGTATCATGACTCGTTGTTGCCTCCCTGTCAGGTATTCTCTTATACACTGCAGTGCCCTTGCTGTTATACGTGCTTGGTCCTCCAGCTTCTGCACTAATCTCCTGTGAGGAACTGAGGCGAAGGCCTTCCTACAGTCCAGAATGATGCAATCAACCCACCCTTCTCTCTCGTGTTTTACTTCTGTTACCCTGTCATAGAACTCCAGAAGGTTTGTGACACAGGATTTTCCTTCTGTGAATCCGTGCTGGTTGTCGTTTATAATCTTGTTCTGTTCCAGGTGCTCCACTACTCTCCTCCTGATATTCTTCTCCATGACTTTGTATACTATACATATCAGTGACACTGGTCTGTAGTTTAGTGCTTCGTTTCTGTCTCCTTTCTTAAAAATGGGGAGTACATTTGCCTTCTTCCATACCTCAGGTAGCTGGCCCCAAGTTTTCAAGGGATGTATGAAGATTGTGGTTGTGGCTCACACAGTTACTCTGATCCTTCTCTAAGGACCCATGTCGGGATTTTTTCCGGACAATCGCCTTGTGGAAATATATAGGTAAGCTTAGCAGTTTTTGCACTTCTCCTCCGTTGTTTGTATGTATCCGCACTTGATGGTATTGTGCCTGTTGCGTGTTCTCTGTGCTGTCTTCCCAGAAGCCTCCTGTCTCTACTGTAATACTTCCTTAAATCTCATGTTGGAGCTCTCACATACCTCGTGATAGCTTTCTTGTGTGTGTGTGTACTCACCTAGTTGAGGTGCAGGGTCGAGTCCAAGCTCCTGGCCCGCCTCTTCACTGGTTGCTACTAGGTCACTCTCCCCTGAACATGAGCTTTTTTCGTACTCTGCTATTAAAGCTTTGTAGTGGTCTTGACTCCACTACATCGCTTCCCAAAACTATTCCATTACTGGGCTACTCTGTGGCTGAAGAAATACTCCTAACATCATTTGATTCATGGTGTCTTCAACTTCCACTGTGTTCCCCTTGTTACTGTGTCCAGTCTCTGGGAACATCTGTCTTTGTCCACCTTGTCAATTCCTCTCAGTATTTTGTAGTCGTTATCATGTCCCCTCTCTCTCCTGTCCTCAGTGTCGTCAGGTGATTTCCCCGTAACTCTCATCATAGGACATTTACCTCTTAGCTTCTGGGATTTAGTCTTGTTGCATACCTTTGCACTTTCTCTAGTTTCTTTACATGCTTGGGCTAGTGTGTGTTTCAAAACTGGTGCCGCTACTCCAAATATGGGCCTAAACGTACAACGGTTGTGTAGGGTCCTGAACGATTCCTTTATTAAGATGTGGAATGCTGTTTTGAGGTTTGGCCAGGCGCCCATATGCTGCAGCAGTTATTGGTTGATGTGCGCTTCAAGGAGATGTGCCTGGTGTTTAACTCACCCAAGAATTCTTTTTCCTTGAGTGATGTTTGTAGTCTCTGTCCCCTAGACTGTACTCCATCTGCGGTCTTCTTTGCCTTCCCCAAATCCTCTGACTTTGCACTGGGTGGGATTGAACTCCAGGAGCCAGTTTGCTGACCAGGTCTGCAGCCTGTCACAGATCCCTTTTGTATTTCTGCCTGGTCTACGATCGAATGAACTCTTCTCATTCAACTTCACTCATTTGCAAAACAGTTGGACTACTCGGAGTTTATTCCTTCCGTCATGTCGTTCAACAAATATACCAGAAACAGCACTGGTCCTGGACTTACCCTGTGGGACCCCACTGGGCACAGGTGCCACTCTGGACACCTCACGAGTACCAGTACTAGTGCTGTCTTTCTGACAAGTATTTCCCTGATCCATTGCAGTGCTTCCCTGTTTATCCTGCTTGGTCCTCAGTTTTTGCATTAATCTCTTGTGTGGTACTGTGTCAAACGCCTTCTTGCAGTCTAAGAAATTGCAATCCACCCACCCCTCTCTCTTTCTCTTACTGCTGTCACCATGTCATAGAACTCAGTAGGTTTGTGACACAGGATTTCCGTCTCTGAACCATGTTGTCTGCTGGTGATGAGATCATTCCTTCTAGATGTTCCACCATTCTTCTCCTGACAATCTTTTCCATGATTTTGCATTGCTATACATGTCAGTGACACTGGTCTGTAGTTTAGTGCTTCATGTCTGTCTCCTTTTTTAAAGATTGGTACCACATTTGCTGTCTTCCATGCCTCAGGCAATCTCCCTGTTTCGATGATGTATTGATATTGTTGTTAGGGGTACACATAGCGCCTCTGCTCCCTCTCTCAGGACCCATGGAGAGATGTTATCTGGCCCCATTGCCTTTGAGGTATCTAGCTCACTCAGAAGCCTCTTCACTTCTTCCTCGGTTGTGTGTACTGTGTCCAGCACCATGGTGGTGTACCCCACCTCTCGTCTTTCTGGAGCCCTTCTGTCTCCTCTGTGAACACTTCTTTGAATCTCTTGTTGAGTTCCTCACATACTTCACTGTCATTTCTTGTTGTCTCTCCTCCTTCCTTCCTTAGCCTGATTACCTGGTCTTTGACGGTTGTTTTCTTCCTGATGTGGCTGTATAACAGCTTCGGGTCAGATTTGGCTTTTGCTGCTATGTCGTTTTCATATTGACGTTGGGCCTCCCTTCTTTTCTGTGCATATTCGTTTCTGGCTCTACGACTGCTCTCCTTATTCTCCTGGGTCCTTTGCCTTCTATATTTCTTCCATTCCCTAGCACACTTGGTTTTTGCTCCTTGCATCTTTGAGTGAACCATGGGCTCATCTGGCTTTTTCATTATTCCTGTTACCCTTGGGTACAAACCTCTCCTCAGCCTCCTTGCACATTGTGACTACATATTCCATCATCTCATTACTGGTTTCCCTGCCAGTTCTCTGTCCCACTGAACCTCATTCAGGAAGTTCCTCATTCCTGTGTAGTCCCTTTCCTGTAGTTTGGTTTCATTCGTCCTGGCCTTCCTGCTTCCCCCTCACTTGTAGCTCTACTGTGTATTCGAAGCTCAAAACCACATGATCGCTGGCCCCAAGGGGTCTTTCATATGTGATGTCCTCAATATCTGCACTACTCAAGGTGAATACTAAGTCCAGTCTTGCTGGTTCATCCTCTCTCTCTCTCTTGTAGTGTCCCTTACGTGTTGGTACATGAAGTTTTCCAGTACCACCTCCATCATCTTAGCCCTCCATGTATCTTGGCCCCATGTGGCTCCAAGTTCTCCCATTCGATCTCCTTGTGGTTAAAGTCGCCCATGATCAGGAGCTTTGCCCTGACATGTATGAGCTCTTCTGGCCACTGCAGCCAGTGTGTCAACCATCGCTCTATTGCTCTCGTCATCTCTTGCCTTGGCCTCTGCTGTTCTGTGGTGGGTTATACATCACTGCAATTATACTTGGGACCTCCAGAGTGAAGCGTTCCCGCTTATGCAATCACTTTCTTCTCCGCTGTCTCCTCTCTCCAGCTCATCAAAATTCCATCGGTGTTTGATCAGCAATGCCACTCCTCCCCCCCCCCTGTTCCTTCTGTCTTTCCTCAGGATCTGGTATCCCGTTGGGAAGATGGCATCTGTTATCATACTGTAAGTTTGGTTTCTGTGATTGCTATGATGTCTGGTGATGCCTCTTTGACTCTTTCGTGCCACTCCTCCCACTTGTTTGTTATTCCATCAGCGTTTGTGTACCATACCTTCAGTTTCCTTTCCAACACTGTGGTTTGGGGGGCCTGTGGGGGTGGGAGACCTGGTAGCATACTGTGGGATTTTATGGTTGGGAGGTTGGGTGGAAGCTGTGGGTATGGATTGTATTGTGTGTTGGGATGGTGTGATAGGTTGTGGGGTTCTGAGGATAGTTGTGTGTGTGCTTGCTCTTGTGCTCTGTTCTGCTCTGACTGACCCCTGCTGGGTTCATCCTTGTCTCCCTTTTCCCGCTCCTTTCGCTTTTTTTTCCTTCCCTCAGCTGCGTCTCTTTTTTGTGTTTTCT
>NC_069399.1:13965567-14004093 GCF_026875155.1 Cherax quadricarinatus | reverse complement strand
ACGCCATGGTCCACTTCGAGGCTTTTGCAAAGTCTGTATATATTACATCTGCATTCTTTTTGTCTTCTAGTGCATTTAGGACCTTGTCGTAGTGATCCAATAGTTGAACAGACAAGAGCGACCTGTTCTAAACCCATGTTGCCCTGGGTTGTATAACTGATGGGTTTCTAGATGGGGGGGGTTTTCTTGCTTCTTAGGACCCTTTCAAAGATTTTATGTTTATGGGATGTTATGCTTTTGGGTCTGTAGTTCTTTGCTGTTGCTTTACTGCCCCCTTTGTGGAATGGGGCTAATGTCCTGTTGTTTTTAGTAACTGTGGGACGACCCCGTGTCCATGCTCCCTCTCCATAGGATGGAAAAGGCTCGTGATAGGGGCTTCTTGCAGTTCTTGATGAACACAGAGTTCCATGAGTCTGGCCCTGGGGCAGAGTGCATGGGCATGTCATTTATCGCCTGTTCGAAGTCATTTGGCGTCAGGATAACATCGGATAGGCTTTGTGTTCATCAAATTTTGTGGCTCTCTCATAAAAAATTCATTTTGATCTTCGACTCTCAGTCTGGTTAGCGGCTTGCTAAAAACTGAGTCATATTGGGACTTGAGTAGTTCCACTCATTTCCTTGCTGTCATCTGTGTAGGACCCATCTTGTTTAAGTAGGGGCCCAATACTGGACGTTGTTCTCGATTTTGATTTGGCATAGGAGAAGAAATACTTTGGGTTTCTTTCGATTTCATTTATGGCTTTTAGTTCTTCCCGCGATTCCTGACTCCTAAAGGATTCTTTTAGCTTAAGTTCGATTGCTTGCTATTTTCTCTGACCAGTGTCTCCCTACGCATTTCAGATATATTGACCTCTTTTAGCCGCTCTGTTATTCTTTTCCGTCGCCTGTAAAGGGAGCGCCTGTCTCTTTCTGTTTTACATCTACTCCTCCTTTTTCTTAGAGGAATAAGCCTTGTGCATACATCGAGTGCCACCGAGTTAATCTGTTCTAGGCATAAGTTGGGGTCTGTGCTGCTTAGTATATCTTCCCAGCTTATATCGGTTAGGACTTGGTTTACTTGGTCCCACTTTATGTTTTTGTTATTGAAGTTGAATTTGGTGAATGCTCCCTCGTGACTAATCTCATTATGTCGGTCTGGGGCTCCGCGCATACATGACTGAACCTCAATTATGTTGTGATCTGAGTATATTGTTTTTGATATGGTAACATTTCTTATCAGATCATCATTGTTAGTGAAGATGAGGTCTAGTGTATTCTCCAGTCTAGTAGGCTCTATTATTTGCTGGTTTAAATTGAATTTTGTGCAGAGATTTAAAAGCTCACGTGAGTGTGAGTTTTCATCAGAGCTGCCTCCTGGTGTTATTACTGCAACAATATTATTTGCTATATTCCTCCTTTTTAGGTGCCTTAAGTTGAAATCCCCCCAGGAGCAAGATGTTGGTGGCAGGAGCTGGAAGGTTTTCCAGACAGTGGTCAATTTTTAACAGCTGTTCCTGGAATTGCTGGGATGTTGCATCCGGAGGCTTGTAGACTACCACAATGACTAGGTTTTGGTTCTCGACCTTACTGCTAAAACTTCCACTACATCATTTGAGGCATTTAGCAGTTCTGTGCAAACAAGTGACTCTGCAATGTACAGGCCAACCCCCCCCCTTTTTGCCTGTTCACTCTGTCACATCTGTATAGGTTGTAACCTGGTGATCCATATTTCGTTGTCCAAGTGATCCTTTATGTGGGTCTCAGTGAAAGCCGCGAACATTGCCTTTGCCTCTGCAAGCAGTCCACGGATGAAAGGTATTTTGTTGTTTGTTGCTGGCTTTAGACCCTGTATATTTGCAAAGAAGAATGTTATCGGACTGGTGGTATTGTTGGTACTGGGGGGGATTTTTTTTTCCGGCATTAGTATCTGTATCTGTTTGGTTTGGAGTGGAGGCATCGACTGTGGTTCCACTCCAGGAATGACTGGATTGGTGTACGATTTCTGCCATTTCCTGCCAGTTTTTTTTCCTTCCTGCACTAAAAGACCTCTCCTTCTTGAGTGGCTGTGGCTACCCAGGTTTTCCCATGGCCTGGATGTTTTGTATCTTTTTGTCCCCTTTAGATGGTATGCCTGGCAATTTAAGTTATAGCACAGTCTTTCCTGTACTGAAGAGGTACACAGTTCAGGGTGAAAAAGCTTACAGGAAGGGAGTTTGCATTTTCCTGTTGTCATATGGGTATGGCATTTTCTAGGGTGGTCATAGTTGCACGTCCCATCTGTTTTTCCAGATTTCCCATGCCAGCAGATACCGAGTGCATAGTATGTGCACAGGCTTGGTTTCCGTTTGCCTTGGGTTTCTGTGACTGTATTCCCTGTTGGTGCATGTTTCCCTGTCTTACTTCTATCCTCCCTAGCACCAACAATGGAGCTCCCACCAGGTAACGATCCATTCATGTGACGCAGAATGTCTGTTCCATAAGTGGAGGAGGAGTATAACAGTGGTAATGGTAAACAATACAGACAAGTTGATGACGTGGAGTGGGAGCAGGATGAGGAGGACAAAGAGAAGGGAGAGAGGGAGCATGAGTAAGAGAAGAAGTGGAAGTGGATGAAGAAGAAAAGTGAACAGGAAAAGGAGAAGGAGAAGAAAGGACAGGAGAGATGAAGAAGGGGTTGGAAAGAAGACGAAATGAAGGAAGTGAAGGAAAAGAGAAGATGAGGAACAAAACCGAAAGTAAAGGGGTAGGCATGATGTAGGAAAGGAGATTATGAGTAGAAAAATGCGGAGAAATATAATAATTGTTGAAGTAAAACTAAGACATGAGAACTGAAACTTGAAAAATTAAGTTATAATTGATAATAGCGGGGGGAAATGAGAGAGATAAATGTATAAAATAGGGTTAGACATGGGGGAAACTAAAGGTTATATGGGGAATCTCATATAATGTAAGAAACTGATGGGGATAGAATACCAGTGTCAACTTTATTAATAGTAACACTGTTAATATTGCTAAGATTACACCGTATGAAATATATTTGAAATATATTATATACCCTTAGAGTGCAGTTATATATTGACTGTTGCAACATAGGGTGTAAGACGTAAAGTTTAAATAACTCATAACACATAGTGTAACACAATATTAAGCAAAGTGTAAAACAGAGGTTAACACACAAAGTGAGAGACAATGTGTAACACAAAGTGAAGCTCATTTAGTAAAACATATACATCAACACTGAGTGTAACACTGTGTAACACATAGTGTGCAACAAACAAAGCGTAATATGTAAGTATAATGCAATGTATAACTCTAGGAGTAAAACACTTAGAGTGTAATACAAACAGTGTACACTCTCTCAGCTTGACTTAAGCAGGCTGCTGGCTTAGGCTCTTCCCCACAGACTGGATTAACTGGCTTGGCTTAATTTGCTAAATCTGGATCATCTCCTCGTAGGTTAACAAATAAGCAAATACAGCATGAAGTAATTAACCAGAAAGCTCTATAGACAAAGTTGTAGGATGCTGGCCTGGTTTACCATCATCTCTCTAGGCCTCCACGCAGTCACCTACAATGTCCAACTTGCTTGCTAGAAATAATTTCATTAAATCTGCGTAAAGACAAAATCACGCCTACACTGCTGGCACCATTTCTTGTGGGGGAAGGGGGTTCGTGAGGAGATATTGGAGTAAGGAATACAAACGTTGGAGGTCTTGGAAGGGCATAATTCAGAGAGAGTCATGGGAAGCCCAGAAGCCTTTCCATCGAGCCTGAGGAGGAAGCCTCTACCTGGCACCACACATGTGCAGGAATCGTGATGTAATACAAAAAGGAAGCCTATTTATAAAGTAGCTGGGATTATCTACGTATACTACACGACTGAGCCACCTCAACAACCCTCGGGCATGACCTACTTACACATTGGACATTTGTGATACCACCTACGACTGCTTCACCTCTCCTGCCTATGGTATATAAGCTGCTTCTCCGCACATTTGCTGTATGTTTTTTAAGATTGATGGACTGACCACATCGACACAAGGCTGAGAGACTGATTACCTCAAACTCCTCCTGTTCTTCACCATTCTCTTTTGTATGAACTGATGAAGCCACTGTGTGGCGACACGTTTCCTCATTAAAGATACCCAAGTGTTGCACATGTGTCTACTTTATCAACTTGTCAGTTCTCTGAACCATTCATCTACCAACCACTGTGAAAGAACGGTGAAATTCCAAGTGCTTTCATGATTTCTCACGTGACTTCAGGTAAGAAACTTAATAAATCATCAACTGTAACTTTTGTAAACAAGGCAGTAACATCAAAAGTAACCATGTTAAAATCATTTAAGTCAGTCAAGGAGCTTAATTTATCAACTAAATCTATGTTGTTTTTAACATTAAAGTCAGAATTTTTTTCCAACAATAGGGCTCAAAATGTTACTTCCTTATTCACAAAAGTTCCAGTTGATGATTTATTAAATTTCGTGTCTGAAGAACTTGTTACAAACAGTGTGACTTTGTAAATGGTCCAAGTCGAACCGAAAAGGTGTCGTAGGCTCCTCTCTTCTATGTGTGGGTTATTTGTGTATTGTTCCAGTCACGGTATTGTGCCTTTTTTTGTTATTTAAGAACTTGTTAATTACGATTTACCATTGCTAGTTCCCACTATCATTAAACTTATTAAACTTTGCATTGTTGATGCAAAATTTGTATTTAATGATAAATTTTACACTCAGAAGTTTGGTATGGCAATGGGAAATCCTCTTTCACCTGTTCTTAGTAATCTATACATGGAATTTTTTGAAACAAGATTGCTTAACACAATCCTCCCTAATAGAGCTAAATGGTTCAAATATGTTGAATTATTTTGTGTCTTATGCCTTAGAATGTAGATATAAACCATTTCCTTGTTAAATTAAATAGCTTAGCCCATTCTATAAACTTTACTGTTCAGTATGAGGGAAATAACTCATTGCCTTTTCTAGATGTTTTAATTATTAAGGGTAATAATGAATTCAAATTTAAAATTTACAGAAAACCTACAAATAGCTGTTCCTATTTACACTATTATTCTTCACATCAAGATAAAGTTAAACTGCCGGTTTTCTCATCAATGTTTTTGAGAGCTTTGCGTAATTGTAGTCCAGAGTTCATAGATGAAGAAACATCCAAAATATATGAAATAACTAATGATCTGAAATAACCAAGGAACGTAATTGATAAATCTTTTAAAATTGCTAGAAATACTTTTTACAATCTAAAAAGGGACAACCAACCTTATTCAACCAAGAAAATGTTGTTCTCCCTTACCATGAGAACTTGGTTGATATGCCTTCTCTTCTTAAGACTTTCAATAAAAATCTTGATACAGTAAAAAAAACTTTTAATAAAGAATTTTCCCAAATTGCTGACTGATGTGTCAACAAGATTCCTTGTAAAATTTGCAATAAAGTTTATTATGGTCAAAATGGTAAAAGTCTCGAACTAAGATTAAGATTAAGACACTTATGCAACATATGGGAATCTTTATTAAGGAAACATTTCGCCACACAGTGGCTTCATCAGTCTAATACAAAGTAGAAAAGGATTAGAAGAGGAGGAGTTTGAGGTAATCAGTCCCTCAGCCTGGAAACGATGTGTTCAGTCCATCACTATTGTAGAAAGTGCAGCATATGGCCGGAGAAGTTGCTTATATACTGTAGTCAGGCGAGTCGAAGCAGGATGAGGCGGGATCATAGTGGAACCATCCACTAATCTAAGTAGGTCTTCGTCCAAAGGTTGGACAAGTATAGAAGAATAGAAGTATAGATGAATCCTTTTCTACTTTGTACTGGACTGATGAAGCCACTGTGTGGCGAAACGTTTCCTAAATAAATATTCCCTTATGTTGTGTGTCTCAATCTTCAACTTGTCGGTTTTCAAAAACCATTTATCGCAACTAAGATTAAAACAACATAAATATACGATTGAAAAAAAAAAAAACCTGGACAAGATTCTAATGCTCTTTTATTCACGTAGAGATAATTTTAAACCAGCCAATTGATTTTAAAAAGTTAAATAAAGTTTTGTATCAAGCAGTCCATGGTCGACAGGAATATAATGTATCCTTTGTTTCATAAAAAGCAGTTTTTTGACAATAAATGAATATTTTCTTTGGTTTTTATATAACTTAGAGTTTCATTTTAATTAATAAAATTGGAAGAAATTAATTATACATCGGACAAATAATAAATCTTAATTCTTGGGTAGAGTACTAGGGTTGGGCAAATATTTTGATAGTTTGATGTCGTGAAGGACCTGCCTAGTTGGGGTCAACAGCCCTGGGGGGGGGGGGGGGGGGTGGGGGGGTGGGGGCGGCAGTGTTCCTCACTTATGAAGTCGAGTGTCGTCACACGTCCGTGTTGCTTTATTGTGGGACGGAAAAGTGAGGTGTGGTCTCGGCCCTTTGTATGCCTTCCTTTGATGTGTTGTTTTTATAGATCCTTGATAATGTGAGGAGCCACGAAAGGAATATATATATATCTATATATAATAATATATATATAGGCTATATATATATATTATATATATATATATACGCCACAACCACTCTGAAAAAATAGAGATATTCCAAGCCACTTTCGTGACTACTCACATTATCAAGGAACTATTATGGTGAGTAGCACGAAGGCGCTTGGAATTTCTCTATTGTTTCAGAGTGGTTGTGTTTTGCATATTCCGAAATCAACCGCTGTTTACTGTGATCTTAATTGCATATATATATATATATTATATATTTATTTATATAAAATATTATATATATATATATAATATATATATATATATAGATATATATATATATATATATCTATATATATAAGTAGTCAAACAAAGCGCTGGGGGCCCTTCAAAGGATGGCCCACCTTTTCACACCATGTGCTAATGACCTTGAACCTATGATAATGACCCTTCCGGGCACGTGTCCCCTTTTCACACCTATGTGCTAATGACCATGACCTCGCCCTCGAGACTACCTCCCCCTTGAGCCCCCCAACCAATTACCCCGGCCCACGGACGCGCTCCCCCCCCTTTCGCGACCCCCCGCCGCGCGCGCGCCGCCCGCGGCCCTCGCGACCCCCCGCCGCGCGCCCGCCCGCGCGCCCTTCCGACCCCGCCCGCGCCCGTCGCGACCCCCGCCCGCGCCTTCTGCTGCGCCTTCTGCAGCGTCCATCCGATCGCCCCCGCCGCCTCGAATTTTTTTTCCGATTTTTTTTCGATTTTTTTTGAATTTCATTTCTTGTGCTCTCCCATCTCCTCGGATCAAATTTTTGAGGTTCCCCCTCTCACGTTTCCACCCCCATCCCAAAATTTCTCGATATTACCAAGTTTTTGGATTCCCCCGGCTATGGGGGCTTCGAAAGTCCTCATCTCCTCGGATCAATGTTTTTTGGATTCCCCCCTATGGGGGTTTTTCGAAATTCTCCATCTCCTTGGATCTAGGTTTTTTGGGGTACCCCTCTCACTTTCACCCCCCCCATCCCAAATTTTCTGCGATAATACAAGGTTTTTGGATACTCCCCCCTATGGGGTATCTCAATATCAAAGTCTCCACTTCCTCGGATGGCGCTATTTTCCCCCCCCCACTTTCTCCCGCCCCCCCAAGGGGGGGGGGGGGGGGGGGGGGGGGGGGCGGGGGGGGGGGGGGGGGGGGGGGGGGGCCCCCCAACCAAAAAAATTTCTCGACAATACCATGACTTCCATCGCCTCGGATAAGTTTTTTGGATGCCCCCTATGGGGTTTTCTAATTCTTCCATCTCCTTGGATCAAATTGTTTGGGTACCCCTTCTCACGTTCACTCCCACCCAAAATTTTTCTCGATAATACCAAAGACTCCAGCTCCTTGGATCAAGGTTTTTTTGGATTCCCCCCCTCTGGGGGTAAAGCATATCAAATGAACTCCCCCTATGGGGCAGGGCTTACGACAGGTCTAAACACTGCCCCTTTTAGTTTAAAATGAACTAAAAGTTTCCTCTCATTAAGTTAAAATGAACTAAAATGGACCACGCGCACATAGGTTGAATTTGTCTACCCTTTTAGTTATAAGGGGACATAGCAGTGACGTCACGCGCACATGCTGAAATCATGTCGACGCCGATATCAGTGACGTCACGTGTTGACCCAGAACACAGGCTGAATCATGTCGATCCTTTAGTTCATTCAAGTTAAATAAGGGAGCACATAACATCATAGTGAAAACATGTTTTCATCATCAGAAAGACACATGTCAGGATAACACAAAACACAATTATTTTTTTTTTCATTTATTTATTATACAGCCATTACATTTTTTTTGTCTGGTACTACTAACAAATACAAATTTCATTGAAAAAAGCTACAATTCATTGACAAAATCAACGTAGAGTAATTTTTCTTCTCTTTAGAAATTTCTGTGCATTTTTGTTTCAGGGTCGTCTCTTCTTCCCTCATCTGTTATACAATAAACTTCTGGGGGGGAAGCTGGTGGATAATAAATGTGGAATCCTCATCCATACATGAAGTAGGTTGGGAATTTGTCATAAAATATTCCATCTCGCTCCATACGCCATTTATCGCAATAACTACTACTAACACATGCTCCACTCATATGAACTGGGGAGAAGGGTCGATCTCGGCGTGGGTAGGAGTTACAATATCCTGGATAAAAGCGTTAACATCAACCGCCTGAGTAGGAGTGCACAGTCTCAACATCCCACATGAGGTCGGGGAGAAGTTCTCGTTGGTAGGAGGGGTTTATGCAACAGCATCTCCATATGGATGGTAGGAGCTGGTGGATTCTCGCTCCTACCCCACAATCCCAGCAACCTCGGCAAATCATTTTCTCCGTCGGATTATGATTTTGCGCGAAACAAGTCCAACAACCGCTTATTTCGCATCTGGCAAAGAAAAAAAATTTCTCGATTTAGAAAAGAATAAGGCATATCTTTTAATTGCATTAAAAAGTTTTTATGGTTAATACATACACTTCTAAAATCATTATGTTAAAAAAAGATTTTTTCAATATTAGAACAAGATTCACTCAGAAATGAACAAAAATCACTTACCATTTACCGCAGGTGGATTATTCCGACACAGGATGCAGTCCTTCTTCTCCCCTCGCCAGACACCTCCAACGGGTACTGAATTGGATTGCATCTGTGAACCCAACTTGAATGACAGTAATGCAAAGAGTGACCCAGAACGGGCATTTATAGACAACGTTATGACCTGTCCGCCCCGCCCTCTAACCTTCGCCCCGCCTCTACCCCACCGGTATTATAATCCAATATTATACACCAGATTTTTCATAAATTCCAGGTTTGAATTACTTAGCAAATACACTTGATCATGAGGGATAGTGAAATGCGCATATGCATATTCATTATACAATTATTGGTCATTCTAATTTATTTCCTACCTAAATCATTTAAACAAATATGGTATAATTTTCTTGCGCTATAATTTTGTTAACTTATCACAAAATATATAGCATATAAGACGCACACCAATGATTTTTCATGTTGAAATCCTCTGATTAATACCGTACATGAAATTTCTCTTGCATAGTAATTTTCTCAAATATATTTGTCTATGGGGACACGTTGTTTAAATCCACCCCGAAACTATCTAAATATATGAATAGGTATTATGTTCACATATATAGTAATCCGATGACCCATATTTTCATCTTGATCGTCATTATATGAATGATGAAAAATTAGCCGGCTTTAGTCTTTTTCTCCTCATAATACACTTCATTTATAATTATTTGCGGCAAAACAACCCAAATACGAGGCATATCTTCCCGGTAGATGTTTTCAAGGCAAATATTATTCTTCACAATGCATGATCTATACCGCGTAGCACTATCACTGTTCGATTTTCAATTTATATTTAAAATCGCATTAGTTCACCAAACATCAGCAAATCTAATTCTCATCTTTCGGTTTACCCAAATGTCATATCTATTCTCAAATGACCATGTCTTCTCGACAGATATAGCATTCTTGACCTGTTCACTTCTCAGGTCAACACCTAATATAGTTCGGCCTGGGAGTAAAGCTCTTATATGTAATCAGGTGTTCACTCTTCCAAACCAGAGATTTCAAGGTAGCGTAATATAACCAACTCGCATGGGTAGGCAACTTACAGTCAATATTAAGAACATTCTGAATTAATTGAAACGCCCCGAAAGTTCAAATCTTCATGTTGAAAATATATGGATTAATTATATACTCCATCATATGTCTTCATATCAACTAATATAATAAATATCTTATCGGGTTACTGTCCCCAAAGGATTATCTGCGATCAAACTGTGTTTGATTAGATGTCAGAATTTATGATTTTAATAATGTCCTTTTTGAACAATAATCACCACCCCGGCGGTTTTGCCCTCATGCTTGAATTCAATGCAATTTAATGCATTCGTATACGGAATAACTTTATCGATCCAAATTTAAGAAGTAATATTATATTTGATATGTTTTTCCGCTTAATGACCATAATTACCCATGCGGTGAATGCATTTCAAGTCTCAATCGACATACGAACACTAATCCAGGATATATTCGTGAAATGCTACTCACATCCAGCATCAAAGGGAAACAAGTATCACTTCATCAATAATTTACCTTCGTCTTCTTAATATCATCTAAATCAGCAGTTGTAATAGTACTACTTGCTGTGTCTTTATTACGAAAGAATGCTATTCCTGCCCAATGTATCTAATTTTGATGGGGATAAATGTCTTAAGTCTTTAAATATAACCCGTATATAATAAAATGGGATTCGATCTATAAGTTGTTCATTGAAGATACAAACACACAGATTTGAATATTGGTCTGACTTATAGATTCACAAATATGACCTTATCTCCGTCTCCCAGTGCACTCCCATCCTCATTTGTTATATTTTGTTCATTCCAAGGCCAGACTCGTTAAATCAAAAAATGACCTTCTGAACTTTGTATTTCTAAATTCGAGAAATTTTATCAGATCCTTGATTTACTGGCAATACTTCACATTGGCGGCTACTGATATTGAGGATTCACTAATGGTAGGTCCGGGTAATTTGGGAATTCCATCATTATGGAATGAAAGAAGTGGGGACGGGGCGTTGGCCCCCCGGGGTAACGTATAGAGCACCACCGAACATACAAACAATATGACAGTTAACTATAAACTAAATAATTAAATATTCCAGTTTCGTTTTATTATTAAATTCAATCGTTTCAATCCCATCTTGTCTACTTCCTCCGGATAATAACTTCTGTCCGACACCCTTTCAATGTTTTCTACGCTCTATTGCTCGCAGAATGGGTTCAATGCAATTACCATTATTAACAACGGTCAACACATTTTTGCCCGTATTGTAATACTCCCGGAGCAAAGGTATCAAATAAGATGTAATGCCTTTTTCTGGCCATCCCACCGAGAAATACAATAATCCTCCGCCCCTCCCTCTGGCTTTATATAATATAATATCAATTAAACCTCCCCCTTTCCACCCTCGAAGTATCAAAGAAGTTTCAGGATGATTCCCCTGAAGGAGGAGAGAAAACTGGTCTCATTTGACGTTCGTTCAATATTCACTCAACTTGAATCATTCACTCTCGTTTTAATAGGTCTTAAATGTAGTACACATACAGTCAACACTTTGTCATTATATGAAATTAACCTTCCTTTCCTGATCAGCGAGCTAATACTCAACTTGATCAATTATCTTTTATTAAAGGTTTGTACATTGTGGGTATCATAATTAGATCGTAATGTATTAATATCAACCTACTCCCAAAAGAGAGACCAACTGATCGGCCATAATTAATGGATCAATCAAATCGCTATATATTAACATAATAATTAATACCTGATTCAGATCGGGTGGGTTTACCGCCTTCACACCAGACTCGTAACAATAATCTCTTTTTTATTGGAAAAGACATACAAAATTTTTCATTACCTGAACCCTAGCATATCGCTTCCTTCTTTATCAAATTCCAACCCCACATAAGCACAGGTTAATATCAGAAGGTATTATAATTAGTTTTTTTCAAGTTAATAACCACTCTGTATTGTAGTCCTGGATGATATTGAACACATTGATTATTGGGGATGATAATACCCGTTGTAATGTGAACTGCTATTAAGAGATTTGCATTAATATCCTCATTTATTGCCTCTAACATCCTTGTCATATCACCTCCAATAATTTTGCTCATATCAATTTTATGCATATATTTATTTCCTGTAGATTTCCTCATATGTAATACATATCTTCAAATGTCTTTGCGGTATATATTGCGTCTTGGGTAAAATTATAGTTTTACAGAGTCAACCCATAATCAATTGGTTAATCTAAATAATGGGGTCATATAATTTATTAATGAAAGCCGAAGGTGTATGGCGCGGGAAATAAATCGAGACTTGAATCGCTAAACACGTATAGAAACGTTCAGCATCTCCACACGCTTATAACACACACTAAATAAAAACATAACATCACACAGTTTATAAACTCCCTAATATGAGTACCACGAGGTGTCTCTCCTACACCGCCTCTTTAAATGTAATAATTGTTTTTCTCACTTTTGTATTCGCACAAAATCAAAATGTATACCGTGATAGATTTAATAAATGTCCGTTTATTTCGTTAAGTTATCAGAATCGATTCTTCTCGCTGATTTCACATTATTTTCTGATAAAACATTTAATATTTCAATAATATTACCGTCCAGTAATGGGGGTAAGAAGTCCCATTCTCAGCCCAACTCACCAAAGGATTTCTTTGCAATATACCAACATTGAGGTTCACTTATTCTATATTTCTCGCACTCACTCTTATGTGCATGAATCTGACAAATTCTGGGGATTTCTGAGGTTTCACCGAGGTGGAGCAGTGGGTTGACCTGCCTAGCGGGAGTAGTCTGAAACGTTCGTTTAACACCACGCTTCAAGCTTGCACCACCACCACCCCCTTCTAAATTCTCGTCACCCCTCCGATTTTACTAACTCGAGAGGTTTCCGATTCATAACGAAGTTTGGAACAAGATAAAATTCTTTCACGATTTTATTAAACAATCCTCGAAATAATTTGACTGCGAGAGTATATAGTATGCCAAGAGGGCGACGAATTGGTGTCTGCACCTCTGATACGGCAGGCAGAATATTTCTTTTACGCTGAAAACCGATTTCTTACAAGCTTAATTGATTTAATCTTCGTTCTTGTACTTTTAAATATTTTAGGGTCAATGGGTATTTATTCTTAGAATCAAAATTCGTGAAGTGAACTCATTCTGAGCACGTGATACAACTATGGCGTTTCTTAAACTGTATAACAAACTCTTCCGATGATTGCGTGGGAGACTATTAAGGATACGTAATTAATTCTTTAAATATTTCTATAATGATTTTTTTTGTCAATTGTAACCTTCAACAAATCTCCTTCTTTACCACGAATTAAAATGGAATCATAACCTCTTATAAGATACCCAAAATAATGCGTAATTCCACACAAATTTTTTCGTTTTTTTTTTTTTTTTTTTTCAATACTCGGTCATAATATATTCGGAGGTGGTATGACTGGGGTCAATTCTTTCGCGATAAAATGTTCCTTTAATTTCTTTTCACCTTTCAAATCTTTCAAATGATAAGTTGTTTATAGTTTAGAATTAGTAATTCTATATAATTTAAAAATATTTACTCTGTTTTGTGTTGAAACCCTCGTTAAACGCGGTGAGCTGCTAAGAGTCACACTTGTATGTGTCCTCCAACAGCCAATTTCCTTACTGATTCTCGTTTCTTATTGGATCCTTCCATTTTATAATTTATCCGAAACTGATTCCTTATATCATTCAATGACGAAATACCATGGACTTGCAATGGGGTTTTACCCCAACCCCGAGTGCGAGATGAATTATACGCATCTACTAATTCATTTTTAACTCTTTTGAAATAATTAAATGTATTGGCACTTGTCATATACTTGTAAATTTACGTTTCCTCGTTTGCCAGCCTCTCTCTGCATGGTAGCTTTTGTTTCTTCGAAAAAACATTGATATAACTTTATATGCTTACTCTGGAGATAATTCTGTACCTTGTTTATTTAGAAACTCCCTGCCTTTATCGTAAATAATTCTCGATATATTCTTCGCCGTTTTCATTCTCCATAGTTTTGTAATGCATGTATAGTAGCCTCGGTCGTCTTTCTTTTTCATGAGTACTGCTTGTAAAATACATGAAAAAACATCGATACACACGAAAGTATTTATATCCATCATTATATCTGGATAATTTAGACATATCACCCAAATCACAGTTAATATCACTCTGGTTTAGGAGCAATTATTTTCCTACGAGGAAACTCTTAGTTTTAAGAACGTATAAAAGTAAATATGATCTTTCTGAATTTAAGAAAATTTCCTGACCTCTTTTCAAGGTTAGGGACGGAGCGATCTTTTTTCAGCTGTATATAAACTGTTTTACACCAGAGAATGACCGCGCAGATTCCTGGATCCTCCGATAAACCTTTTTTCAATTAATTTTGCTCGCTCCCATTGGTAATAACAAATTCGTAGGAAGTCCTGCCGTACACAATGTTCGCAACTTGAATGCTTCTGGTGTATTTTAATGCAAGGTCTATGAAATAAATACCAAAGGGTGATCCGTTATAGCAGATTTTTATATATTTACAAATTCCTTAGTTTTTTCCGAACCCTGTGCCTCCAGAATCTCTACTTGTCCCAAGATCCCTCATTTGAAAGAAAGCAAAATGCGTGTCGTTTTAAAGCCTTGTGGTACGACTATAATCGATTCCTCCGTGAAATATATTTGAGTAATCCGGAATAATGCTTCTATTATGATGTCTACCTTTAGTAAAACATTCGAGAATAATTGCACTGTTACCTGCTTTTAAAATTAGATCATCAACAATAATATTGTATTTTCATCAGGTGATGCAATGACATTCTGCGGGTCGATAATATCGTTACTTAATGTTTATTTTATGAGTTATCTCTGAATCTTGTTCTAAGGATTGTGAGTGTCACCCGCATATTATAATGTTCTGAAATTTCTCGTGGTATAACTTTATTAATTTTGATGTGAAATAAGATTGCCACTATTCGAAATAACCGGCAAGATAACCCCTTGATGGATAACGAAATATATCAACGTCAGCAGATTGTATGTTGTCAAGTTCACATCTTCCCCTTATTATTTTTAAAATGGGATCCTTAAAAAAAAAGCCCTCCTCTCTTAAGTGAATGACTAAAAAGGGTGTTTACCATAGAGAGGCGTCTTGTACACTGTAAGTCTTAATGGGTTTTCAAGATATATATTACTTTTAGTTCAATAAGAAGGACACAGTAATGTGGAGCAGGACTGCCTCCCCCCCCCCCAAAAAAAAAAACCCAAAAAAAAAAATTAGTGCTTAAGGGGTGGCGATTTGACCCAGGTGTTCAGTGATTAGCTTAAATCTACCTTGGGTGTGAACCGCATTACATGGCGCTGTCGGTCCTGATGGACGCAGGTGTTATGTTCTACCTCGGTGTGAAGCCATTACGCCATGTTGGGGTGAACCCACAATGAGTCTCGCAGAGGAGGACAGTGCTTCCTTCCGTGACTGACCTCATCTTCCCATATTATTTTAAAATGACTAAAATTTCCTCTCATAAGGAAAGGACCTCATCTCACCAACGCTGAACCACATATCATGCGGTCTGTCTGACCTGTGGTTGAACCCAGGTGTCGGTAAGGCATGATTATCTTAAATCTACCTTAGTGTGAACCGCATTACACCATGTGTCGGGGGAGGGGGTCGGCCTATATCAGCTACAATGAGACACTCAGAGCGAGGACAGTGGCTTCCATCCATCATCCGTGATTGACCTCACCCGCTTCCCCCCACAGTTATTGCCTCTCATTAAGTTAAAGGACCTCAGTCTTCCAACGCTGAACCGCACATCATGGAGAAAGTAAAGTTTAAACTTAGAAATTCTTGTTTTTTACATGTTTATTTTTTGTTGAGCATACGAGTGAAATTATGGGTTAATTTTTGTTGAAGCATA
Source organism: Cherax quadricarinatus (assembly GCF_026875155.1). NCBI lineage: Eukaryota > Metazoa > Arthropoda > Malacostraca > Decapoda > Parastacidae > Cherax > Cherax quadricarinatus. The sequence continues at coordinate 13,988,033 of NC_069399.1, read as the reverse complement.
CGAGTGAAATTTGGGTTAATTTTTGTTGAAGCATACGAGTGAAATGGAGTTATTTTTGTTTGAAGCATACGAGTGCATTTGGGTTAATTTTGTTGAAAGCATACGAGTGAAATGGTTTCACTGGGTTAGTGCGTTATAAGTGGAAATTTTTTAATGTGTTAAAGTAAGTGAATTGGTGAAGAGGAGATTGTAAAAATGTCTTGTTTATTTTTACATGTTTAATTTTTGTTGAAGCATACGAGTGAAATTTTTTTCTGGGTTAGTGGCGTTACTAAAGTGAAATTCTTAAACAGGGGATAGCATATATTCGTAATACTTGGAACATTGGTGAAGAGAAGATTCTTCGATTAGGAAAGCAGCGTTCGTTGGTATCGGAAAGGCGGTGTAACAACGCAATAAAGGTTTTATTGCAAGTGGATAATTAGTGGGGCACGAGTAGATGCTTTATGAAGAAGGCTCTCAGAAACAGTATTAACCAATTGGTGATCTTTTGTTTGTGCTAGTCACTGAGAAAAGATTTTTTTGTTCAATTCATTGAAATCTTATATTTTTTGGTTATGAAATTGACTATACTTTTTCCTCTGTTCATTGAAATCTTAAAAAATTTGGTGTAAAGGTGACCTTCTTACCCCCATTACTGGACGTAAATTCATTGAAATCTTAATATTTTTTGGTTATGATTTGGATGTGCTTTTTTTTTCCTCTGTTCATTGAAATCTTAATATATTTTGGGTTAGAATTGGATGTGCTTTTTTCCTCTGCAGGAAATACACCTGGTAGTAAGTCGCACAGCTTGGTGGTGAGAGTGCTAGTTGTTGGTACCTCACAATGCGAGTGCTGATACTTCTGCCCCCATTAATGATGATGAGAGAGCAACTACCTCGCATGACGTGTCCTGACACGCATAATAGAGAAATGAACCCCAGAAGTTATACATATATCCAGAAATTTTAGAGGTAGACATACAGTGAGTAATTTGTGGTATTATGTGTTCCTTCATCTTATAATAAGAGTTAAGAATGTATTTACATGGTTTAGAGGATTATTTTATTGAACAGATGCGAGATATGTATGAAAGATCGCCTCTAGCAATGTCGCTCAGAATCCACCCCAATTATAGTTATAAGGACAGTACGTCAAAACATATCCGGTATGATCAAAAGTGGACAATTTGTGATAAATTTAGCGTTTGAGTTAGTAAGTGGAAGAGGAAATCTCTGAAGTATTTGATCGATGGGTGGGGAACAATATTTGAAAGAATACGAGTCCGATTGCAAGATCAGGAAGGATCAGGCTGGATCATAGATCAACTCGAATCTTTCAGTATCGAATATGTTAAAGTAGAATGCAGAGTGGGAGTGGGATCATAGGTGGTCATATCCCGAGAAACTGCCGAGGGAAGAAATATGTAGTTAATCCAATAGATTAATGATGGGTTTATGTGTACGCGTCCTTGCCGCCTATCAATGACATAAAAACGAATATGTCTTGGGATGCATATTCGCGAGCATTAATAACAAAGAATGGATGTCTTAATCAGCAAAATCTTCTATAGATGATTTCGCCATTACGCGTGATAAGTTAGGTAATTAAGAGAAGAAAATAAAGTGTCATTAAATGTTTATCAATTAGAAAGGATCAAGAAGGACTTATGGCTATGTGTCGTAAGGGGAATAAGAAAATATAGGACAATTATGTTCGCGTTATTGTTGAATGAAAGACATTTGGGTGTTGTAATCAAAGATTTTGACGGGTATGTTTAGAACGATAATGAAGGACCGTGATGTAAAGAAGCACTGTCATAGTTGTTTTATTGAAGTTGAATACACAGGAAGAGTTAGATAACCACGAAGATGGATGTGACATCATCAGGTGTCTCGTATTCCTCCCTGAAGGAACAACCGTACACTTTGAAAATTTTAGTCCATACGCCATTCCAAACGAATACATCGTGTATTTGATTTCGAATGTGCATTAGACACCACTCTTCCAGCAGGTAAAAATTGAGATCATCTCATAAAGCCAGTGCCTATTGTTATATTATAGTTGATCGCAAAGGAGAAATGGGTGTGTATAAAGAGTTTATAAGGGGGAGGATGCGTTAATCATTTCATTTTTAAATGTTAGAGTTTGAATGGAATAAAATAAAGTTTAGAAGACAGAATCATGAAATCCATATGTCAGAGGAGGATATAGATGAGACATGATTCTCAAACACTTGTGAATTATGTGGTAACACCTTCAAAAAACCCACAGACAAACATAACACCATGACCATACTTTAAATTTCAATAATTATATTGGAGCCTATTGTGCACGTTGTAATAAGTGCTGTGTAAAGACAAAGAGAGAAATTATTGCTTTTTTGTCATAACATGTCGTATAGTATAGGAATTATTTAAAGGAATTGAATGTTGATAAATATAACGTTGAAATTCATTCGAAACAAGGAATTGCACATTCTTGAAAGTAGACATAGGTAAGGTTAGGTTTAGGATTCACTGTCCTTATTGAATGGATCTCTTTCCACGTTACAGAACAACATATCAAGGCAGGTAAATCCCTGAAAATATACAGAGACTATTCTGAAAGATGTGCCTCGAGATGTCTTTCACCCTTTTATTATGTAAAGGAAAACAAATTTGTGTGTTTATGATTAATTGATAGTTTAAAGAAGCTCGATGAAACAAAATTACCCAGTAAAGATCATATTTTTTAATTCTTTGAGAAATAGCGCGCTATCAGCCAAGAAGATATGAACATGCATTGAAAGTGTTTTGAGTTGGGGTAAATGTAAGACGTTAGGAGATTACGTTGATGTTATATCTCAAGACAATGTTGTTGTTAGCCGATGTCTTCATGAGTGGCGTAAAAACACTCAGGATATTTTATAAGATAGAACGTTAGTAAATTATATAAGTCTTTACCATCATTCAGTTGGGATGCATTCCATAGAAAACTAATGTAAGATTAGATAGGATATAATCCCATGAATTATATGACTTGATTAAAAGGAATCTCAGAGGTGGGTTTACCTGCGCAATTACTCAGTATTCTAAACAGATAATCCCCTAAATTAACCCAATTTTGATGTTGAGAGTGGAATGGGCACTCAATTCTAAACTAGATTTCAATTCTTTGTTATGCTAGTGCGATGGTTAGAAGCCTTCCACAGAATGGTATCTGAAAAGATTAATCCAATGACGAGAAGAATGCTCATCCTCGAAGTGGATTAAAGTAATGTTTCCTGTGAAGGACAAAAGGGATATTGGATAGAATGTGATACCAAGCACATATCCCCCGGAGGTGCTAGACTCACTGATGAACTTCTTTATATGATCACGATATGAAGATATCAGAAGAGAGGTTTCTCCTTATTGTGAATCTATATTGAAAATGAAGGAGAAAGATCCCCCAAACTAATGGAAATTAGTGGGCAGTCATTTACCGCAGAAAAATTTTTGGATCAGTCTAGAATTGTTACAGTTATTACTGGAACTTGGGTAGAGTGGAAAAGGTCATACCATATTGAATATACACAGACACAATTTTTAGACCTTTCATATCAACTAATATTGCACAGAGAACAGCTACATGATTAGTCCTAATCACGTCAAAAGCCTTCAAATTAACTAATAACGCCATATTGGGACATCATTGCTGAATATTATAAGTATGCTGAGAAATATAGATATATCATAATGAAAGAAAGCATTTATTAAGCGAGTAAGATCTTTGTTTAAAAAATATCAACACATTTAAATAAGATAGAGTGATTTGCACATTCAATAAAGATAGATTAGAAGTTAAGCAACCACTTTATCTCGGTTGTTCAAATTGCTTGAAGATCGCTAAAAAGCAATGGTATCATTTTGGGAATAAAGTTTTAAAACCAACAAGATGGTGATGATGTAAGAACGTCTTTATACCGATACTGACGCGTATTTTAAAACACATAATGGTGAAGATTAAACTTCTTTTAACGATACTGACTCCTATATTTGTTAGCTTGAAATGAAAAGATTTGTACACCGAGTTAACAAGTGAACCATTGTTAGGTTATATGGATTTTTCAATTTCAGTCCTTAGCATCCCTTATATGATGATAGTAGAAAAAGGGGAAGCTGGGTTTATTGAAATCTGTAATGTGTGAAAACCATATTAGCGAGTTGATAGCCCCAGAAAGCTAAAATTGTATTCTGTCAAGATTCTGAAGATCAAACTACTGTCATCAGAGCCAAGGGTATTCCCTTCGCAATTTATGCCATTATTAACAATGCAAGATATACGAATGTTTTCATCAAATGCAGATAGAGAATATTCAGCGTGTAAGTCCTATAAGTAATGGAAAAGGTAAATATGTACGGTAAGAATTAATAAGAGAGGTTTTGTCCACCTTTGATGAGAAAAAGATATCATTTGAATACTAATGAATCCTTGGCTTATGGACACCCTGATATTCCACTCATCTAAACGTAGAGAATGAGTGATGTAATGCTGTATAATAATAATGAAAAAAATTGTGTATTAGTTTTATCCTGAAATGTGTCTTCTGATGATGAAAATGTTTTCCCATATGATGTAGGTACTATATCCCCTGATTACCTTGAAAATGAAATCTGAAAGATCGACATGAACAGCTTGTAGTGTGTCGTCCACTACTTGGCCCCTTATTAACTAAAAGGGTAGACAAGATTCAGCCTGTGTGCGCGGGTCCTTGTTTAGTTCATTTAACTTAATGAGGAGAAACTTTTAGTTCATTTAAATAATAAGGGGAAGAGTTTAGACCTGTAGTAAGCAGGCCCCCATAGGAGGAGTTCATTTGAATGCTTTACCCCCCAAGGGGGAATCCAAACAAAAACTTGATCCAAGAATGGAGTCTTTGTATAATCGAGAAAAATTTTGGGTGGCGTGAAAGTGAGAGGGGTACCCAAAAATGTTATCCAAGGAGATGGAGAATTTCGAAAACCCCATAGGGGGGAATCCAAAAAACTTATCCGAGGGGATGAGTCATTGTATTGTCGAGAAATTTTTGGCGTTGGGGGGTGAAAGTGGGAGGGATCCGAGAAGTGGAGACTTTGTATTGAGAACCCCATAGGGGGGAGTCTCCAAAACTTGTATTATCGAGAAAAATTTGGGATGGGGGGTGAAAGTGAAGAGGGGTAACCCAAAAAACGTGATCCAAGGAGAATGGAGAATTTCGCAAAAAACCCCATTAGGGGGAATCCAAAAAACTTGATCCGAGGAGATGGAGACTTCGTAACCCATAGGGGGGAATCCAAAAACTTGGAATACGAGACTTTTTGGGATGGGGGTGAAAGTGGAGAGGGGGAACCTAAAAAATTTGATCCGAGGAATGGAGAGCAACAAGAAAATGAAGATTCCAAAAAAATTCGAAAAAACTCGGAAAAAATTCGAGGCGCGGGGGCGAATTCCGGATGACGCTGTCAAGAAGGCGCAGCAGAAGGAGCGGCGGGGGTCCGAAGGGCGCGGGCGGGGTCGCGAAGGGCGCGCGGGCGGGCGCGCGGGCGGGCGCGCCGGCGAGGGTCGCGAGGGCGCGGCGGGCGCGCGGGCGCGGCGGGGTCGCGAGGGGGGGGTCCGTGGACGGGGTATTGGTTGGGGGTCAAGGGTGAGGTAGTCTCGAGGGCGAGTCATGGTCATTAGCACATAGTGTGAAAAGGGGACACGTGCCCGAAGGTCATATCATATGGGTCAAGGTCATTCGCACATAGGTGTTGAAAAGGCGCATCCGTTGAAGGGGCCTCGAACTAAGATTAAGATTAAGACACTTATGCAACAATGGGAATCTTTATTAAGAAACATTTCGCCCACACAGTGGCTTCATCAGTCTAATACAAAGTAGGGCAAAAGGTTAAAGAGGAGAGTTTGAGGTTACAAGTCCCCTCCGCCTGGAAACGATGTGTGCAGTCCCATCACTATTGTCTCAACCCACGAAAGTGCAGCATATGGCGCGGAGAAGTTTGCTTATATACTGTAGTCAGTCGAGTCGATGCAGGATGAGGCGGGATCAAGTGGAACCATCCACTAATTCTAATAGGTCTTTCGTCCAAAGGATGGACAAGTATAGATAATAGAAGTATAGATGAATCCTTTTCTACTTTGTACTGGACGGAGGAAGCCACTGGTGGCGAAAACGTTTCCTAAAATAAATTATTCCCTTTGAGGTTGTGTGTCTCAATCTTCAACTTGTCGTTTTCAAAAACCATTGTATCGCAACTAAGATTAAAAGCAACATAATATACGATTGAAAAAAAAAAAAACCTGGACAAGATTCTAATGCTCTTTTATTCACGTAGAGATAATTTTAAACCAGCCAATTGATTTTAAAAAGTTAAATAAAGTTTTGTATCAAGCAGTCCATGGTCGACAGGAATATAATGTATCCTTTGTTTCATAAAAAGCAGTTTTTTGACAATAAATGAATATTTTCTTTGGTTTTTATATAACTTAGAGTTTCATTTTAATTAATAAAATTGGAAGAAATTAATTATACATGGACAAATAATAAATCTTAATTCTTGGGTTAGAGTACTAGGGTGTGGGGCAAATATTTTGATAGTTTGATGTCGTGAAGGACCTGCCTAGTTGGGGTCAACAGCCCTGGGGGGGGGGGGGGGGGGTGGGGGGGTGGGGGCGGCAGTGTTCCTCACTTATGAAGTCGAGTGTCGTCACACGTCCGTGTTGCTTTATTGTGGGACGGAAAGGTGAGGTGTGGTCTCGGCCCTTTGTATGCCTTCCTTTGATGTGTTGTTTTTATAGATCCTTGATAATGTGAGGAGCCACGAAAGGAATATATATATATCTATATATAATAATATATATATAGGCTATATATATATATTATATATATATATATACGCCACAACCACTCTGAAAAAATAGAGATATTCCAAGCCACTTTCGTGACTACTCACATTATCAAGGAACTATTATGGTGAGTAGCACGAAGGCGCTTGGAATTTCTCTATTGTTTCAGAGTGGTTGTGTTTTGCATATTCCGAAATCAACCGCTGTTTACTGTGATCTTAATTGCATATATATATATATATTATATATTTATTTATATAAAATATTATATATATATATATAATATATATATATATATAGATATATATATATATATATATCTATATATATAAGTAGTCAAACAAAGCGCTGGGGGCCCTTCAAAGGATGGCCCACCTTTTCACACCATGTGCTAATGACCTTGAACCTATGATAATGACCCTTCCGGGCACGTGTCCCCTTTTCACACCTATGTGCTAATGACCATGACCTCGCCCTCGAGACTACCTCCCCCTTGAGCCCCCCAACCAATTACCCCGGCCCACGGACGCGCTCCCCCCCCTTTCGCGACCCCCCGCCGCGCGCGCGCCGCCCGCGGCCCTCGCGACCCCCCGCCGCGCGCCCGCCCGCGCGCCCTTCCGACCCCGCCCGCGCCCGTCGCGACCCCCGCCCGCGCCTTCTGCTGCGCCTTCTGCAGCGTCCATCCGATCGCCCCCGCCGCCTCGAATTTTTTTTCCGATTTTTTTTCGATTTTTTTTGAATTTCATTTCTTGTGCTCTCCCATCTCCTCGGATCAAATTTTTGAGGTTCCCCCTCTCACGTTTCCACCCCCATCCCAAAATTTCTCGATATTACCAAGTTTTTGGATTCCCCCGGCTATGGGGGCTTCGAAAGTCCTCATCTCCTCGGATCAATGTTTTTTGGATTCCCCCCTATGGGGGTTTTTCGAAATTCTCCATCTCCTTGGATCTAGGTTTTTTGGGGTACCCCTCTCACTTTCACCCCCCCCATCCCAAATTTTCTGCGATAATACAAGGTTTTTGGATACTCCCCCCTATGGGGTATCTCAATATCAAAGTCTCCACTTCCTCGGATGGCGCTATTTTCCCCCCCCCACTTTCTCCCGCCCCCCCAAGGGGGGGGGGGGGGGGGGGGGGGGGGGGCGGGGGGGGGGGGGGGGGGGGGGGGGGGCCCCCCAACCAAAAAAATTTCTCGACAATACCATGACTTCCATCGCCTCGGATAAGTTTTTTGGATGCCCCCTATGGGGTTTTCTAATTCTTCCATCTCCTTGGATCAAATTGTTTGGGTACCCCTTCTCACGTTCACTCCCACCCAAAATTTTTCTCGATAATACCAAAGACTCCAGCTCCTTGGATCAAGGTTTTTTTGGATTCCCCCCCTCTGGGGGTAAAGCATATCAAATGAACTCCCCCTATGGGGCAGGGCTTACGACAGGTCTAAACACTGCCCCTTTTAGTTTAAAATGAACTAAAAGTTTCCTCTCATTAAGTTAAAATGAACTAAAATGGACCACGCGCACATAGGTTGAATTTGTCTACCCTTTTAGTTATAAGGGGACATAGCAGTGACGTCACGCGCACATGCTGAAATCATGTCGACGCCGATATCAGTGACGTCACGTGTTGACCCAGAACACAGGCTGAATCATGTCGATCCTTTAGTTCATTCAAGTTAAATAAGGGAGCACATAACATCATAGTGAAAACATGTTTTCATCATCAGAAAGACACATGTCAGGATAACACAAAACACAATTATTTTTTTTTTCATTTATTTATTATACAGCCATTACATTTTTTTTGTCTGGTACTACTAACAAATACAAATTTCATTGAAAAAAGCTACAATTCATTGACAAAATCAACGTAGAGTAATTTTTCTTCTCTTTAGAAATTTCTGTGCATTTTTGTTTCAGGGTCGTCTCTTCTTCCCTCATCTGTTATACAATAAACTTCTGGGGGGGAAGCTGGTGGATAATAAATGTGGAATCCTCATCCATACATGAAGTAGGTTGGGAATTTGTCATAAAATATTCCATCTCGCTCCATACGCCATTTATCGCAATAACTACTACTAACACATGCTCCACTCATATGAACTGGGGAGAAGGGTCGATCTCGGCGTGGGTAGGAGTTACAATATCCTGGATAAAAGCGTTAACATCAACCGCCTGAGTAGGAGTGCACAGTCTCAACATCCCACATGAGGTCGGGGAGAAGTTCTCGTTGGTAGGAGGGGTTTATGCAACAGCATCTCCATATGGATGGTAGGAGCTGGTGGATTCTCGCTCCTACCCCACAATCCCAGCAACCTCGGCAAATCATTTTCTCCGTCGGATTATGATTTTGCGCGAAACAAGTCCAACAACCGCTTATTTCGCATCTGGCAAAGAAAAAAAATTTCTCGATTTAGAAAAGAATAAGGCATATCTTTTAATTGCATTAAAAAGTTTTTATGGTTAATACATACACTTCTAAAATCATTATGTTAAAAAAAGATTTTTTCAATATTAGAACAAGATTCACTCAGAAATGAACAAAAATCACTTACCATTTACCGCAGGTGGATTATTCCGACACAGGATGCAGTCCTTCTTCTCCCCTCGCCAGACACCTCCAACGGGTACTGAATTGGATTGCATCTGTGAACCCAACTTGAATGACAGTAATGCAAAGAGTGACCCAGAACGGGCATTTATAGACAACGTTATGACCTGTCCGCCCCGCCCTCTAACCTTCGCCCCGCCTCTACCCCACCGGTATTATAATCCAATATTATACACCAGATTTTTCATAAATTCCAGGTTTGAATTACTTAGCAAATACACTTGATCATGAGGGATAGTGAAATGCGCATATGCATATTCATTATACAATTATTGGTCATTCTAATTTATTTCCTACCTAAATCATTTAAACAAATATGGTATAATTTTCTTGCGCTATAATTTTGTTAACTTATCACAAAATATATAGCATATAAGACGCACACCAATGATTTTTCATGTTGAAATCCTCTGATTAATACCGTACATGAAATTTCTCTTGCATAGTAATTTTCTCAAATATATTTGTCTATGGGGACACGTTGTTTAAATCCACCCCGAAACTATCTAAATATATGAATAGGTATTATGTTCACATATATAGTAATCCGATGACCCATATTTTCATCTTGATCGTCATTATATGAATGATGAAAAATTAGCCGGCTTTAGTCTTTTTCTCCTCATAATACACTTCATTTATAATTATTTGCGGCAAAACAACCCAAATACGAGGCATATCTTCCCGGTAGATGTTTTCAAGGCAAATATTATTCTTCACAATGCATGATCTATACCGCGTAGCACTATCACTGTTCGATTTTCAATTTATATTTAAAATCGCATTAGTTCACCAAACATCAGCAAATCTAATTCTCATCTTTCGGTTTACCCAAATGTCATATCTATTCTCAAATGACCATGTCTTCTCGACAGATATAGCATTCTTGACCTGTTCACTTCTCAGGTCAACACCTAATATAGTTCGGCCTGGGAGTAAAGCTCTTATATGTAATCAGGTGTTCACTCTTCCAAACCAGAGATTTCAAGGTAGCGTAATATAACCAACTCGCATGGGTAGGCAACTTACAGTCAATATTAAGAACATTCTGAATTAATTGAAACGCCCCGAAAGTTCAAATCTTCATGTTGAAAATATATGGATTAATTATATACTCCATCATATGTCTTCATATCAACTAATATAATAAATATCTTATCGGGTTACTGTCCCCAAAGGATTATCTGCGATCAAACTGTGTTTGATTAGATGTCAGAATTTATGATTTTAATAATGTCCTTTTTGAACAATAATCACCACCCCGGCGGTTTTGCCCTCATGCTTGAATTCAATGCAATTTAATGCATTCGTATACGGAATAACTTTATCGATCCAAATTTAAGAAGTAATATTATATTTGATATGTTTTTCCGCTTAATGACCATAATTACCCATGCGGTGAATGCATTTCAAGTCTCAATCGACATACGAACACTAATCCAGGATATATTCGTGAAATGCTACTCACATCCAGCATCAAAGGGAAACAAGTATCACTTCATCAATAATTTACCTTCGTCTTCTTAATATCATCTAAATCAGCAGTTGTAATAGTACTACTTGCTGTGTCTTTATTACGAAAGAATGCTATTCCTGCCCAATGTATCTAATTTTGATGGGGATAAATGTCTTAAGTCTTTAAATATAACCCGTATATAATAAAATGGGATTCGATCTATAAGTTGTTCATTGAAGATACAAACACACAGATTTGAATATTGGTCTGACTTATAGATTCACAAATATGACCTTATCTCCGTCTCCCAGTGCACTCCCATCCTCATTTGTTATATTTTGTTCATTCCAAGGCCAGACTCGTTAAATCAAAAAATGACCTTCTGAACTTTGTATTTCTAAATTCGAGAAATTTTATCAGATCCTTGATTTACTGGCAATACTTCACATTGGCGGCTACTGATATTGAGGATTCACTAATGGTAGGTCCGGGTAATTTGGGAATTCCATCATTATGGAATGAAAGAAGTGGGGACGGGGCGTTGGCCCCCCGGGGTAACGTATAGAGCACCACCGAACATACAAACAATATGACAGTTAACTATAAACTAAATAATTAAATATTCCAGTTTCGTTTTATTATTAAATTCAATCGTTTCAATCCCATCTTGTCTACTTCCTCCGGATAATAACTTCTGTCCGACACCCTTTCAATGTTTTCTACGCTCTATTGCTCGCAGAATGGGTTCAATGCAATTACCATTATTAACAACGGTCAACACATTTTTGCCCGTATTGTAATACTCCCGGAGCAAAGGTATCAAATAAGATGTAATGCCTTTTTCTGGCCATCCCACCGAGAAATACAATAATCCTCCGCCCCTCCCTCTGGCTTTATATAATATAATATCAATTAAACCTCCCCCTTTCCACCCTCGAAGTATCAAAGAAGTTTCAGGATGATTCCCCTGAAGGAGGAGAGAAAACTGGTCTCATTTGACGTTCGTTCAATATTCACTCAACTTGAATCATTCACTCTCGTTTTAATAGGTCTTAAATGTAGTACACATACAGTCAACACTTTGTCATTATATGAAATTAACCTTCCTTTCCTGATCAGCGAGCTAATACTCAACTTGATCAATTATCTTTTATTAAAGGTTTGTACATTGTGGGTATCATAATTAGATCGTAATGTATTAATATCAACCTACTCCCAAAAGAGAGACCAACTGATCGGCCATAATTAATGGATCAATCAAATCGCTATATATTAACATAATAATTAATACCTGATTCAGATCGGGTGGGTTTACCGCCTTCACACCAGACTCGTAACAATAATCTCTTTTTTATTGGAAAAGACATACAAAATTTTTCATTACCTGAACCCTAGCATATCGCTTCCTTCTTTATCAAATTCCAACCCCACATAAGCACAGGTTAATATCAGAAGGTATTATAATTAGTTTTTTTCAAGTTAATAACCACTCTGTATTGTAGTCCTGGATGATATTGAACACATTGATTATTGGGGATGATAATACCCGTTGTAATGTGAACTGCTATTAAGAGATTTGCATTAATATCCTCATTTATTGCCTCTAACATCCTTGTCATATCACCTCCAATAATTTTGCTCATATCAATTTTATGCATATATTTATTTCCTGTAGATTTCCTCATATGTAATACATATCTTCAAATGTCTTTGCGGTATATATTGCGTCTTGGGTAAAATTATAGTTTTACAGAGTCAACCCATAATCAATTGGTTAATCTAAATAATGGGGTCATATAATTTATTAATGAAAGCCGAAGGTGTATGGCGCGGGAAATAAATCGAGACTTGAATCGCTAAACACGTATAGAAACGTTCAGCATCTCCACACGCTTATAACACACACTAAATAAAAACATAACATCACACAGTTTATAAACTCCCTAATATGAGTACCACGAGGTGTCTCTCCTACACCGCCTCTTTAAATGTAATAATTGTTTTTCTCACTTTTGTATTCGCACAAAATCAAAATGTATACCGTGATAGATTTAATAAATGTCCGTTTATTTCGTTAAGTTATCAGAATCGATTCTTCTCGCTGATTTCACATTATTTTCTGATAAAACATTTAATATTTCAATAATATTACCGTCCAGTAATGGGGGTAAGAAGTCCCATTCTCAGCCCAACTCACCAAAGGATTTCTTTGCAATATACCAACATTGAGGTTCACTTATTCTATATTTCTCGCACTCACTCTTATGTGCATGAATCTGACAAATTCTGGGGATTTCTGAGGTTTCACCGAGGTGGAGCAGTGGGTTGACCTGCCTAGCGGGAGTAGTCTGAAACGTTCGTTTAACACCACGCTTCAAGCTTGCACCACCACCACCCCCTTCTAAATTCTCGTCACCCCTCCGATTTTACTAACTCGAGAGGTTTCCGATTCATAACGAAGTTTGGAACAAGATAAAATTCTTTCACGATTTTATTAAACAATCCTCGAAATAATTTGACTGCGAGAGTATATAGTATGCCAAGAGGAGAAATTTTTAAGAGGGTGTGGTGGGTAATTGGGTGCCAGGTGTAAAGAAAAGGGACCCCTTTTGATTAAACTTTGTATAGGGGGGGTTTTATTTAAAGGGTAAACATTTTTTAAAAAAAAAGGGGAAAAAATAAGTAAAAACACGATATGATGTAGGGCGAAATGACAGTATTTTTGTTGGTTTATGTATTGGTAGATAAAAGACTTTGAGTAGACTTCAGGATGTAAAAGTTTATAGGGGGGCCACAGATATATCAGATCACTTTCTAGTTGTAGCTACACTGAGAGAAAAAGGTAGATGGGATACAAGGAGAATAGAAGCATCAGGGAAGAGAGAGGTGAAGTTTATAAAACAAAAAAGAGGAGGCAGTTAGGGTAAGAAAATAAACAGCTATTGGAGGATAGAGGGGCTAATGAGAACATAGGCAAGGGGGTCGAAGAGGTATGGGGTAGGTTTAAAAATGTAGTGTTAGAGTGTTCAGCAGAAGTTTGTGGTTACAGGAAAGGGGGTGCAGGGGGGAAGAGGAGCGATTGTGGAATGATGATGTAAAGAGAGTAGTAAGGGAAAAAAAGTTAGCATATGAGAAGTTTTTACAAAGTAGAAGTGATGCAAGGAGGGAAGAGTATATGGAGAAAAAGAGAGAAGTTAAGAGATTTGGGAAGAAATGAAAAAAGAGAGCAAATGAGAGAGTGGGTGAGATGTTATCAACAAATTTTGTTGAAAAAAGAAAAAGTTTTGGAGTGAGATTAACAAGTTAAGAAAGCCTAGAGAACAAATGGATTTGTCAGTTAAAAATAGGAGGGGAGTTATTAAATGGAGAGTTAGAGGTATTGGAAGATGGAGGAATATTTTGAGGAATTGTTAAATGTTGATGAAGATAGGGAAGCTGTGATTTCGTGTATAGGGCAAGGAGGAATAACATCTTGTAGGAGTGAGGAAGAGCCAGTTGTGAGTGTGGGGGAAGTTCGTGAGGCAGTAGGTAAAATGAAAGGGGGTAAGGCAGCCGGGATTGATGGGATAAAGATAGAAATGTTAAAAGCAGGTGGGGATATAGTTTTGGAGTGGTTGGTGCAATTATTTATAAATGTATGGAAGAGGGTAAGGTACCTAGGGATTGGCAGAGAGCATGCATAGTTCCTTTGTATAAAGGCAAAGGGGATAAAAGAGAGTGCAAAAATTATAGGGGGATAAGTCTGTTGAGTGTACCTGGTAAAGTGTATGGTAGAGTTATAATTGAAAGAATTAAGAGTAAGACGGAGAATAGGATAGCAGATGAACAAGGAGTGCTTTAGGAAAGGTAGGGGGTGTGTGGACCAGGTGTTTACAGTGAAACATATAAGTGAACAGTATTTAGATAAGGCTAAAGAGGTCTTTGTGGCATTTATGGATTTGGAAAAGGCGTATGACAGGGTGGATAGGGGGGCAATGTGGCAGATGTTGCAAGTGTATGGTGTAGGAGGTAGGTTACTGAAAGCAGTGTAAGAGTTTTTTACGAGGATAGTGAGGCTCAAGTTAGAGTATGAGGAAAGAGGAAATTTTTTCCCAGTAAAAGTAGGCCTTAGACAAGGATGTGTGATGTCACCGTGGTTGTTTAATATATTTATAGATGGGGTTGTAAGAGAAGTAAATGCAAGGGTCTTGGCAAGAGGCGTGGAGTTAAAAGATAAAGAATCACACACAAAGTGGGAGTTGTCACAGCTGCTCTTGCTGATGACACTGTGCTCTTGGGAGATTCTGAAGAGAAGTTGCGAGATTTGGTGGAGAATTTGGTAGGGTGTGCAAAAGAAGAAAATTAAAGGTGAATACAGGAAAGAGTAAGGTTATGAGGATAACAAAAGATTAGGTGATGAAAGATTGAATATCAGATTGGAGGGAGAGAGTATGGAGGAGGTGAACGTATTCAGATATTGGGAGTGGACGTGTCAGCGGATGGGTCTATGAAAGATGAGGTGAATCATAGAATTGATGGGGAAAAAGAGGTGAGTGGTGCACTTAGGTGTCTGTGGAGACAAAGACTTTGTTTGGGACCAGTCAAGGGTTCGGACCAGCAGGGTTTCGGCCCATCGGGTTTGGCCCAGCATCTATCTGATCAGGGGGTCCTTATTTAAAACATACGGGTGGGTGATTTGAGCTAACACATGAAGGATCTACTGGAAATTATCTACCCGAGTGATATGTGATTTGATTGATACAAAAGTATAACTTGCATGTTGAAGAGCCGGTGATTTCTGGCAGCTCCTACAATGATGAACGATCGACCTCAACCCTTGTTTATCAATCGCTGTATCTAGCTTTTCAATTTTTTTTTCTGTCTCCACCACAATAAATGCTATATTATCACTATATTTGACCGGTGGAAATTTTGGAGGAAGGACGCTTTTTCTGTAGTAATAATTGCTTATGGTTGTGTATATTGCGACCGCTGGTAACTACAGGACAATGATAAAATGGTAGCTGACTCCATATACATCTTTAAAAGTTGATAGGACAGCCATTTCCAATGTCAGTTAACTAAGCAGACTGAGACCTTAAATTCCCCCCTTGTAAATCAAACAAGTTTACAGAAATAATGAACTCAGGTCTTGAGAAAACTTACCCCATTGGTGAATTGCTTCTTATGACTTCTATCCGAATTGTCTCTTTGAAACGATGAAATAGCCCCAAGATTTCCTTTCTTAAGTCGAGTTCTTTTCCCCTTTTCTGTAACCTCATCCAAACCTGGCGAGTGTCCTAACAACAGATAAATAAGCATTGACAGGAACTGAGCAGCAAAGGATTATTATAGCCATGGGAAAGCACTAAACCTGTAAGGGGTTACAATGCCAGGGGTGGGGGGAAAAGCAATTTCAATGTAGAGTATCCCAAATTCTTGAAATCAAGTTTCCCTTAAATTAGTATCAAAGTACCACTCATCATGGACTTCATGAATACAAAACTGTTTCTAAATTGAACATTGAAGCAATCTTTGAACATTGAAGCAGTCACTGAACAATCATTCTAGGTAGCTTGCCCTAGTCAGAGTACCAAGTACTGTGTTTGTAAACTAAACTGCAAACAACCCCTAATGTGGAAAGGAAACCTTAAAGCAACATTTCAGCCAGTAGTGGACAGCAGCTAGGGCAGTGAAACATGTGAAGTTTCTTTTCCAAATTGTGGCTTATTTGCTATGTTATGAAGGCTCAAAAAAAAAAAGTATTTACAATATTTAGTTGAACATCTCACTCACTTCACCAATTCAATCTCTGTTAAAATTTCTTCAAAATGACTTTTACAGTCACCAGCTGTAAAATTCCCAAATGCCGCTTTTTCCCAATCGATGTCTTTGAGTCTTGTGCTGTAACTCTCTTTATCCTTCCGGGGTAATTGTGCCCTCATGCTATTTAAAAGCTGTAACTTGTCATCTTTCGTCCAACTTTGAGACTCTGAAATATATAAAGTACACATTTACACCTACTGACCCTCTACATTATATAAATGCATGGGAAAAGGCTAAAAATCTGAGGTTTAAACAATACTGGGGGAATTGATACAGATAGGGTTGATCCATGGAAGGGGAGGTATGCTCTAATTCTTTCAATCAAGAGCTCTTGACTTATCATTGCACATTACAACTAGGTAGTTTGCCTCTAACTTAGCAAACAGGCTCAAGGATCTACGACTGTGCGAATGACACTTGCAGGTTTTGAACTCCACAATTATAATGGCTTAATACAATTTTTAACTGAAAAATATTTGTTACCAATGAACACCTTGTGATGCTGATAACATGTAGTCTCTTCTTGTACAGAAGTGAAATGAATAATGAGCTGTTGTACAGAAAAAAAAATATTTACTTTGAGTGCATCAATACTCTACAGGTTTCCCTCACTTTACCTGGGTTGGTTCTGTGCAAATTTCCTATTAAAAGACATTATATTCCTAATGGCATTTCCTCATTCACAATATACATATATGTAAACAGTGCAATTTGCAAGTCACACTGAAGATATTTATTTTGTGGAATTAAATGCTGAATGACTACATATCAAAAAAATTAGAATGGAAAGATGGTCCCTAGTGTTTAGAAGTCTTGCACTGTACTAGGAAAAATGAAGATACCTAGGAACTAACAATGAAGAATACTAATTTTAGTTTGCATCACAAGTGATAGGTACCACTATTTCCTGGCTGGGCAAGACATGTGGGTAAGTTTCCCTACATCTTCTGCCTTAGTTCACCTAGCAGTAAATATACAGTGTAACTGAGTGTTTGTTGTGGGTTATCCTTGGAAGTGGTACACAGTAGTTAATGCTGGGCTTCAATATGAGCCTAGGATAACAATTCTTAGCTTGCACAAATTGTTAGCATATAGAGTACAAGATGTTAAAAGAGTGGTAAGGAAGTGTAAAAGAGCAAATGAAGGAGGTTGAGGCTCTATCAACAAACTTTGCTGAGAATAAGAAGCTTTGGAGTGAGATTAATAGGTTGAGAAAGCCTAGGGAACAAATGGCTATGACAGTTAAGAGTACAGAAGGAGTTTTTAGATAGGGAGTTGGAGGTATTGGGAAGATGGCAGAAATATCTTGAGAAGCTGTCAAATGATGTTGAAAGCAAAGCAGTGATTTCAAGCACTGGCCAGGGAATTATAACATCCTTTTACGAGTGAGGAAGAGCTAGATGCGAGAGTGGGATAAGTGTACGAGGCAGCTGGTAAAATGAAAGGGGGTGAAGCAGATGAAACTGATGGGATCAAGAGAAATGTTGAAGAAGGTGGTAATATAGTACTATAGTGGCTGGTACTTCTGTTCAATAAATGTATGAAAAAGGCGAAGGTACCTAGGGATTGGCAGAGAGCATGTATAGTTCCTATGTATGCATGTTCAAAAAAGTAAATGGAATAATTCAATACAAAGACAATAAAGTGGTTTAACGTGAACAAAAGAAACCCCACTGAGTGGAATACAAAATACTGTCAAATAAATCAAATGAAAATTCGTAAACATTCCTTTGCCAACATACTTTAGCCATGGTTAATTAAGAGTCTGGGCTGAATATATACACGTGGGCGAGAGGCTTGGACTTTTGCTCTAAATCGTCGAAATATGCAGTAAAACATAATTTTGACATATTTTTTTATTTTTTCAATGCTTTCGGTATTTTTAAAAAATATATGAAATATATGAAATGCCTGAAATATACGAAATACCTGAAGCATTGAAAAAATCGAAAAATATGGTAAAATGATGTTTTACTGCATATTTCGACGATTTGGAGCATTTAGAACACTTTTCAGACAAACCTGATTTTTTAGCTAAAATTCATGGATTTACAAACTTTTTTATCAGAATTACTGATGGAACTGAATTTTATGCTGAAAGTAATTTAAATATGACATTTTAGTGGAGTATTGTGCCAATATATATTTCAAGTGTGAAAATCCATGTATTTTAGCTAAAAAGAAAGGTTTGTGTGAAAAGTGCTATAAATGCTCCAAATCGTCGAAATATGCAGTAAAACATCATTTTACCATATTTTTCGATTTTTTCAATGCTTTTGCTATTTTTAAAAATACCTGAAGCACTGAAAAAATCGAAAAATATGGTAAAATGATGTTTTACTGCATATTTCGACGATTTGGAGCATTTAGAACACTTCTAGCAATTCTGATAAAAAAGTTTGAAAATCCATGAATTTTAGCTAAAATATCAGGTTTGTCTGAAAAGTGTTTTAAATGCTCCAAATCGTCGAAATATGCAGTAAAACATCATTTTACCATATTTTTCAATTTTTTCAATGCTTCAGGTATTTTTAAAAATAGCAAAAGCATTGAAAAAATAAAAAAATATGGTAAAATGATGTTTTACTGCATATTTCGACGATTTGGAGCACTTAGAACACTTTTCAGACAAACCTGATATTTTAGCTAAAATTCATGGATTTTCAAACTTTTTTATCAGAATTGCTAATGGAATTGAATTTTTCGAGGCTTTTCAACATTTAAAAGTATATTACATATTTTTCAAAAAGCCCATAAAATTTCGATGAAATTCAGAAATATTTGAGAATATTTCATATATTTTTTAAAAATACCAAAAGCATTGAAAAAAATCGAAAAATATGGTAAAATGATGTTTTACTGCATATTTCGACGATTTGGAGCATTTAGAGCACTTTTCACACAAACCTTTCTTTTTAGCTAAAATACATGGATTTTCACACTTGAAATATATATTGACACAATACTACACTAAAATGTCATATTTAAGTTACTTTCAGCATAAAATTCAATTCCATCAGTAATTCTGATAAAAAAGTTTGAAAATCCATGAATTTTAGCTAAAAAATCAGGTTTGTCTGAAAAGTGTTCTAAATGCTCTAAATCGTCGAAATATGCAGTAAAACATCATTTTACCATATTTTTCGATTTTTTCAATGCTTCAGGTATTTTTAAAAATAGCATGTTCCGGCATGTACCAGACTTGTTCCGGCCAGTTTCCGGCGGCCGCCGCCGGAGAGAAGATGATTCCAAAAAGCCAGAAAATATCCGAGGTAAAAGTACTGTAGCCGGGCCTCTTAGACGGCGATTGCGCCAAGAGGTTATTGGGTGTTTCAGGCCAGCTGGCATCTGGGCCGCCGGCATCTCCTGCCAATGGCAGGCATGTTCCGGCATGTACCAGACTTGTTCCGGCCAGTTTCCGGCGGCCGCCGCCGGAGAGAAGATGATTCTGGCCGGCCGGAAAATATCCGAGGTAAAAGTACTGTAGCCGGGCCTCTTAGACGGCGATTGCGCCAAGAGGTTATTGGATGTTTCCGGCTGGCAGGCATCTGGGCCGTCGGCATCTCCTGCCAACGGCAGGCATGTTCCGGCATGTACCAGACTTGTTCCGGCCAGTTTCCGGCGGCCGCCGCTGGAGAGAAGAAGATTCCAACTGGCCGGAAAATATCCGAGGTAAAAGTACTGTAGCCGGTTTGTGTGAAAAGTGCTCTAAATGCTCCAAATCATCGAAATATGCAGTAAAACATCATTTTACCATATTTTTCGATTTTTTCAATGCTTCAGGTATTTTTAAAAATAGCAAAAGCATTGAAAAAAATCGAAAAATATGGTAAAATGATGTTTTACTGCATATTTCGACGATTTGGAGCATTTAGAGCACTTTTCACACAAACCTTTCTTTTTAGCTAAAATACATGGATTTTCACACTTGAAATATATATTGACACAATACTACACTAAAATGTCATATTTAAGTTACTTTCAGCATAAAATTCAATTCCATCAGTAATTCTGATAAAAAAAATTGAAAATCCATGAGTTTTAGCTAAAAAATCAGGTTTGTCTGAAAAGTGTTCTAAATGCTCTAAATCGTCGAAATATGCAGTAAAACATCATTTTGCCATATTTTTCGATTTTTTCAATGCTTTTGGTATTTTTAAAAAATATATATGAAATATATGAAGGGTCTGAAATATACGAAATACCTGAAGCATTGAAAAAATCGAAAAATATGGTAAAACAATGTTTTACTGCATATTTCGACAATTTGGAGCATTTAGAACACTTTTCTGACAAACCTGATTTTTTAGCTAAAATTCATGGATTTTCAAACTTTTTTATCAGAATTACAGATGGAATTCAATTTTATGCTGATGATGGTTGCCGGCAGCAGAGCATCATGCATTGCTTCTGATGCTGCTGCCTCTTAAAGCTATCAAACCGTCGTTGGAGCGACAACGCAGAGGAGACTGTTGGGACATGGTTTCACTTGAGCTGCGCTCCTTCCACCTCAACCTGCTTTTCCCGTTGAAACGGGGAGGCAATTCAACTTCTCTCTCTGTCCGGAAACTGAACAGAACATCTCCGGTACATGCCGGAGGCCCAGACGCCGGCCGGCCTGAAACACCCAATAACCTCTTGGCGCAATCACCGTCTAAGACGCCCGGCAACAGTACTTTTACCTCGGATATTTTCCGGCTGGTTGGAATCATCTTCTCTCCAGCGGCGACTGCCGGAAACTGGCCGGAACAAGTCTGGTACATGCCGGAACATGCCTGCCGTTGGCAGGAGATGCTGGCGGCACAGATGCCGGCCGACCGGAAACACCCAATAACCTCTTCACGCAATCGCCGTCTAAGAGGCCCGGCTACAGTACTTTTACCTCGGATATTTTCCGGCCGGCCGGAATCATCTTCTCTTTGGCGGCGGCCGCCTGAAACTGGCCGGAACAAGTCTGGTACATGCCGGAACATGCCTGCTGTTGGCAGGAGATGCCGGTGGCCCAGATGCCAGCCGGGCTGAAACACCCAATAACCTCTTGGCGCAATCGCCGTCTAAGAGGCCCGGCTACAGTACTTTTACCTCGGATATTTTCCGGCCGGTTGGAATCATCTTCTCTCCGCGGCGGCCGCCGGAAACTGGCCAGAACAAGTCTGGTAAAATGCCAGAACATGCTATTTTTAAAATACCTGAAGCATTGAAAAAAATCCAAAAATATGGTAAAATGATGTTTTACTGCATATTTCGACGATTTGGAGCATTTATAGCACTTTTCACACAAACCTTTCTTTTTAGCTAAAATACATGGATTTTCACACTTGAAATATATATTGACACAATACTACACTAAAATGCTATATTTTAAATTACTTTCAGCAAAAATTCCAATTCCATCAGTAATTTGATAAAAAAAGTTTGAAAATCCATGAAATTTTTAGCTAAAAAATGAGGTTTGTCTGAAAAGTGTTCTAAATGCTCCAAATCGTCGAAATATGCAGTAAAACATCATTTTACCATATTTTTCGATTTTTTCAATGCTTCAGGTATTTTTAAAAATAGCAAAAGCATTGAAAAATCGAAAAATATGGTAAAAATGATTTTTTTCCTGCATATTTTGAAGACTTGGCGCATTTTGAGCACTTTTCACACAAACCTTTCTTTTTAGCTAAAATACATGGATTTTCACACTTGAAATATATTGACACAATACTACACTAAAATGATTTTAAGTCTTTCAAAAAAAATAAAAAAAAAAAAAATTTAAAAAA
>NC_069399.1:13948381-13965067 GCF_026875155.1 Cherax quadricarinatus | reverse complement strand
CAACACGACCTAACCCCTCATCATAGCAGTGGTACCGAACCCGTTTTCCTGTCATCTGAAGTAATTACTTACGGCTACACTCTGTGAAGAACGAATCGGTGGTGATCACCAACACCTGCTACCCCCCCCACATCAGCAACGGCTACGATATCAACAACACGTAGTGTCACCAACACCTGACACCCCGTTACCACGATATACCTATATTAGCGTTGAGTTCAAATGTATTTTTTTTTCATTTCATTTTTCATTTTTCTTTCAATTAGGATACCCATTCATGTTTTATTGTTTTACATTTTCCGTTTCTAAATAATAAAGCGTTTATCATTGTCTGTTATTATTTCTTTTTCTATTTATTAATTTTCCTGAGGAGGAGCCAGCCTTGGTAATACTGACTGAAGTTGTTACTGGGCTGAGTAAGCCTTCACATGTTACAACTTTTACTATAATCTGTGTAAACTAACGTTATACAGTTGTCAATGATGATTGCGGAAGATTCGCGTTGTTACTGGGTTACAAAAGTCCCAATCTGCCAGATTTATTAAATAATAGTATTTTTGGTGATTTATTCAGTAATTAAGTAATTATCTTCCGTTAGCGTTCAAAATATTAATGTGATTCAGACAATAAGAATGATTATGCCATATGAGTTTAGCCTGAGTAAGTGTATGTTTGAAATTTACTGACATAATTGACCCACAACCGTCAACCACAAGCCTCATTGCGTCCATAATTTGTTAAATAAAAGGACACGAGTGCAACTAATGTGACATTTTATTGTGGCAACGTTTAGCTCTCCAGGAACTTTGTCAACAGCAATTAATGATTCAAGGCATTTACGTCTGCGAAAATTAGGTTCTTTGAACACTAGCCGGGCGTCCCTGAATATCATGAGATGATTGGCAGAATTCCGGTGTTGTACACAGGCGTGTTAAAGTTATTGTTCCATAATGCCTTAATGTGTTCATTGAGGCGTGTTTCGAGGTTTCTTGCTGTCACAGCCTTCACAGAGTAGAGTGTAAACTCCTGCATTGACTGGTTCGTGGTACTTCGATTTTGTCAATTTTGTCAATGCAGGGGTTTATACTATACCCTTTGGAGGCTGTGACAGGATTTATGTAGGTGAAACAGCAAGAAATGTATGTAGGAACGATAACTTTAACAACGCCTGCGTACAACACCAGAATTCCGCCAATCCAATTCCTTGAGGAAGAATGCACTATAATTGAACAAGTATTTTCTAAACTCCACTATCCTCGTCACTTCATCAGAGACTGTAGGGCATTAAACATCTTCAACACACCCAGAGAAGACACTGCCGGGAAGAGATACATAGTCCTCCCCACCAACTCCATTGCCAAACACGTTTCCAACATCTTTTCCAATACCTCATTCCAAGTTTCTACCTCCACGACCATCAAGGACATTACCAGTAATAGACAGGACAAGCTTCCATCCTCTGCAGGGGTATACATAATCCCTTGTAATGACTGCAGCAAATTATACGTGGGCGAAACATCAAGAGACCTCCAAACACGTATTTCAGAACACCAATACACAAACAGGTCTGACGATATAAGGAATGCCTGTGTACAACACCGTAATTCACACAACCATTTATTTAATAAACTACAGAAACTCAAGACTTATCGCCAGAGAAGACAACGCGCAATACCGAAGAATCCTGGAATCATCACTTATCTCTATACCAACAACTTCAACCAAAACAATGGCTTCTATAACATAGCTGAACCACTTGCCAAGAAACGTCTTCATCGCTATCCCACATATGAGCATAGGAATGGAAGAACACTGCAGAAGGTCTGCTCACAAACTTATCCAATCTCCCTTCCGAGCTACCCAAGATTTTAGACTCTATAACCCCTTCGGTAGATCATCAGATGCAGAATTCTCCACCTGACCACAGCATTCTGAACCTGACTATAAATACTCTCGTACCTTCCACCCCAGGTAGATCTGTTTGTGATTTGAAAAAGCCCACTGTGTGGGCGAAATGTTGCCAATAAAGGATCACATTATACTGCATATGTGTTTATATTTCCAAATGCTAATGATATGTTATTTCTGCGGCATGACAGACGTAAGGTTCGTGAGACCATCTGTGATTGATTGCGTGAATAATGTGCGTTTGGGGGACAAATGTGACATGCACATTTGATTTATTGATTGTACCCGGATGAGTTACACGTGGTACAAGAAATATTTCTTGTTTTGATGATATTGCGTTGTTTCAGACATATACTATGCATCAGATCAAGACTGGCAAAAGATCGCCATATGCCAACTTCTGTTAGTCTATCATCAGACGAATAATACAGAAATATTACGTAGTACCACCGACACATCTGATGCGCCTCTGCCATTATCACCATTTATCCTTTTATTGCAGATATTGTAAATTTGTTATCACTCTCTAACTGAACTTCCTGCTACAGACGAGAAGAGATTATATGTCTGCATGCATTTCTAGTCGCCCAGTAAAGTGCGTTGTATGCGTTGTGAATGTAAAACAGCACTGTCTAGAGACACAGAAGAAATTAAAGTTTGGTTCATATTAACATTCATTGTTAGTACTTATAGCAAAAACTGGCAGTAACTTTCTTAAGTTGTGCAAAATAATCAGCTGTAATTAAAGACAGAAAACACTCAGCATGGACGAGAAATGAATAAACAAAAACAGTCCGATTATAATTTATGCAACAAAGCAAAGGCCTTAAAAATATGGAAAATTTCATACCTGGAGAGGGTTTCGGAGGTCAGCTTCACCGCGGCCCTGGCTGAGACCAGGCCTCGTGGGACTGAAATTTTTCTCGGGTTAGGTATATCAATGAATGCTGTATTAGCAAGTTTTGAGAGTGGATGGCATTTTGGAGATGAAGTCCTTTGTAAGGATGAAAGTTTATTACATAACTTGATTTACTGATTGTAAATTTGTTAAATCTGGTGTAGTAGCATTGTTTATTTTTATAAAAAAAACAACCGGTGGGTCTTAAACCCATAACAGACAACTCCTACGATTCAGAGGGCAGTGTGCCAACCACTGTCTGTTACTGCAGTTTCCTGAGTACTGATAATATTTTATTATTGCTTAAATTTGTCACCCTTTGTATATTCGTCCATCCAGAGTAAAAAATCTCAATAAAAGTTACCTAGTAATGTCATTTATTTTCTTAATGCATTCGTTGATGAGAGTGAAGATGCACCAGGTTGTAAAGAAGTGTTAGTACTCAGTCACTAAAAAAACACTGCTTTTGAAGGTCTGTAATTTCACGTTAAAAAGAACTGTGACTCTGAAACCTAATTACTATTATTTTAAGAAGCACAGAATTCCATTTTTTTTCTATTTCTTGCTGGTTTTGCAACAACTTCAATATACAATGAAGAAAGATCTTATGTGTATACATATCGGGTTTTTTTGGGCTCTTTATCATATATTTCTAACTTTACTTCAATATTCATTATCTAGAGTGATTAGGTACGACTTTCCGTATGATCCTACAAGATCCAGAGCGATATTTCACGGTTGTCACAAATACAAGTTTGACACTGAAATCCTTGTTCTCTATAATTATTCTCAGGAAACTGAAGATTACTACCTCTTGCTTATCTTGTTTTGATTCAAAAAGTGAATATTGCTTTCAACCTTAAAGCTTACGAAAATATTTAACGAGCTAGTTTTTAAACTTGCTTCATTAATTTTTTTATCTTTACAACAATAGAAATCCGCTACCTGTATCGTTTGTGTTGTGTCTGAACGTATTCTAACGGCATAGTGTGAGACGCTTTCTCGTGGAATAAATATTTATCAGTTTGACGACCCTCTAACATTCTGTTTGTATATATGGTCTACCCCTATTGAAATGATTTCAAAGCAATAAAAGATTGTATATTAGATTGCATTATTCCTTTGTTTAATTCACTGCTTTACTCTCGATGATCTGCGAAAAGTATTGTATGGAATCTCGTTGATTTGCTCACTTACATATCAATTTGTCATACACATTTTGATTCTTTCTTTTATACATAATTTATCCTTGATAGCCTTATCTGTGTCCTGGACTATTACTTTTGCCTTTGTCAACTTACCTCCAGAGTAATAAGACAATCTGTTCACTCTTCATATCTTTTTGACTCCGCCTTCAACATCAGCTTGACGGTCAACATCTGTATTTGTTTTCATGTTAGTAAATCTGGTGATATCGCTAGATGTATTATGTTGTTGGAGTTTTTGAGCTACTGAATATTTCTGCTTAAAATTACACACTTCCTCATCTACTTTGAAAATTATTATCCCTTTAATTTAAAAATTCTCTGAAGTCTGGAATAGCCATTTTAACAAGGCCCTCACGAGCCCGTGTTCTCCTTCCTTCTCCTCTTTTCAGGCTCTGGGGTAAAATTAAAGGAAAAATATGATGATTTCCAGAAACTATTACACTAAGAACTATTTCTCTACTTTCAGCAATCTTTTAAAATTAATTTTATGTTCGTTTCTATTATTTCATTTTTTTCTATCTAATGAATTGGCTTCAATAAGTATTTTTACCAATTCGTCTTATATATCTTTCTTCTGGACTTGGGTAATGTCAAGAAAAGTAAGATGTCAGTTAGCATGCCAGTTTAAAGTGACAAGGTGAAGGAGTGGTTTGTTGTTGTGGAAGGATGGTGTGGGTAATGTATTGTTTGGAAGTGGGTGGCAATGTCGCTTCGTCTTAGTGTCAGTCTGTTCTGTGTTTTCTTTCTTGAGAAAGGATGAATTAGAGCTTACCTCACCTAACGGTACTCACAATTATTGCCGTCGTTACTGACTCTCGGTTCCTGGTCAGTATGTCTCGACTGTTCAGGAGCTCTCTCACTATTCCTGGACAGTTGAACCCTATTCTGTCTTCTCTTTAAATTGTGTATGAATCCCAATTGTTCCACTTCCACTGATATTTCCATTGCATAACTATTTTGACATCAAAGAAGGTCAAATGCCTTTTTTTGTGCTCGGTCCTTGCTATTCACAAGCGAAAGGCTCTATTGAGTCCTAAAAATATCTTTTATTTCACTCATTAACTTGTACAAGAGAGAACAGTATATGTAACCAGCCAGAGATAGAGATTCAGTTCTTCAGAACAGAGGGAAGGTACAATGCTATGTCCTCTGGAAGTCATATCTTGCTATGATTGGTTGTCATTTAAAACTGTTTTTTTTTTCTCGAGACGAGGTGAAGTTGAGCTTCAGTTGCCCAAATGTACTCACGTAATTGTTGCTGTAGTTACCAAATCTCAGTTCTTGGCCACTGTATCTCGACTATTCAGGAAATTTCACTATTCCCATTTAAAAACTATGAGGAAAAAACTAATAAGAAAAAAAACATACAGTAGAAGATAAGGAAACACCACAAAATAACTTAGAATGCAATACTTGACAGCAAGTGCAAGCTTATAATAATAATAATAATAATAAAAGAAGTTTAAAGAAAACCTCATATACAAACAACCGTTCACAAGTGTCTCAGGGAAGTATATCATACATACCAGCGTGATATGTATTTTATGTTTATTCTTAAGATTTTTTTTTATTTTTCTGTTGCATCTATGCCACCCTCTTCTCGTTCTGTTGTGTATGAGGTTTTCTTTCACCTTCTTTTATTATTCAACCTTGTACTTGCTGTCAACTATTGCATTCTGTCTAGGTTATTTGTGGTGTTTCCCTATAGTCTCCTGTATGTATTTTTCTCTTTAGTTTTTCCTTGTAGTTTTTAAACGGGAATACAATGGGCTCTGTCTCATCAGACACATTGTTAACGTATGTCAGGGACAGAAAAGATTCCAATAGATAACTTGTGGAGATTATTGGTAGTCACGATTGTCCATCATGACACTTCTTCAAAGATATACCTGGGATTGGTTTCGATAGTTGTTCTACCATCACTCAAAGCCCTGCAACGAACAGTTTTTTCCATGTAGGTTTTGCAGTGATCTGGGATGTACGAGACCATTTCTGGCGTAATGAATGGGATCTGTAGCTGAGAAGTAGTGCATCAATTCACTGACTTTCAAAAAGCGTAGAGCCCAATCTTCTTCTTGTTTCCATCTACTGAATATAAACAATAATACCTGCAGTAAATGGTTTTATAGCCCGAGTTTTCTTTTCCTGCTTCATTGTGATCTGTCTTTTAGTTTCTGCTTAAGTTTATCACATATACTATCGTCACTTACAGTCTCATACAGAAACTCCTGCATACATTGCGCAGTGCTCATATGTTCAGGGGGAAATTATTCTCAGTTAGCATCTTTGGAACACAAGCAAAGACAGCGTTCATTATTATCGTTTGTCAGCTGCCATCAGTTAGGATCTGTACAGTTTTAGCATTATTCATGAGAATAGGCATCCTCATTGGAAAATTCTTGTTGATCTGTTAATAAAGTTGTTGCTTGGCATATTTTGGCACGCTGTCACGTAAGTCCGTGGCATAAATTGAGTTTGTTTCTGTTTATTTGGTGTGCATCACAGAACTGCTTTTTGCGTCTCTTCTATAATCAGCAAGCTGGCAGTTTTGCCGTGCAGTTGTCAGGGCCCCAAACCTGTTCTGTGAATAACTGCCAGTTTTGAATGACAACCAGTCAAGGTAAGGTTTGACCATCAGACGACCTGCCATTGTACCTTCCCTCTGGTCTGAAGAACAGTCTCACTAGCTCCAGCTCATTACATATACTGTTCTCTCACGTATGAGTTAATTCAGGGCCGGCCTTAGGAGGTGCGGGGCCCTATTGGGAACAATTTTGGTGGGCCCCAAATGTGGAAAGCAATCAAACTGTGCGCTTAAGAAAACCATGCGAGTTAATAGACCAAACAGATGTAAGCTACCTTTTAACCCGTAAACGGTCCAAGCAGATCTACGTTCACATGTGTAGTGCTACAAAAGTAGATCTACGTTTTTTTTACATATTTTCAAATGTAACAAAAAAAAAAGTAGATCAAAGTTTTTTTTACACATTTTCAAATGTAAAAAAACAAAAAGATCTACTTTTTTACATAATTTCAAATGTTGAAAAAACGTATATATACGTTTGGACTGTTTACGGGTTAATATAAAATTGCATAGATGTAAGTCTACAAGTAACAAACAATTTGTATATCACCTCTGAAAAGAACATAGTCACAATACCACTTGCTTTACTGACTTTGAAAAGTACATAGTCACAATACCACTTGCTTTACTGACTTTGAAAAGTACATAGTCACAATACCACTTGCTTTACTGACTGTGAAGTGATTTATTAATTCACCAACATATTATATCCAAAGCCCCATTTTTGTACGTCGTGTTGTTTTTGTGTAGCTGACAAGCCGAGAGTAGATTACACTTTAGGGGGGTCCCCTTACGTGCGGGGCCCAATTGGGAGCAATCAGTCCAATCGGCTTAAGCCGGCTCTGATTAATGAGTTAATGGCAGTGAGCAATTCCATTTTTGCTCTCTTTTATTACGTTATTTACGAGTATGGAATCGGCTTATATTACATACTGCGTAAATATTGTAAATGTCGGTTATTGTAATATATGGGTTCTTAAAGAAACTACTTTTCGTTACTGGTGAAAATTCATATGGCTAGTTCCTACAGTCCTTCCAATTTTGTTTCCTGTAAGTTGAATTAGAAGTTAATGTTGAAAATTTCTTCCTTCATTCTAGCGAATATTGGGTCCAATACTGACAATTCTTGTTTCTTTTTTACTCAGGTACCTTCAGTTACATGGTGATGCACAATAAAAAAGTCATTTCATTTGAGAATTGATCTGACACTGTATTTGCATATCCAATCTGTGGTTAAAAAAAAAACTCCAAATATATTGTTAATTTTCTTTTTTAAGAGTCATTCTAGTTTCCATGGTATTGTTTGGAATCTCCATTTATTGCATAAAACATCTTCCTCCAAAGAACTGTTAAACGATGATTGTATATATATATATATATATATATATATATATATATATATATATATATATATATATATATATATATATATATATATATATATATGTATATATATGTATTATGTAATAAAATATTCCTATTGGTAAAAAAAAAATAGTTTAAAAGATGGGGTGGTAGGGGAAGTGGAATATTCAAATGGCTTCAGAAGAAATCCAAATATTCTTCCTTGAAGCCTTTTTATCCACTTCTCCGAGGCTATGGGTCCCACAATTTACACCAGAGGTGGACCCCATCTATATATATTTATATATATATATATATATATATATATATATATATATATATATATATATATATATATATATATATATATATATATATATATATATATATATATATATATTATATATAATATATATATATATATATATATATATAAAATATATATATATATATATATATATATATATATATATATATATTACGTAATATGAGATGCTCATCATTTTTTTTTTATTTTTGGATTTTCATCTATAAAATATCAACACTTTTTAATTTAGGATTTGAATTTACTCGTTTTTTCTTTTACTTATACTGCTGATTCCTGCCTTTCTTAACTGTGTAGATTCCCTTCATACATAAATTCATTTAAAAGTGATTTCAAGTTCAGTTATCTGAGAGTTAATATGTGAATGTGTGTGTGTGTGTGTGTGTGTGTGTGTATGTGTGTGTGTGTGTGTGTGTGTGTGTGTGTGTGTGTGAGTGTGTGAGTGGTGTGTGTGTGTGTGTGTGTTTTGTGTTTGTGTGTGGTGTGTGTGTGTGTGAGTGTGTGTGTGTGTGTGTGCTTATATTGTGTGTGTGTGTGTGTGTGTGTGTGTGTGTGTGTGTGTGTGTGTGTGTGTGTGTGTGTGTGTGTGTGTGTGTAGTGTGGTGTGTGTGTGTGTGTTTGTTTGTGTCTGTGTGTGTACTCACCTAATTGTACACACCTAATTGTGGTTGCAGGGGTCGAGACTCAGCTCCTGGGCCCGCCTCTTCACTGATCGCTACTAGGTCCTCTCCCTCTCTGCTTCCTGAGCTTTGTCATACCTCTTCTTAAAACTATGTATGGTTCCTGCCTCCACTAATTCACTTGCTAGGCTATTCCACTTCCTGACGACTCTATGACTGAAGAAATACTTCCTAACGTCCCTGTGACTCGTCTGAGTCTTTAGCTTCCAGTTGTGACCCATTGTTTCTGTGTCCCCTCTCTGGAACATCCTATCTCTGTCCACCTTGTCTATTCCCTGCAGTATCTTGTATGTCGTTATCATGTCTCCCCTGACCCTTCTGTGCTCCAGTGTCGTCAGTCCGGTTTCCCTCAACCTTTCCTCGTACGACATTCCCCTGAGCTCTGGGACTAGCCTTGTTGCAAACCTTTGTACTTTCTCTAACTTCTTGACGTGCTTGACCAGGTGTGGGTTCCAGACTGGTTCTTCATACTCCAGTATGGGCCTAACATACACAGTGTACAGTGTCTTGAAAGATTCCTTATTAAGGTATCGGAATGCTATTCTCAGGTTTGCCAGGCGCCCGTATGCTGCAGCAGTTATTTGGTTGATGTGTGCCTCCGGTGACGTGCTCGGTGTTATGGTCACCCCAAGGTCTTTCTCTTTGAGTGAGGTCTGTAGTCTTTGTCCACCTAGCCTATACTCTGTCTGCGGTCTTCTTTGCCCCTCCCCAATTTTCATGACTTTGCATTTGGAAGGGTTGAATTTGAGAAGGCAGTTTCTGGACCACATGTCCAGCCTGTCCAGGTCTCTTTGCAGTCCTGCCTCATCCTCATCCGATTTAATTCTTCTCATCAGCTTCACATCATCTGCGAACAGGGACACTTCAGAGTCTATTTCTTCCATCATGTCGTTCGCATATATCAAAAATAGCACTGGTTGTAGAACTGACCCCTGTGGGACCCTGCTCGTCACAGGCGCCCACTGTGATACCTCTTCACGTACCATGACTCGTTGTTGCCTCCCTGTCAGGTATTCCCTGATCTATTGTAGTGCCCTCCCTGTTATATGCGCCTGATCCTCCAGCTTCTACACTAATCTCTTGTGGGGAACTGTGTCAAAGGCCTTCCTGCAGTCTAGGAAAACGCAATCAACCCACCCCTCTCTCTCGTGTCTTACTTCTGTTACCTTGTCATAAATCTCCAGAAGGTTTGTGACACAGGATTTGCCTTCCATGAACCCATGCTGGTTTTCATTTATAATCTTGTTCCGTTCCAGGTTCCACCACTCTCCTCCTGATAATCTTCTCCATGACTTTGCACACAATACATGTCAGAGACACAGGTCTGTAGTTTAGTGCCTCATTTCTGTTTCCTTTCTTAAATATGGGGACTACATTTGCTGTCTTCCATTTCTCAGGTAGTTGCCCAGTTTCAAGGGATGTGTTGAAGATTGTGGTTAGGGGCACGCACAGCATCTCTGCTCCTTCTCTAAGGACCCATGGGGATATGTTGTCCGGTCCCATCGCCTTTGAGGTATCAAGGTCATTTAGCAGCTTCTGCACCTCCTCCTCGGTTGTTCGTATGTCATCCAACACTTGTTGGTATATTCCCTCTTGATGTTCCTTCTGTGCTGTCTTCCCACAGCTGTCTCCCACAGCTGTCTTCTCCTGTTTAGCTCCTCACATTCCTCTTGATCATTTCTTGTGAGTTCTCGCCCTTCTGTCCTCAGTCTGATCACCTGGTCTTTGACTGTTGTCTTCCTCCTGATGTGGCTATACAACAGTTTCGGGTCAGTCTTGATTTTCGATGCTATGTTATTTTCATACTGTCGGCGGGCTTCCCTCCTTACCTATGCATACTCGTTCCTGGCTCTGCGACTGATCTCCCTATTTTCATGTGTTCTCTGCCTTCTCTACTTTTTCCATTCTCTATTGCACTTTGTTTTTGCCTCCTTACACCGTCGGGTAAACCAGGGGCTCGTTCTGGTCTTCCCATTGTTTCTGTTGCCCTTGGGAATAAACCTTTCCACTGCCTCCTTGCATTTTCTTGCTACATATTCCATCATTTCATTTACTGGCTTTCTGCCAGTTGTCTGTCCCACGGAACCTCCTGCAGGAAGTTCCTCAACCCTATGTAGTCCCCTCTTTTATAGTCAGGCTTTTCCCATTCAACTCCTGTTACTCTCTTCACTTGCAACTCTGCTATGTATTCAAAGCACAGAACCAGGTGGTCACTAGCTCCTCTGGGACTCTCATGTGTGATGTCCTCAATATCTGAACTGCCCAGGGTGAACACAAGGTCCAGTCTTGCTGGATCGTCCTCCCCTCTCACTCTGGTAGTGTCCTTAACATGTTGGTGCATGAGGTTTTCCAGCACCACATCCAACATCTTGGCTCTCCATGTTTCGGGACCCCCATGTGGCTCCAGGTTTTCCCAGTCAATCTCCATGTGGTTGAAATCCCCCATAACCAGCAACTTTGCTCAGCTGGAGTGAGCTCTTCTTGCCACCTCAGCAAGTGTGTCCACCATTGCTCTGTTGCTCTCTTCACATTCCTCTCTTGGCCTCCTGCAGGTCTGTGGTGGATTATACATCACTCCAATGACCACCTTGTGCTCCCCAGACTGAGGTGTACCTACTATGTAGTCCCTTTCTCCTGTCTCGTCTATGCCTCCCATTTTCTCTAATTTCCATCAGTTTTTTTACGAGCAGAGCAACCCCTCCTCCCCCTCTGCCCCTTCTATCTTTCCTCATGATCTGGTATCCTGGTGGGAAGATTGCATCTGTTATTGTCTCCATGAGTTTTTTTCTGTAACTGCTATGATGTCTGGGGACTTCTCATTGATTCTTTCTTGCCATTCCTCATATTTATTCGTTAATCCATCTGCATTTGTGTACCAAACCTTCAACTTCTGTTCTAATACTGTAACTGTGGTCCTGGGGGAATACTGGGGTTGAGAGAGCAGGAGCCCTGGTGGGGCCTGTGGGGGTTGCAGTGGAGGTGGAGGAAGAGCTCCCATAGGGGTTGCTGTAGGGTAGGGTTCGTGCTGCGGGGGATGGGAACAGAGGATCGGTGTGTGATGGTTGGTTTTGGATTGTTCAGTTGCCTTTTGGGGTGTCGTGGCTGAGTCCTTCTGCAGGTGTTTCTGGGGGTGTGCTTTTCTTCCACCTGTTCCTGGGTTATCTGCTCTCTTTTTTTTCATTTCCTTCCCATTCCTCCCTTTCGTTTTTACACTCTTTCAGTATCATCCTTTCCTTCTGTGTTCTGTCTCTCGATCGAGGTACACACTCATGAACTTCTGTTTGCCCTCTCAGCCGTGCTTTCTCTCATTCCCTGCTTTTCATCTCATCCCCTGCATGCATCAGCTTTACTAGAGATTTTAAAATTCAAGGAATTCGCAAGAGCAGGCGAAATATACACAAACACTGATCTCTGGCTGAAGGAGACTCGAACACTACGAACCTTGAAAACGAGGTACGCAGTGCTATACCATTCTCACCACACTGGACCAATACCTTGGCGTCCACCTTGCGCTAGACTTTGATCCAAGGCAGCCAGCTTTTCAAGGAGAAGGCTTACAGCTTTTCATCTCATCCCTTGCATGCATCAGCCTTACTAGAGATTTTTAACAATGCAAGGAATTAGCAAGATCAGGCGAATATTGTAAGAGATAGGGAGAGAGGGTTTAATAGGTCAGTTCTCAGGAAGGTGTGAGATCCTGTATATGTGTGTGTGCATGTGTGCGTGCGTGTGTGTGTGTGCACACGCGCATTTATGCCTGTGCCCAGAAAATACATTCCACTTCAATGTATCAGTAATGCTAATAAAATGCTAGTAATACTACTAGTACAGTGGTCCTTCGTTGTTCGTAATTAATCCGTTCCTGGAGCCGTTACTATAAACGAAATTTACGATTTACGAATCAATTTTCCCCATAAGAAATAATGTAAATACAATTAATCCGTTCCTGACACCCAGAAGTATTAAACAAAAAAAAATTTTAACATAAAATATGCATGTAGTACATAAACAATACAATGGGAAATGATGAATGAAACATTAACAGCATAACACTTACCTTTATTGGAGATTCTTCTTAGTGTATGGGAGACTGGAGGAGGAGAGAGAGTGGATTGTTTTATAGTTTGGAAGGGGAATCCCCTTCCATCAACACTTCAAGTACCATTTGCTTTTTCTGGGGTTGCTTCTCTTCTCTGTTTCATAATGCCACTAGGACCACCTTGAGAGTCATTGGAGTCCTGTCTCACAAAATAACTGTGGAGAAAGCTCTGTTTCTGGCGTCTCTTTAACACTTCCCTAAAATGGCCCAAGACTTTGTCACTGTACATGTTGCCAACCTGGCTTGCAACAACCTTGTTAGGGTGATGTTTCTCCATAAAGCTTTCCATCTTACCCCACATAGTAAAAATCTCTTTAATTTCTGAAGGAGGCACCTTCTTCCATCTCTCTTCCTCCTCCTCTGCAGCAAGATTCTGAGCTGCTATGTGTTGCTCTTCCTGCTGAAGCTCTTGCAGCTCCTCAGTGGTGAGCTCTTCATTGTGGTCTTCCACCAATTCTTCCACATCCTCCAAACTCACATCCAACCCCATGGAAATCCCCAGTGCCACAATTGATTTTACAATAGACATAGGCTCATTAGGGTCAGTCCCAAATTCTTCAAAATCCCTCTTGTAGACACAATCTGGCCACAATTTTCTCCAGGCAGAGTTCAAAGTCCTGGTAGTCACTCCCTCCCAAGCCATACCTATAAGGGTTATGCAGTGGAGGATGCTGAAGTGTTTCTCTCCAAAATTCCCTTAGGGTCAAGTGAGTGTCTGTGGTCACTGTCAAGCACCTGTGAAACATTGCTTTTGTGTAGAGTTTTTTAAAGTTTGCAATAACCTGCTGGTCCATGGGTTGGAGGAGAGGAGTGGTATTCGGGGGCAAGAACTTACTGTTGATGAACCCAAACTCCTCGAAAATTAGGTCATCCAAGTTTGGAGGATGAGCAGTGCATTGTCCATTACTAAGCAGGCACTTGAGATCCAATTTCTTTTCCAGGAGATACTCCACACTATGGGCCAAACACTTCATTGAACCACTCGACGAAAATTTCCCTCGTGACCCATGCCTTACTATTAGATTTCCAAAACACACAATTTACTCTTCATAACATTGTTTTTCCTGAACACTCTGGGATTTTCAGAATGGTACACTAGTAATGGCTTCACTTTGAAATCCCCACTAGCATTAGCACAGAACATTAGCGTCAGCCTGTCTTTCATAGGCTTGTGTCCTGGCATTGCCTTTCCTTTTGTGTAATGAAGTTCCTCTTTGGCATTTCTTCCAAAAGAGGCCTGTTTCGTCACAATTGAACACTTGTTCAGGTTTCAGTCCTTCAGCCTCTATGTACTCCTGGAATTCATGCACATATTTTTCAGCCGCCTTGTGGTCCGAACTGGCAGCCTCACCATGCCTTACCACACTGTGTATGCCAGTACGGTTCTTAAATCTCTCAAACCACCTTTGCTGGCCTTAAATTCACTCACTTCACCACTATTTGCAGGCAATTTCTTACCAAATCTTCATGCAACTGCCTAGCCTTTTCACAAATAAACGAAGTCATAAGAGTATCTCCTGCTAATTGTTTCTCATTTATCCACACCAATAATAACTTCTCAACCTCTTCCAGTACTGGTGATCTCATTTTTGTCAGCATAGTTACTCCCTTTGCAACAACAGCATCCTTTATTTCATTTTTCTTGGCCACTTTGGAACATAAGGTTGTGTAGGGTTTCTTATACATCCTGGACAGTTCGGCCACACTTGTACCACTTTCATATTGTTCAATGATGGTTTTCTTAAATTCAATCGTATTTCTCACCTTCTTTACCACAGGCTTGGCACTAGGAGCTTTCTTTGGAGCCATGGTAGCTTATTTAGTACTTCACAGCACTAAAATAAATGGATTATGAAATATTTCGCTGGAGCACGTGAGGGGACCTTCGCTCACTGGTAAACAATGCCAGACTGGCTGCCGCCCTGGCTCACGCCGTGGGTAAGCGTCCCGGACGGACTACGACTCGCGAGTCAACCTATGAAAAGCGAGTCCATGTTTATACGAAAATACCTCTATGATTGGCGAATTTTACGATTGCCGGGAACTATGAAAAGCCGGGGACCACTGTACTTCCACGATTTTATAATCCTAATGCTAATACTACTTTCTACATCTTTTACAAATGCCTAACCGCTTGTTTCTGTGGTGTGTGTGTGTGTGTGGGGTGTGTGTGTTTATGTAAACAAGTCCTTATTACCCACGTATGTACTGCATATGTACTACATACGTACCCGAATGCTTGGTTCCCACTGTGCACTGTCTTGTGTACTTAAAATTACGTTCAGTTTTGTAACACTAGGCCTCACCTACTCTGTGTGTGTGCCTATGTGGGGAACTGCATGTCCACTAGCTACCCGTCATCAACTGCTTTTCTCTCCTACACCTCAGTAAATTCTATTAAATGCTGCTTATTCTAATACTGATAGCTCCAGGAGAGTGACCCCATGTTTCCAGCCAGAGACTGGTACTGTTGACCCCTTGCAACTCAACTAGGTGAATATTACGTGCGGCTGGCAGTGGTGCTGAAGTATCACGTTGCCGGTCCGTCCAGTACCTGGGTCCCGCCTAGTTGAAGATGCTTGAAGCTTCTCGGTAATTTTTTTTTAATACTTTTCTGTAGGTACTGTAGTCACTAGCTCATCTAACTTTTTCACTTCACTCACTGTATTTACTGACACATCTATACTTATCTCTTATCTCCCTGGTCTCGAGTCGCACTTATTCTTCAAATACTCCATAATGTAATGTGTGGCAACACTATTTAGGCCTGGTACACAACCGTTCCCCTTCCTTGATCCAGGCCCGCACTTAACACTTGGCACTATTATCTATGTTTTCTCTTCTGTGATCACTTATATTTCTCTTTTGCGGGTTTAAGTGATTGGCGGTCCGGTGGCCTGGTGGCTAAAGCTCCCGCTTCACACACGGAGGGCCCCGGGTTCGATTCCCGGCGGGTGGAAACATTTCGACACGTTTCCTTACACTATTGTCCTGTTCACCTAGCAGCGAATAGGTACCTGGGCGTTAGTCGACTGGTGTGGGTCGCATCCTGGGGGACAAGATTGAGGACCCCAATGGAAATAAGTTAGTCCTCGATAACGCACTGACTTTCTTGGGTTATCCTGGGTGGCTAACCCTCCGGGGTTAAAAATCCGGACGAAATCTTATCTTATATGTACTCCTATGTTTGCACACGCCTATATCTCACTCTATTCCCTACGGTACAGTCAGAAACTACCGCCAATACACGAGCTGAAATGCGCTTGACTCCTCCACTCCACGTGTGGTGTGTGTTCACTCAGGCCACTCACCTAATTGTGGTTGCCGGGGTCGATTCATAGCTCCTGACCCCGCCACTTCACTTGACATTGTAGGGCCACTCTCTCCCTGCTCCATGAGCTTAATCATACCCCTTATTAAAGCTATGTACGGATCCTGCCTCCTTTACATCGCTCACAAAACTGTTCCACTTCCTGACAACTCTGTAACTAGGGAAATATTTCCTATCATCCCTGTGACTCAACCTCCCGTTATGTGCCCTTATTCCTTTGTCCCATATCTTAAACATTCTGGCCCATCCCCTTGTCACTTTCTTGCATTAGTTTTTAAAATTTTTTATCATGTCCCCCTTTTTTTTTCC
>NC_069399.1:13908852-13947881 GCF_026875155.1 Cherax quadricarinatus | reverse complement strand
GTGTGACTGCATTACCCTTTGGGCGAGTGGGGGGTTGTGTGAATTGGGGTTCCAAAGGTCGAGTGTGCGTTGTGTGACGCTTCCTCAAAAACCGAGTGTACGTTGTGTGATTGCTTTGCCTCAGGCGAGTGGCGTTCTGTTTCTGGACTACCTCAGGTCGAGTTTGCGTTTTGTGACTGCATTATCTCATGCCGAGTGTGCGTTGTGTCATTGCATTACCTAAGGTCGAGTGTGCATTGTGTAACCGGGTTACCTCAGGTTGAGTGAGCGTTGTGTGAGTGGATTACCTCAGGCCGAGTGCGCGTTGTGTGACTGGATTACCTCAGGTCGAGTGTGCGTTGTGTGACTGCATTACCTTAGAGCGAGTGTGCGTTGTGTGACTGCATTACCTCAGGTCGAGTGTGCTTTGAGGGACTGGATTACCTCAGGCCGAGTGTGCGTTGTGTGACTGAATTACCTCAGGCCGACTGTGCATAGTGTGACTGCATTACATCAGGCCGAGTGTGCGTTGTGTGACTGGATTACCAAATGCCGAGTGCGCGTTAGGTGATTGCATTACCTCAGATCGAGTGTACGTTGTGTGACTGGATTTCCTCAGGTAGAGTGTGCGTTATATGACTGCATTACCTTAGAGCGAGTGTGCGTTATGTATTGGATTTCCCCTTTGGTCGAGTGGCGTTGTTTTGACTGCATTACAAAAGGCCGAGTGTGCGTTGAGTAACTGGAATACGCCAGGTTGAGTGTACGTTGAGTGACTGTATTACCTCAGGCAGAGTGTACGTGTAGATTCCATACTTCAGATCGAGTGTGCGTGTGTGAAGCCACTACCTCAGGGTTGGGTCCGTTGGGTGACCGAATATCTCATGTTTGCGTACTTGAGTGGAATGGATTACCACAGGTTGAGTGTGCGTTGTGTGACAACATTTCCTAGCCATATGTGCAATTTGTGACCTGCATTTGCTTAGGGCGAGTGTGCGTTGAGTGATTGGATTTCCTCAAGTCGAGTGTGCGTTGTGTAACTGCTTAATATAAGGCCGAGTGTGCGTTGTGTGACTGGATTACCTTATGTCGTGTGTACGTTGTGTGACTGCATTACCTGTGGCCGAGTGTGCGTTGTGTGACTGGATTACCTCAGGCCGAGTGTGCGTTGTGTGACTGCATTACCTCAGGCCGAGTGTACGCCGTGTGACTGCATTTTCTCAGGCGGATTGTCCGTTACGTGACTGAATTACCTCAGGCCGACTGTGCATAGTGTGACTGCATTACATCAGGCCGAGTGTGCGTTGTGTAACTGGATTACCTCAGGCCGAGTGCGTGTCGTGTGACTGGATTACCTCAGGCGGAGTGTACGTTGTGAAACTGGATTACCGCATGCAGAGTGCGCGTTGTGTGACTGGATTACATCAGGCCGAGTGTGTTTTGTGTGACTGGATTACCTTAGGTCGAGTGTGCGTTGTGTGACTGGATTACCTCAGATCGAGTGTGCGTTGGTTGACTGAATTCCCTAAGGCCGAGTGTGCGTTTTGTGATTGCATTACCTTAGGGTGAGTGTGCGTGGTGTGACTGGATTACCACAGGCCGAGTGTGTGTTGTGTGATTACATTACCTCAGGTCGAGTGTGCACGGCGTGACTGCATTTTCCCAGGCGGAGTGTGCGTTGCGTGACTGGATTACCTCAGTCCGAGTGTGCGTTGTGTGACTGCATTACATCAGGCTGAGTGTGCGTTGTGCGACTGCATTATCTCAAGTCGAGCGTGCCTTGTTTGACTGGATTACCTCAGGTCGAGTGTCCGTTGTGTGACTGCATCATCTCTGGCCGAGTGTGCGTTGTGTGACTGGATTACCTCAGGTCGAGTGTCCGTTGTGTGACTGCATCATCTCTGGCCGAGTGTGCGTTGTGTGACTGGGTTACCTCAGGCCGAGAGTGCATTGTGCGACTGCATTATCTCATGTCGAGCGTGCGTTGTGTGGCTGGATTACCTCAGGTCGAGTGTGCGTTGTGTGACTGCATTATCTCAGGCCGAGTGTGCGTTGTGTGACTGGCTTACCTAGGGCCGAGTGTGCGTTATGCGACTGCATTACCTCAAGTTGAGTGTGCGTTGTGTGACTGGATTTCCGCAGGTCGAGTGTGCGTTGTGTGACTGGATTATCTAAGGCCGAGTGTGCGTTGTGTGACTGCATTACCTTAGGCCGAGTGTGCGTTGTGTGACTGGATTACCTCAGGACGAGCGCACGTTGTGTTACTGGATTACCTCTGGCCGAGTGTGCTTTGTGTGACTGGATTACCTAAGGTCGAGTGTGCGTTGTGTGACTGGATTGCCTCAGTCCGAGTGTGCGTTGTGTGACTGCATTACCTCAGGCCAATTGTGCGTTGTCTGACTGCATTACATAATGCCGAGTGCGAGTTTTGTGACTGGATTACCTCAGGTCGAGTGTGCATTGTGTGACTGCATTATCTCAGGCGAAGTGTGCGTTACGTGACTGGACTACCACAGGCCGAGTGTGCTTTGTGTGACTGGATTACCTCAGGTCGAGTGTGCATTGTGTGACTGCATTATCTCAGGCGAAGTGTGCGTTACGTGACTGGACTACCACAGGCCGTGTGTGCGTTTTGTGACTGCATTACATCAGGCCGAGAGTGCGTTGTGTGACTGGGTTGAGTGATTGCATTACCTAAGGGCGAGTGTGCGTTGTGTGATTGGATTTCCAAAGGTCGAGTGTGCGTTGTATGACTTGATTACCTCAGGTCTAGTGAGCGTTCAGTGACTGGATTACCTCAAG
This sequence comes from Cherax quadricarinatus, assembly GCF_026875155.1. Taxonomy (NCBI): domain Eukaryota; kingdom Metazoa; phylum Arthropoda; class Malacostraca; order Decapoda; family Parastacidae; genus Cherax; species Cherax quadricarinatus. The sequence goes on along the minus strand of NC_069399.1, from coordinate 13,945,100 downwards.
TTGAGCGTACGTTGTATGATTGCGTTACCTCAGGTCGAGTAGCGTTCTGTTACTGGATTACCTCAGGTCGAGTTTGCGTTTTGTTACTGGATTATCTCATGCCGAGTGTGCGTTATGTCATTGCGTTACCTCAGGTCGAGTGTGCGTTGTGTGACTGGATTACCTCAGGTCGAGTGAGTGTTGTGTGACTGCATTACCTTAGAGCAAGTGTCTGTTGTGTGGCTGCATTACCTCAGGTCGAGTGTGCTTTGAGTGACTGGATTACCTCAGGCAGAGAGCGTGTTGTGTGACCTGATTACCTTAGGTCGAGTGTGCGTTGTGTGACTGGATTACCTCAGGCAGAGTGTACGTTGTGAGATTCCATTACCTCAGATCGAGTGTGCGTTGTGTGAATGCACTACCTCAGGTTGAGTGTACGTTGGATGGCTCGAATATCTCATGTTTAGCGTAAGTTGAGTGATTGGATTTCCTCAAGTCGAGTGTGCGTTGTGTGACTGGATTACCTCATGTTGTGTGCACGTTATGTGACTGCATTACCTCTGGCCGAGTTTGCGTTGTGTGACTGGATTACCTCAGGCCGAGTGAGCGCCGTGTGACTGCATTTTCTCAGGCGGATTGTCCTTCACGTGACTGGATTATCTCAGGCCGAGAGTGCATTGTGTGACTGCATTACATCAGGCCGAGTGTACGTTGTGTGACTGGATTACCACACTCCGAGTGTGCGTTAGGTGATTGCATTACCTCAGATCGAGAGAATGTTGTGTGACTGGATTACCTCAGGTAGAGTGTGCGTTGTATGACTGCATTACCTTAGGGCGAGTGTGCGTTGTGTGATTGGATTTCCTCAGGTTGAATGTGAGTTGTGTGACTGCATTACAAAAGGCCGAGTGTGCGTTGTTTTAACTGGAATACCTCAGGTTCAATGTACGTTTTTGTGACTGTATTACCTCAGGGTTTAGTTTGCGTTGTATGACTGCATTACCTTAGGGCCGGTGTGCGTTCTGTGGCTGGATTACCTCAGGCCGAGTGTGCGTTGTGTGGTTGCATTATCTCAGGTCGAGTGTGCGTTGTGGTATTGCCTTACCTCAGGTCGAGAGTGTGTTGTGTGACTGAATGACGTCACGTTGAGTGTGCGTTGTGTGACTGGATTACCTCAGGTCGAGTGTGCATTGTGTGACTGCATTATCTCAGGCCGAGTGTGCTTTTTGGTATTGCATTACCTCAGGTCGAGAGTGCGTTGTGTGACTGGATTACGTCACGTCGAGCGTGCGTTTTGTGACTGGATTGCCTCACACCGAGTGTGCGTTGTGTGATTGCATTACCTCAGGTCGAGTGTGCGTTGTGTGACAGGATTGCCTCAGACCGAGTGTGCGTTGTGTGACTGGATTACCTCAGGTCGAGTGTGCGTTGTGTGATTGCATTACCTTAGGTACAGTGTGCTTTGTGTGACTGGATTACCTTAGGGCGAGTATGCCTTGAGTGACTGGATTACCTCAGGTCGAGTGTGCGCTGTGTGACAGGATTACCTCAGGCCGAGTGCGCGTTGTGTGACTGGATTACCTCAGGCCGAGTGCGCATTGCGTGACTGGATTACCTCAGGCCGAGTGAGCGTTGTGTGACTGGGTTGCCGAAGGCCGAGTGTGAGTTGTGTGACTGCATTACCTTAGGTCGAGTGTGAGTTGTGTGACTGGATTACCTCAGACCGAGTGTGAGTTGTGTGACTGCATTACTTCAGATCGAGTATGCGTTGGGTGACTGAATTCCCTCAGGCCGAGTGTGCGTTTTGTGATTGCATTACCTTAAGGCGAGTGTGCGTTGTGTGACTGCATTACCTTAGTGCGAGTGTGCGTTGTGGGACTGGATTACCTCAGACCAAGTGTGCATTGTGTGACTGCATTACCTTTCCCCGAGTGTGCTTTGTGAGACGGGATTGCCGCAGGCTGATGTGTATTTGTGTGATTAAAATTACCTCAGGTCGAGTGTGCGTTTTGTGACAGGATTATCACAGGCCGAGTGTGTGTTGTGTGATTACATTACGTCAGGATGAGTGTACGCGGTGTGACTCCATTTTCTCAGGCGGAGTGTGCGCTGTGTGACTGGATTACCTCAGTTCAAGTATGCGTTCTGTGACTGCATTACATCAGGCCGAGTGTGCGTTGTGTGGCTGGATTACCTCAGGCCGAGTGTGGGTTGTATGACTGGATTACCTCACGTCAAGTGTGCGTTGTGTGACTGCATTATCTCTGGCCGAGTGTGCATTGTGTGACTGGATTATCTAAGGCCGAGTGTGCGTTGTATGCATTACCTCAGGCGGAGTGCACGTTGTGTGATTGGATTACCTCAGGCCGAGTGCGCGTTGTGTGACTGGATTACCTCATGCAGAGTGTGCTTTGTGTGACTGGATTACCTTAGGTCGAGTATGCGTTGGGTGACTGAATTCCCTCAGGCTGAGTGTGCGTTTTTTGATTGCATTACCTTAAAGCGAGTGTGCGTTGTGTGACTGCATTACCTTAGTGCGAGTGTACGTTGTGGGACTGGATTACCTCAGACCGAGTGTGCGTTGTGTGACTGCATTACCTCAGGCCGAGTGTGCGCCGTGTGACTGCATTTTCTCAGGCGGATTGTCCGTTACGTGACTGAATTACCTCAGGCCGACTGTGCATAGTGTGACTGCATTACATCAGGCCGAGTGTGCGTTGTGTAACTGGATTACCTCAGGCCGAGTGCGTGTCGTGTGACTGGATTACCTCAGGCGGAGTGTACGTTGTGAAACTGGATTACCGCAGGCAGAGTGCGCGTTGTGTGACTGGATTATATCAGGCCGAGTGTGCGTTGGTTGACTGCATTACCTTAGGGTGAGTGTGCGTTGTGTGACTGGATTACCACAGGCCGAGTGTGTGTTGTGTGATTACATTACCTCAGGTCGAGTGTGCACGGCGTGACTGCATTTTCTAAGGCGGAGTGTGCGTTGCGTGACTGGATTACCTCAGTCCGAGTGTGCGTTGTGTGACTGCATTACATCAGGCTGAGTGTGCGTTGTGCGACTGCATTATCTCAAGTCGAGCGTGCCTTGTTTGACTGGATTACCTCAGGTCGAGTGTCCGTTGTTGTGACCGCATCATCTCAGGCCGAGTGTGCGTTGTGTGACTGGATTATCTAAGGCCGAGTGTGCGTTGTGTGACTGCATTACCTCAAGCCGAGTGTGCGTTGTGTGACTGGATTACCTCAGGCCGAGTGCACGTTGTGTGACTGGATTACCTTTGGCCGAGTGTGCTTTGTGTGACTGGATTACCTTAGGTCGAGTGTGCGTTGTGTGACTGGATTACCTCAGGTCGAATGTGCGTTGTGTGACTGGATTACTTCAGCCCGAGTGTGCGTTGTGTGACCGGGTTACCTCAGGCCTAGAGTGCATTGTGCGACTGCATTATCTCATATCGAGCGTGCGTTGTGTGGCTGGATTACCTCAGGTTGAGTGTGCGTTGTGTGACTGCATTATCTCAGGCCGAGTGTGTGTTGTGTGACTGGATTACCACAGGCCGAGTGTGTGTTTTGTGATTACATAACCTTAGGTCGAGTGAGCACGGTGTGACTGCATTTTCTCAGGCTGAGTGTGTGTTTTGTGACTGGATTTCCACAGTCCGAGTGTGCGTTGTGTGATTGCATTACATCAGGCCGAGTGTGCGTTGTGTGACTGGCTTACCTTGGGTCGAGTGTGCGTTATGCGACTGCATTACCTCAAGTTGAGCGTGCGTTGTGTTACTGGATTTCCTCAGGTCGAGTGTGCGTTGTGTGACTGCATTATCTCAGGCCGAGTGTGTGTTGTGTGACTGGATTATCTAAGGCCGAGTGTGCGTTGCGTGACTGCATTACCTTAGACCGAGTGTGCGTTGTGTGACTGGATTACCTCAGGTCGAGTGTGCTTTGTGTGACTGCATTTCCTTAGGCCGAGTGTGCGTTTTGTGACTGGATTACCTCAGGACGAGCGCACGTTGTGTTACTGGATTACCTCTGGCCGAGTGTGCTTTGTGTGACTGGATTACCTAAGGTCGAGTGTGCGTTGTGTGACTGCATTACATAATGCCGAGTGCGCATTTTGTGACTGGATTACCTCTGGCAGAGTGTGCTTTGTGTGACTGGATTACCTCAGGTCGAGTGTGCATTGTGTGACTGCATTATCTCAGGCGAAGTGTGCGTTACGTGACTGGACTACCACAGGCCGAGTGTGCGTTTTGTGACTGCATTACATCAGGCCGAGAGTGCGTTGTGTGACTGGGTTGAGTGATTGCATTACCTAAGGGCGAGTGCGCGTTGTGTGATTGGATTTCCAAAGGTCGAGTGTGCGTTGTATGACTGGATTACCTCTGGTCTAGTGAGCGTTCAGTGACTCGATTACCTCAAGTTGAGCGTACGTTGTATGATTGCGTTACCTCAGGTCGAGTAGCGTTCTGTTACTGGATTACCTCAGGTCGAGTTTGCGTTTTGTTACTGCATTATCTCATGCCGAGTGTGCGTTATGTCATTGCATTACCTCAGGTCGAGTGTGCGTTGTGTGACTGGATTACCTCAGGTCGAGTGAGTGTTGTGTGACTGCATTACCTTAGAGCAAGTGTCTGTTGTGTGGCTGCATTACCTCAGGTCGAGTGTGCTTTGAGTGACTGGATTACCTCAGGCAGAGAGCGTGTTGTGTGACCTGAAATTTCCTTAGGTCGAGTGTGCGTTGTGTGGGCTGGGTTACCTCAGGCAGAGTGTACGTTGTGAGATTCCATTACCTCAGATCGAGTGTGCGTTGTGTGAATGCACTAAACCCCAGGTTGAGTGTACGTTGGATGGCTCGAATATCTCATGTTTTAGCGTAAGTTGAGTGATTGGATTTCCTCAAGTCGAGTGTGGGATTTGTGACTGGATTACCTCATGTTGTGTGCACGTTATGTGACTGCATTACCTCTGGCCGAGTTTGCGTTGTGTGATTGGATTTTCTCAGGCCGAGTGTGCATTGTGTGACTGCATTACATCAGGCCGAGTTGTAAAGTTGTGTGACTGGATTACCACACTCCCAGTGTGCGTTAGGTGATTGCATTACCTCAGATCGAGAGAATGTTGTGTGACTGGGTTACCTCAGTAGAGTTTGCGTTGTAAAGACTGCATTACCTTAGGGCGATGGGGCGTTGTGTGATTGGATTCCTCAGGTTTAGTGTGAGTTGTGTGACTGCATTACAAAAGGCCGAGTATGCGTTGTGTAACTGGAATAAACCCAGGTTCAATGTACGTTCTGTGACTGTATTACCTCAGGTTTGAGTTTTCGTTGTAGACTGCATTACCTTAGGGCCGGTGTGCGTTCTGTGGCTGGATTACCTCAGGCCGAGTGTGCGTTGTGTGATTGCATTATCTCAGGTCGAGTGTGCGTTGTGGTATTGCCTTACCTCAGGTCGAGAATGCGTTGTGTGACTGAATTACGTCACGTTGAGTGTGCGTTGTGTGACTGGATTACCTCAGGTCGAGTGTGCATTGTGTGACTGCATTATCTCAGGCGGAGTGTGCGTTTTGGTATTGCATTACCTCAGGTCGAGAGTGCGTTGTGTGACTGGATTACGTCACGTCGAGCGTGCGTTTTGTGACTGGATTACCTCAATCCGAGTGTGCATTGTGTGACTGGATAACCTTAGGTTGAGTGTACGTTGTGTGATTACATTACCTCAGGTCGAGTGTGCGTTCTGTGACAGGATTGCCTCAGACCGAGTGTGCGTTGTGTGACTGGATTACCTCAGGTCGAGTGTGCGTTGTGTGATTGCATTACCTTAGGGCGAGTATGCCTTGAGTAACTGGATTACCTCAGGTCGAGTGTGCTTTGAGTGACTGGATTACCTCAGTCAGAGTATGTGTTGTGTGACTGGATTACCTCAGGTCGAGTGTGCGTTGTGATTGCATTACCTTAGGTACAGTGTGCTTTGTGTGACCGGATTGCCTAAGGTTGAGTGTGCGTTGTGTGACTGCATTACCTTAAGGCGAGTGTGCGTTGTGTGACTGCATTACCTTAGGGCGAGTATGCCTTGAGTAACTGGATTACCTCAGGTCGAGTGTGCTTTGAGTGACTGGATTACCTCAGTCAGAGTATGTGTTGTGTGACTGGATTACCTCAGGTCGAGTGTGCGTTGTGATTGCATTACCTTAGGTACACTGTGCTTTGTGTGAATGGATTACCTAAGGTTGAGTGTGCGTTGTGTGACTGCATTACCTTAGGGCGTGTATGCCTTGAGTGACTGGATTACCTCAGGTCGAGTGTGTGCTGTGTGACAGGATTACCTCAGGCCGAGTGCGCGTTGTGTGACTGGATTACCTCAGGCCGAGTGTGCATTGTGTGACTGGATTACCTCAGGCCGAGTGCGCGTTGTGTGACTGGGTTGCTGAAGGCCGAGTGCGTGTTGTGTGACTGGATTACCTTAGGTCGAGTGTGAGTTGTGTGACTGCATTACTTCAGATCGAGGATGCGTTGGGTGACTGAATTCCCTCAGGCCGAGTGTGCGTTTTGTGATTGCATTACCTTAAGGCGAGTGTGCGTTGTGTGACTGCATTACCTTAGTGCGAGTGCTCATTGTGGGACTGGATTACCTCAGACCGAGTGTGCGTTGTGTGACTGCATTACCTTTCCCCGAGTGTGCGTTGTGTGACGGGATTGCCGCAGGCTGAGTGTATGTTGTGTTATTACATTACCTCAGGTCGAGTGTGCGTTTTGTGACGGGATTATCACAGGCCGAGTGTGTGTTGTGTGATTACATTACGTCAGGATGAGTGTACGAGGTGTGACTGCATTTTCTCAAGCGGAGTGTGCGCTGTGTGACTGGATTACCTCAGTTCAAGTATGCGTTGTGTGACTGCATTACATCAGGCCGAGTGTGCGTTGTGTGGCTGGATTACCTCAGGCCGAGTGTGGGTTGTATGACTGGATTACCTCAGGTCGAGTGTGCGTTGTGTGACTGCATTATCTCTGGCCGAGTGTGCGTTGTGTGACTGGATTATCTAAGGTCGAGTGTGCGTTGTATGCATAACCTCAGGCCGAGTGCGCGTTGTGTGACTGGATTACCTCAGGTCGATTGGGCGGTATGTGACTGCATTACCTTAGAGCGAGTGTGAATTGTGTGGGTGCATTACCTCAGGTCGAGTGGTGTACGTTGTGTGACTGGATTACCTTAGGTCGAGTGTGCATTGTGTGACTGGCTTACCTCAGGCAGAGTGTGCGTTGTGAGATTCTATTACCTCAGATCGAGTGTACCTTGTGTGAATGCACTACCTCAGGTTGAATGTACGTTGGATGACTCGAATATCTCTTGTTTAGCGTACGTTGAGTGACTGGATTACTACAGACCGAGTGAGCTTTGTGTGACTATTACTTTAGGGCGAATGTGCGTTGTGTGACTGTGTTACCTCAGGTCGAGTGTACGTTGTGTGACTGAATTATCTCTTGCCGAGTGTGCATTGTGTGACTGGATTAACTCAGGCCGAGTGTGCGTTGTGTAACTGGATTACCTCAGGCCGAGTGCGCGTTGTGTGACTGGATTACCTCATGCAGAGTGTGCTTTGTGTGACTGGATTACCTTAGGTCGAGTATGCGTTGGGTGACTGAATTCCCTCAGGCCGAGTGTGCGTTTTTTGATTGCATTACCTTAAAGCGAGTGTGCGTTGTGTTACTGCATTACCTTAGTGCGAGTGTACGTTGTGGGACTGGATTACCTCAGACCGAGTGTGCGTTGTGTGACTGCATTACCTTACCCATAGTGTGAGTTGTGTGACGGGATTGCAGCAGGCTGAGTGTGTTGTGTGACTGCATTATCTCTGGCCGAGTGTGCGTTGTGTGACTGGATTATCTAAGGCCGAGTGTGCATTGTATGCATTACCTCAGGCCGAGTGTGCGTTGTGTGACTGGATTACCTTACCCATAGTGAGTTGTGTGACGGGATTGCTGCAGGCTGAGTGTATGTTGTGTGATTACATTACCTCAGGTCGAGTGTGCGTTTTGTGACGGGATTACCACAGGCTGAGTGTGTGTTGTGTGATTACATTACCTCAGGTCGAGTGTGCACCGTGTGACTGCATTTTCTCAGGCGGAGTGCGTTGTGTGACTGGATTACCTCAGTCCAAGTGTGCGTTGTGTGACTGCATTACATCAGGCCGAGAGTGCGTTGTGTGACTGCATTACCTCAGGCCGAGTGTGCGTTGTGCGACTGCATTATCTCAGGTCGAGTGTGCGTTGTGTGACTGGATTATCTAAGGCCTAGTGTGCGTTGTGTGACTGCATTACCTCAGGCCGAGTGTGCGTGGTGTGACTGGATTACCTCAGGTCGATTGTGCATTGTGTGACTGCATTACCTTAGAGCGAGTGTGCGTTGTGTGGCTGCATTAACTGAGGTCGAGTGTGCTTTGAGTGACTGGATTACCTCAGGCAGAGTGTGCCTTGTGAGATTCTATTACCTCAGATCGAGTGTGCGTTGTGTGAATGCACTACCTCAGGTTGAGTGTACGTTGGATGACTCGAATATCTCATGTTTAGCGTACGTCGAGTGACTGGATTAACACAGGCCGAGTGTGCTTTGTGTGACTGCATTACTTTAGGGCGAGTGTGCGTTGTGTGACTGGGTTACCTCAGGTCGAGTGTACGTTGTGTGACTGCATTATCTCTTGCCGAGTGTGGGTTGTGTGACTGGATTTACCTCAGTCCGAGTGTGCGTTATGTGACTGGATTGCCTCGGGCCGAGTGTGCGTTATGTGACTGCATAACCTCAGGCCGAGTATGCGTTGTGTGGCTGTATTATCTCTTGCCGAATGTGCGTTGTGTGACTGGATTACCACAGCTGAGTGTGCATTATGTGATTGCATTACCTCAGGCCAAGTGTGCGTTGTGTGACTGGATTACCTCGGGTCGAGTGTGCTTTATGTTGACTGCATAAACCTCAGGCCGAGTATGCGTGTGTGATTGCATTACATGAGGCCGAGTGTGCGTTGTGTGACTGGATGTGGCGTACATGTTTCTGGAAGGTGAGGAGCCTGTCGATGTAGATGCCAAGGTACCTTTAGCTGTGTACCCATTCCAGGTGAGTCATATCATTTTGCAGTTGTTAACACGCCATAAAACATCCAATAATTATTTTTCTCTTTATATTTTAAGATAATGTTCTTTATAATTACAATGTGCAAAATTCAAAAGCCATTTAAATTATAATAAAAATATAATTGAAATTGGATAATAAAAAAAGCCTTTATTTGCTTCTCCCCCCCTCCTGTTAAATAATGTATGAAAGTAATTATTATTTTAAGTTTGGTAATACCAATTTTCACTGCTTGAAATTCATTACACAGCAAGTAATGAGATTTCCTTGCCTAAAATTTCATTAATCATTCCAGTATTTAGATCAATGTAGTAGTCAAATTAATTTTATTGTGAAATTTATGTTATTTAATGGTATACATGAAAATTAACATGTTCAGTAGCATGTCTAATTTTGAGGAATTGCTCACGTTAAATTGTATGTTGCATCATCTAATTTCTCATGTTAAATTGTATGCTGCATCATCTAATTTCTCATGTTAAATTGTATGTTGCATCATCTCAATTCTCATGTTAAATTGTATGCTGCATCATCTAATTTCTCATGATAAATTGTATGTCGCAACATCTGATTTTTAAACAATAAATTACGTCATCTACTCTATTTATTATGAAGCAGAGTAGTGACTTTTTTCTTAGTACATTTTTTTTCAGTTCAACTTCAAAGATTTTGTGTAAAATATATTAAATTTTACTTTGTACTATTGTTTTTAGCACTTATTATGTTTCTGCTATTTTAAAATTAATGAAGCGAATTTTCAGAAAATGTCGAGCACTGTTCATTAATTAAGGCTTTGTGAAACAATCCAGTGTTATTTTACTCATTCAGTGTAGTAGCAAACTGAAATATATTTTGGAATACCATTTCAATTTTGCCAGTAATTTTCCAGTTTCTCCTGTGCGTGCAAGCAGTTATTGTTTTATCAGATATTAATTCTTTATTTCAAGATTACTGACTATCTTCCAGATACTACTTACCCTAGTGGAAAATATTTTCTCTTTCATTGTGTTCTAACTAGGTAAGGTATTTCGTAAGTTATTTCTTCGTATTATGTTATGTGAGGGAAAAGTTCAATAGATAGGAGTAGCGAGGGAGTGTATAGTAACAATAGTTTCATTGTCGGCTACTTGTTAAGGTAGGGTCAGTCTAGCTCCCGCTATCCCTTCCCCTCCCTCTTCAGAAAGGTGACGTGTGGGGCTCCGGTCAAACAGTAAATCACTCGACTCACAGCTCCCAACACTACTGTAGGTACACGCCTGATCATATTTTAATGGACTTATTGGTTGAAAGCTTCACTTTTGACCAGTAATTAACTTAGTCATTTCAGTCTTTATCTGTTATGATGTTATTAAAATCACTCAATCTTTTGAGGTATTGTACTTTCAATGGGAGTGATTTCTTAAGCAGTGGGTAATCTGTCTCTCTTTACAGCTTGGAATGACAGAGAGGGTCACCTGCCAACCAACGAGAATGAATAGAAGGAGACGGACTAACATCCTGAGACGTCCCATGTTTACTCTGCTTACCCTTTATGTAAGCCAACACAGGACCTATCCCCATCATAGCAGTGGTAACGAACCTGTTTTCCAGTCATCTGACGATAATTTACTCACGGCTACACTCTGTGAAGAACGCTCCGGTTGGTTGACCCCAGCCACCTGTCAACCCCCAACCACACGGCCTCAAGTCAATGCTACCATACAACACACAGCTTTTAACACCACCCCCTGACCCCCATTACAACGAATAAACACTAAACAATTAGCCGTAGATATTACAACTCTGCATAATATTTTTTTACACAATATTCATAATCAAATATTCCAATAATCTTTCAATTAGGATACCCATTCATGTTTTAATTTTACATTTTCCCTTTCTAATAATAAAGTTTAATCATTGCCTGTTATTATTTGTTTTTCTATTCATTAATTTGCCTGAGAGGAGCCATCCTTGGGTAATACTGACTGAAGTTGTTACAGGGCTGAGTGAAGCCTTCCACAAGTGGCGACCTTGCCAGGAATCAACTCGACCTGAAACACATTCAATTCATCTCGAATATTTCCATTGGAACATCAACGCCGCAAACCACAAACGTTTACCACCAGCTGAGTAATCATTCTCTACGGTAGGACTACAGTAAAGGTATTTAAAAGATTTGGTGATATGTTTATGTCCTCAATTTAATGTAAAGTCATGTCAGGTCAGGATATAATTAATTCTGCCACCTTTTTCAGCTTGAAACACCTCTGGAGGATTAGACTCTAGGGGACCGCGAGATTTTTTGCGCAGTGACAATTTTGTTTACATATAGCTCTTTATTATATCAAGGGAACTGTCGAAGGACACTCTTGATTTGTTGGTTTAGAAGATTGATGGTAAAGTGACCCCCATTCCTACTACTGTTGCTCGGACCGGCATAGAACCCTTCGTTTTCATTTATATATATTGTTTTAAATTGAAAGCAGGGATATAGGCCCTCATGGTTTATTTACAGTTTGACGAAGCAAGAACTGAACCCACTGTTTTTCTTTCGTACCCTTTCATATCGCCCTGATATTTAAGTATATCTTGCAAGTATGGAGGAATACCAGTTTTGGATGAACGCTGGAAGTAAGTTAGGAATAACATGGAAAAATATAAATCTTTCATTAGTGCAAAGATCAGGAAAGACTTGATAGAGGAGAGACATTGAGAGAGGAAGAAAGACAGAAAGGGAAGAAGAAAAGAGAGAGAGAGAATTGAAAAGGAGAGAGAGAGAGAATCGAAAGATGAAGAGTAAAAAGGAGAAAAGAGAACTTTGAAAGACAGGAGAAAAAGGAGAGAAGAGAATTGAAGAGAAATCCAAATAAAGACATTAGAAAGAGAAAGAGAAGACAAAAAGGACATTATAACTTGATCGTGAGGAGAGTGCTAAAGTACGAGAAGGAACAAGTTAAATTCAGAGAACTAGAGAAAAAGCAAAGGAGATAGAGAAGTTGAGGAAAAAAGCTAGAGAATTGAGGCAAAAGCTTAGAGAACATGATTAATATAGAGAAAAGGATCGCGAGCTCGAAAAATCTCTGCCTTTGAATTAGAGAAATAAAAAGTTAAACTCTGACACAACACAATTATGAGGAAGGAGTAATTGAAACATCATGCAGCTAGTGCCATATCCAACACCTAATTTACCTCCCTTCACAGAGGGTGAAGACATTACTTCATACATTATCAGGTTCGAAAATACTGGCTACCCTCTGGAAAGGCCTGCTGACACCTGGGCTACCAGGTTAGGGAATGTATATTTGGTACAGCCTTGAATATCTATGCCAAATTTGTCGCATAATATCATATGTAATTATAACCTACTGGAAGAAGGCAATCTTTTAAAGCATATCAAAAACCACAAATTCTCAACCAGTGAAAGATTTACAGGTATGCCACCTTACAGCTGGCCAAAATCTTTCAGCAGTTACAGTAAACACTCTTTCGTTTGTTCTACTTTTGGATAGAGATTTCAGGAATAATCACAGTTTTATGAATCTCTTAGAGACTTCATGGTTGCTGACCAGTTCCTAGACAGCTCTTCCCCACCATTCAGAACATTCATCAGAGAAACATTAACCTGATTAAAGCAGAGAAGTTGCTGAGGCGCTGACTTGATGCTGAGGCTCACAATTCCTTTAAATACCTAAAAGGGATCCAACCCTAAGGGCAAGGGTTCATCAGACCTTAAGAAATCAAAGGCCCTCTAGTGAAAGTAAAGTGACTTCTTTTTATTCCGAGTTTGTCATTTGAGTGTGTTAAGGACAATAAACTTCCAGATGTCCTTCTAAGAAGGTCCAAAAGTGGAAGAGTGTTTTAAAGACGGTAATGACCAAGCACCCTTCTGTTCAGAACAGTTAATGGACATAATGTATATACCATTTTTACGAGCACTGGATGCACATGTATATCATTTTCTGATAACTGTTCCCTAATCCTTAAAGAAACTCTTTCTCTGCATATACATTCAGACTACTTGGGCCGTACAGCCACTTTTCCACCATCCGGTTGTACATTATCTAAAAATGGTTATCACAGGTTTGGTCTGAAGCCGTACTAGCTCCCATCACTACTTGCTCCGTACTAATAGGTCAATGAAAAGTTGTCATCTTCCTTCTGACCTTTCATCACCAAAGATGGACATAGGTGTTTCAGATCCTCTTTCTGTAGAGACAGAGAAGCCCCTCGAAATTTCAGCAGACGAGACAATGTCGCGTGAGATTCCATGTAGGATTAAAAACCAGTGAGTGCTACTCACGAAAGCGATGTAGTAGGATCACAGGTTCACTTGTAGATAAAGTGAAGGTATCACCTTCCGATACCCCATAAAAGTCTTGACTAGGGCACAGACCACAGCCCAGGCTCTCCTACTGTCCATCCTTTGATTTCCCTGACTTTAACCATTAGATATATCGAAGGACTCCTTTGACAATTTACAACGTAATTGCCTTCTCATCAGAATTGCCATAATGCCGCTAACCAAAATCAGATATTCCAAATGTAAAAACTTTTCATATAAATTTGAATATATAAAAGTGTATCTTTGTACAGTCAGATTCAAATTAAACTTCAGAAGAGATAGACCTATTCCATCTTAGTTGGTTCAAGCCAATGCAGAGAGACTGTTTCATAAAATGATCATGACCTGCCAGTGGCCGGACATTCTCCGCATCGAAAAACCTAAATAAATTAGGAAACTAATTATTTTTGACCAAAAATGTCCTCAGATGTCACTACCTATTGTAGACGCGTACAAGTTTGCCAACTGTCATCACTCCCGAGGTACCAGGCGAGTACCTATGACAAAATCCTATCTTTACTGATACCATTGGAAAAGAGTAACTATTGACAACGTTGGTCTTTATCTCCACCTTTCATCTGGAGGACATTGATAATATATTAACATTAATTGATTATGCTCGAGTTTCCCTGAAGCCGTTTCCCTTAAAGCACCAAACTACTACAGAGGTTGCTGAAGCCCTTTTGTACCATCTTCTCCAGAAGTGGGGCACCCCTAGAGAATTTTTGTCTGACCGTGAGACACCATACACATCTGACTTAATGCAAACATCTATACCAAGCTTCTGGAGTGAATCTTCTCTCACCAACCCTATCATCCCAGCTTAATGGGAGGATTGATGCGCCAGCCATCGATCTCAAGTCCATTTTAAGGAAACTTTGCTCCTTAAACCTAAGGAGTGGCATCGATACCTACCCTGAGCTTTTGTTTGCCACGAGGAAGTTCCATGACTCTTTGGGGTTATTCACCTGTTGAACTTCACTATGGTATGAACAGGCCAGAGGACCATTGGTCCATCCTTGCATGACTTTTGAACTAATGAGAGGTAAATCCTTCTTACCATTTCTCCATTGACCTTATATCCAAACTTGAGGAGACCTCTGACATAGTTTTCGAAAAACCTAAGCTTGTCAAGGACCAGTACAAAACCTATTTTGATTCCAGAAAGTCAGAGTGAGAAGTTTAAAGTAGGGTGATGAATTTCTGGTACATTTGCTATCAAGTCAAAAAAATTATTAGTAGCATGGAAAGGTCCATAATAAAGTAATAAAAATTTGTGGAAAGTTTTGCTACCTCATATAATCCAAGGGGAAACCTAAGCTTTATCATATCACATCCTTAAGAAAAAATATCGAAGAAATTCGTTAACTGCCTTAATAACTTTGACTTAGTTTTTCTCTCACACGAGCTTGATAAACAACTGGAAGAATGCTAAAGGATGTGCGTAATTGACATCTCTAAACTTCACTAATGACGAAGAACTACATGACTTGGTGACCATGACCACTCGGGTGCAACCAACATTAATATTAATGAAATCTTTGGATGACCATAAGAGACATGAACAACTTACAATGTAGTGAGTAACTTTTTTAGACGTCCCTTTACTGATATGCCAGGTGTTCCTCCACAGTAGTCCAAAAGATTGACTATTGACGGACATCCAGTCAAACGGAAATTATACCCGTTCCAGTTCACCTTAGGGAACGCATTTGACCGAGAGGATAGACAAAGTATTAAACTAAAGATCATTGAACCTTCAATATCTGCATATTGCTCACCAGTAGTCATGGTTAAAAAGGAGAATAATCATAAAGACTTGCTATTGTCTTCAGAGGCCTTAATGCTATAACTCGGTGGATGCTGAACCTATGCCTTATAGATAACGATCTACACAAATTTTATGACGCTCCTTCTTTTCAGAGATGTGATATTGCGCAGCATATCATCAAGTAATGTTAGATCCTTCTTCTAAGCAGTACACCGCTTTTCCTACCCACCAAGGATTGATGCAGTAAAGATCTATGCCCTTCGGTTGGGTAACAGCCTGTTCTACCTATCGTTAGACCTGAAGAGAAAGGTCTTGGTTAAAGTCCAATGTATCAGTTTATTTTTGATAAATTTACATAAAGGCATCCACAGTGGGGCGAACATACCCAAACATTAACATCAGTTTTGCATAGGTAACGCTCACATGGCCTCACTGCCAAGGCCGAAGAAATGCTATCCTTTGGTAACCAGATTAGATATCTTGGACTATACTTTCTAAAAACACTCTGCGCCTCTCCCCAGTAAGATCAAAGCTTTATTAAATAATTAAATTCCCGCAAAACCTAGAAGCTCATGAAATAGCTTATCGTGTTCTGTAAATTTTAATGCCGTTGATCCCGAACCTTACTGAATCTTATAGCATCTTGTAGATCCGACTTTCCTTAAAAAGTCTGTGAGAACCTCTTTGACCGTCCGACGTAGATCAGGAAAAGTTTAATGAGATTAAAAGTACTTTCGGAAGGGCTAATACTTAGAGAATCAGATATTAATAAAACATTTTGTTTTAAGGAACTGATGCCTCCAATACTGCTTAGGTTGCGGTGCTACTACACTACATGAGGGTAACTCCCTGCCCTGTAATGGCTCCTAAGCCGGAAACTTCTTCCCGCAGAAACGAGATACTCACCATAGAAAAAGGAATGTTTGGCCCTTTTGTGTGGTAAGCTCCAACTTAAATTTTATTTGCTGTGAAAAGAAATTTATCTTTAGACATGGACCACAAACCTTTGATATACCAAGAAACTTTTTAAGGGAACCCACGTCGTCTCTTGAGGTGACATGGCAACTCCAGGCTTTTTAAGTTACCATATTGGTGTAACAATGTGTTCATTCCAATTATTCTATGACTGGTTAAGTCGTTGACAGTTAGTAGAAGATTTGTTTGCCTACGCGGCTTTCACAAGATCGAACTTTTTTCCTCGCCTATTCTTCTTATACTCTTGAATATATGTCTTGGTATTTGGGAGTGTAAGGTGAAAAGGTCAATAATAGGAAAGTAGCGAGGGAGTGTAATCGTATCAATAGTTTCATTGCCGCTACTTGTTCAGGAAGGGCAAGTGCAGTCTCCCGCAATTTTTTCTTTTTATTTATTTCTTTTTTTTTTTTATTTTCCCCCTTTTTTTTTTTTTTTATTTCCTATTTTTTTTTTTTTTTTTTTTTTTTTTTTTTCTTTCAACACAAGAAAAAAACAATACACAAACAAAAAAAAAAGAAAAACCATCCCCCTGCTCTGTTTTTTCTCAATCATAAAACATTCAAATCAACATCTCCAGTTCAACCACATTCTTTCCCATTTCAATCACCCATCCCGTAACAAATCATAGCACATAATTTTCCACAACAAATCAGACCACAACATTCAACCACAACACACAAACACGACAACAGCAAATTCCCATAAAACTAAAACACCCACACCCCCCCTCCCACCCCAAAGTCCCCCACATCCCATTCCAACCCCCATCCCCTACCACAACCAAACACACAGGACAAACAACAAAACAACCATCACAAATAACCTCCGACCCCACACCCACCCCCCCCACCACTCCTCAACCCCACACAAACAAAAAAGAAAACAAAACCAACAAACCATCAACAAACACACAACAACAATCAAACCCCACCACCCACAACCCCAATCCCCACCTCTCCACACCCCCTCCCAACACCCCCTCCAACTCCACTTCACCCACACCCACCCCCAACACACCCGACCACACCTCAACCCCCCCCACCCCACCCATTCCCCACCCCCAACAAAATCAAATCACATTCATTCACCCACAACATCCACCCAAAACAAACAAGACAAACCACCAACACCACCACACAGACCACACACTCATAAATCAAATCACAAAAATCAGATCAAACCCAACAAACAAATCAAAATCAACCTAACTAAACACACAAACATTCACACACAAACAAAATTCACACACCAAAAACAGTCAATTCTAACTAACACCCCCCAATCCACACACCCAAACCAACTAAAAAATTCACCACCAATCAAACGAACAAACATTCACAACCATTCATTTCCATCACAACACACCCAAAACACAAAATCAATCAATTCACAAAAATTCCACCAAAAACATTCAACATCACCCACAAACACAAAATCAGGAAAAAACATACAAATTCCAACAAAAAAAAACCAACACAAAACAATTCACAAAACACAAACGAACACAACAATTCACATCAACATTCAACTTCCAAAACAAACAATCATATCCTCCCCCCCCAGCACAACGACCACACAACAAAAAACATCACAGCAAACCACATAACCCCATCAACAATTCCCCCACTCACCCTCAACACACATCACCCACACACAACACTCACAAAACCAAAAATCCATATCGACACCAAATCACACAACTTCATATCACAAACAACACCATACCACAACATACCCCATCAAACAACAATCAACACACATACCCACACCACACAAATCAAATTCACCCCCCCCATTTTCCCCCTCCCCGAAAGTGGAAGTTTGAATGGCAGGCTGCTTGTTAAGGTAGGGTCATTCTAGCCATCGCTATCCCTTCCCCTCGCTCTTCAAAACACAACAACACAAAAAAACATCAAAATATCACGACAAAGATCAAACAATCACACCACCCACATCCCCAAAAAAAACCAAAACAAAAAACACCAAAAAAACCCCCCCCCCCGCCCAGAAGATGACGTGTGGGGCTTTGGTCCAACAGTAAATCACTCACTCACGCTGCCCCAACACTACTGTAATAATCACACCAGATCATATTTAGTGACTTTATTGTTGAAGCATCACTTTGACCAATAATTAACTTAGTCCTTTCAGTCTTTATCTGTTTAAATGTTTTAATAATCACCACAATCTTTATAGGTATTTTAACTTATCATGGAGAGTGTATTTCTTAAGCATTGGGTAATCTGTCCCACCTCTTCACAGCTTGGAATGACAGAGAGGGTCACCTTCCAACAAACAAGAAGAATAGAAGAGACGGACTAACATCCTGAACAACCCATGATCAAATCACTATACCTGTTATATAAGCCAACACGAGACCTAACCCCTCATCATAGCAGTGGTAACGAACCCGTTTTCCTGTCATTAAGTAATTACTTACGGCTTACACTCTGTGAAGACGAATCGGTGGTGAATCACCACCACCTGCTACCCCCCCCACATCACAACGGCTACGATATCAACAACACGATGTCACCACACCTACCCCCCCGTTACCAGAATACCTATATTGCGTGAGTTAAAATGTATTTTTTTTTTCATTTCATTTTTATTTTTTTTTAAATTGGGAAACCCATTCATGTTTTATTGTTTTTACATTTTTCCGTTTCTAAATAAAAAAAAAGCTTTTTTTATCATTGTCTGTTTTTTTTTTTTTTCTATTTTTTAAATTTTCCTAGGAGGACCACCTTGGTAATCTGACTAAAAGTTGTTACTGGGCTGATAACCTTTCACATTTTTACAATTTTTACTATAACTGTTAAACTAACGTTATACATTTGTCAATATGATTGCGGAAGATTCGCTTTTGTTACGGGGTTAAAAAAGCCCCCAATCTGCCAGTTTTTATTAAAAAAATAGTTTTTTTTGGTGATTTATTCAGTAATTAAGTAATTTTTTCCTTTTGCGTTCAAAATTTTAAATGTGTTTCGACAATAAGAATGATTATGCCATATATTTTACCCTGAAAAGTGTATGTTGAAATTTACTAAAAATTTGACCCAAAAACCGAAACCACAAGCCCATTGCGCCCATAATTTTTTAAATAAAAGGAAACGAGTGAACTAATTGACATTTTTTTTGGAAAAACGTTACTCTCCGGGAACTTTGCAACAGAAATTAATGATTCAAGGCTTTTTACGTCTGCGAAAATTAGGTTCTTTGAACACTACCGGCGCCCCCTGAATACAGAGATGTTTGGGGCAGAATTCCGGTGTTGTACCAGCGGTTAAAGTTTTGTTCCATAATGCCAAATGTGTTCATTGGGGGCGTTTTCGGGGGTTTTCTTGCTGCACACCCTTCACAGAAAAGTGTAAACTCCTCTTTTGACTGTTCGGGTACTTCGATTTGTCTTTTTTGTCAATGCGGGGGTTTATACTATACCCTTTGGAGGCGTGACAGGTTTATGTAGGTAAACAGCAAGAAATGTATGTGGAACGAAATTTTAACAACGCCGCGACAACCCCCAAATTTCCCCCAAACCAATTCCTTTAGGGAAAAAGCACTTAAAAATTGAACAAGTTTTTTCAAAACCCACTATCCTCGTCACTTCACAGAGCAGGGGTTAAAAAATCTTCAACACCCCGAGAAAACTTTCCGGAAGAATACAAATCCCCCCACCAACCCAAAGCCAAACACGTTTCCCAAAAATTTTCCAATACCTATTTCCAAAATTTTCTACCTCCACACCATCAAGGACATTACCAAATAGACAGGACAAGCTTCCCCCCCTCTGCAGGTATACATAATCCCTTGTAATGACTGCAGCAAAAAAACGTGGCGAAACATCAAAACCCCAAACACGATTTTAAACACCAATACACAAACAGGGCTGCGATATAAAGAAAGCCTGTTAAACACCGTAATTCACACAAACCATTTTTTTAATAAACTACAGAAACTCAAGACTTTTCGCCAGAGAAGACAAAGCGCAATACCCAGAACCTGGGAAACATCACTTTTCTCTACCAACAAATCAAAACCCAAAAAAATGGCTTTTATAACATAGCTAACCCTTGCCAAAAAACGCTTCATCCTATCCCCCTATAGCATAGGAATGGAAGAACACGCAAAGGTCTGCTCACAAACTTTATCCAATCTCCCTTCCGACTACCCAAATTTAGACTCATAAACCCCCTTCGAGATCATCAGATGCAGATTCTCCCCCCGACCCCACATTCGAACCTGACATAATACCTCGTACCTTTCCCCCCCAGTAGATCTGTTTGTGATTTGGGAAAAAAACCCACTGTGTGGGCGAAATGTTCCAAAAAGGATCCATTATACGCAATTGTTTTTATTTCCAAATGCAAAAGATATTATTTCTGGGCAGACGACGTAAGGGTTTGTGAGACCATCTGGGTTGATTGCGTGAATAATGTGCGTTTGGGGGACAAAAGTGACATGCACATTTTATTTTTTGATTGTACCCGGGTGAGTTACACGTTACAAGAAATATTTTTTGTTTTTGATGATATTGCGTTGTTTTTAGACCCTAACTAAGCATCAACAAGACTGGGAAAAGATCGCCATATCCAAATTCTGTTTGTCTACATCAGACAAAATACAGAAATTTAGTAGTACCACCCCAATCTGATCGCCTCGCCATTATCACCCTTTATCCTTTTTTTGCAGATATTGTAAATTTGTTATCACTCATAACTGAACTTCCTGCTACGACAGAAGAGATTAATTCTGCATGCATTTCTATCCCCAGAAAGTGCGTTTTGCGTTGTGAATGTAAAACAGCCCCGTCTAGAGACACAAAGAAATTAAAATTTGGTTCAATTTAACATTCATTGTTAGTACTTATAGCAAAAACTGGAGTAACTTTCTTTAATTGTGCAAAATAATCAGCTGTAATTAAGACAGAAAACACTCAGCATGGGCGAAAATGAAAAAAAACCAGGATTATAATTTTATAAAAAAACAAAGGTTTTAAAAATTAAAATTTTTACCAAGGTTTCGGGATTTTGCCCAAAACCCGGGGTGGCTAAATTGGGACCGAAATTTTTCTCGGGTTAGTTATCAAGAAATGCTGAATTGAATTTTTGGGTGGTGGATTTTTTGGAGTTTGGTCCTTTGTAAATGAAAGTTTATTACATAACTTGAATTTACTGATTTTAAAATTGTTAAATTGGTGGGAGTAGCATTTTTATTTTTTTAAAAAAAAACAACCGTTTTGGGCTTAAACCCCATAACAACAACTCCCACGATTCAAGGGCAGGTGCCAAACCCCTGTCTGTTACTGCAGTTTCCTGAGTATGTAAATTTTTTTTATTGCTTAAATTTGTCACCCTTTTTATATATCGCCATCCAGAGTAAAAAATCTCAATAAAAGTTACCTAGTAATGTCATTTATTTTCTTAATGCATTCGTTGATGAGATGAAAGATGCACCAGGTTTGTAAAAATGTTAGTACTCAGTCACTAAAAAAACACTGCTTTTAAAGGGTCTGTAATTCACGTTAAAAAGAACTGTGACTCTGAAACCTAATTACTATTATTTTATAGAAGCACAGAATTCCATTTTTTTTCTATTTCTTGCTGGTTTGCAACAACTTCAATTACAATGAAAAAAAGATCTTATGTGTATAAAATATCGGGTTTTTTTTGGGCTCTTTATCATAAAATTTCTAACTTTACTTCAATATTCTTTTATCTAGAGTGATTAGGTACGACTTTCCGTATGATCCTACAAGATCCAGAGCGATATTTCACGTTGTCACAAATACAAGTTTGACACTGAAATCCTTGTTCTCTAAAATTTATTCTCAGGAAACAAAAGATTACTACCTCTTGCTTATCTTGTTTTGATTCAAAAAGTGAATATTGTTTTTCAACCTTAAAGCTTACGAAATATTTTAACGAGCTAGTTTTTAAACTTGCTTCATTAATTTTTTTATCTTTACAACAATAGAAATCCGCTACCTGTATCGTTTTTTGTTGGGTGTCTGAACGTATTCTAACGGCATATGTGTAACGCTTTCTCGTGGAATAAATATTTATCAGTTTGACGACCCTCTAACATTCTGTTTGTTATATGGCCCTACCCCTATTGAAATGATTTCAAAGCAATAAAAGATTGTATTTTTAGATTGCATTATTCCTTTGTTTAATTCACCCGCTTTACTCTCGATGATCTGCGAAAAGTATTGTAGGGAAACTCGTTGATTTGCTCACTTACATATCAATTTGTCATACACATTTTTGATTCTTTCTTTTATACATAAATTATCCTTGATAGCCTTATCTGTGGGCCTGGACATTACTTTTGCCTTTGTCAACTTACCTCCAGAGTAATAAGACAATCTGTTCAAATCTTCATATCTTTTTGACTCCGCCTTCAACATCAGCTGACGGTCCAACATCTGTATTTGTTTTCATGTTAGTAAATCTGGTGATATCGCTAGATGTATTATGTTTTTTGGAGTTTTTGAGCTACTGAATATTTTTGCTTAAAATTACACACTTCCTCATCTACTTTGAAAATTATTATCCCTTTAATTTAAAAATTCTCTGAAGTCTGGAATAGCCATTTTAACAAGGCCCTCACGAGCCCGTGTTCTCCTTCCTTCCCCCTCTTTTCAGGGTCTGGGTAAAATTAAAGGAAAAATATGATGATTTCCAGAAACTATTACACTAAGAACTATTTTTCTACTTCGCAATCTTTTAAAATTAATTTTTTGTTCGTTTCTATTATTTCATTTTTTTTCTATCTAATGAATTGGCTTCAATAAGTATTTTTACCAATTCGTCTTATATATCTTTCTTCTGGACTTGGGTAATGTCAAGAAAAGTAAGATGTCAGTTAGCATTTCCAGTTTAAAGTGGGCAAGGTGAAGGAGTGGTTTGTTGTTGTGGAAGGATGGTGTGGGTAATGTATTGTTTGGAAGTGGGTGGCAATGTCGCTTCGTCTTAGTGTCATCCCGTTTCTGTGTTTCTTTCTTGAGAAAGGATGAATTAGAGCTTACCTCACCTAACGGTACTCACAATTATTGCCGTCGTTACTGACTCTCGGTTCCTGGTCCCGTATGTCTCGACTGTTTTGGAGCTCTCTCACTATTCCTGGAACAGTTGAACCCCATTCTGTCTTCTCTTTAAAATTGTGTATGAATCCCAATTGTTCCACTTCCACTGATATTTCCATTGCATAACTATTTTGACATCAAAGAAGGTCAAATGCCTTTTTTTGTGCTCGGTCCTTGCTATTCACAAGCGAAAGGCTCTATTGAGTCCTAAAAATATCTTTTATTTCACTCATTAACTTTTACAAGAGAGAACAGTATATGTAACCAGCCAGAGATAGAGATTCAGTTCTTCAGAACAGAGGGAAGGTACAATGCTATGTCCTCTGGAAGTCATATCTTGCTATGATTGGTTGTCATTTAAAACTGTTTTTTTTTCTCGAGACGAGGTGAAGTTGAGCTTCAGTTGCCCAAATGTACTCACGTAATTGTTGCTGTAGTTACCAAATCTCAGTTCTTGGCCACTGTATCTCGACTATTCAGGAAATTTCACTATTCCCATTTAAAAACTATGAGGAAAAACTAATAAGAAAAAAACATACAGTAGAAGATAAGGAAACACCACAAAATAACTTAGAATGCAATACTTGACAGCAAGTGCAAGCTTATAATAATAATAATAATAATAAAAGAAGTTTAAAGAAAACCTCATATACAACAACCGTTCACAAGTGTCTCAGGGAAGTATATCATACATACCAGCGTGATATGTATTTTATGTTTATTCTTAAGATTTTTTTTTATTTTTCTGTTGCATCTATGCCACCCTCTTCTCGTTCTGTTGTGTATGAGGTTTTCTTTCACCTTCTTTTATTATTCAACCTTGTACTTGCTGTCAACTATTGCATTCTGTCTAGGTTATTTGTGGTGTTTCCCTATAGTCTCCTGTATGTATTTTTCTCTTTAGTTTTTCCTTGTAGTTTTTAAACGGGAATACAATGGGCTCTGTCTCATCAGACACATTGTTAACGTATGTCAGGGACAGAAAAGATTCCAATAGATAACTTGTGGAGATTATTGGTAGTCACGATTGTCCATCATGACACTTCTTCAAAGATATACCTGGGATTGGTTTCGATAGTTGTTCTACCATCACTCAAAGCCCTGCAACGAACAGTTTTTCCATGTAGGTTTTGCAGTGATCTGGGATGTACGAGACCATTTCTGGCGTAATGAATGGGATCTGTAGCTGAGAAGTAGTGCATCAATTCACTGACTTTCAAAAAGCGTAGAGCCCAATCTTCTTCTTGTTTCCATCTACTGAATATAAACAATAATACCTGCAGTAAATGGTTTTATAGCCCGAGTTTTCTTTTCCTGCTTCATTGTGATCTGTCTTTTAGTTTCTGCTTAAGTTTATCACATATACTATCGTCACTTACAGTCTCATACAGAAACTCCTGCATACATTGCGCAGTGCTCATATGTTCAGGGGAAATTATTCTCAGTTAGCATCTTTGGAACACAAGCAAAGACAGCGTTCATTATTATCGTTTGTCAGCTGCCATCAGTTAGGATCTGTACAGTTTTAGCATTATTCATGAGAATAGGCATCCTCATTGGAAAATTCTTGTTGATCTGTTAATAAAGTTGTTGCTTGGCATATTTTGGCACGCTGTCACGTAAGTCCGTGGCATAAATTGAGTTTGTTCTGTTTATTTGGTGTGCATCACAGAACTGCTTTTTGCGTCTCTTCTATAATCAGCAAGCTGGCAGTTTTGCCGTGCAGTTGTCAGGGCCCCAAACCTGTCTGTGAATAACTGCCAGTTTTGAATGACAACCAGTCAAGGTAAGGTTTGACCATCAGACGACCTGCCATTGTACCTTCCCTCTGGTCTGAAGAACAGTCTCACTAGCTCCAGCTCATTACATATACTGTTCTCTCACGTATGAGTTAATTCAGGGCCGGCTTAGGAGGTGCGGGCCCTATTGGGAACAATTTTGGTGGGCCCCAAATGTGGAAAGCAATCAAACTGTGCGCTTAAGAAAACCATGCGAGTTAATAGACCAAACAGATGTAAGCTACCTTTTAACCCGTAAACGGTCCAAGCAGATCTACGTTCACATGTGTAGTGCTACAAAAGTAGATCTACGTTTTTTTTTACATATTTTCAAATGTAACAAAAAAAAAGTAGATCAAAGTTTTTTTTACACATTTTCAAATGTAAAAAAAACAAAAAGATCTACTTTTTTACATAATTTCAAATGTTGAAAAAACGTATATATACGTTTGGACTGTTTACGGGTTAATATAAAATTGCATAGATGTAAGTCTACAAGTAACAAACAATTTGTATATCACCTCTGAAAAGAACATAGTCACAATACCACTTGCTTTTTTTAACACTGACTTTGAAAAGTACATAGTCACAATACCACTTGCTTTACTGACTTTGAAAAGTACATAGTCACAATACCACTTGCTTTACTGACTGTGAAGTGATTTATTAATTCACCAACATATTATATCCAAAGCCCCATTTTTGTACGTCGTGTTGTTTTGTGTAGCTGACAAGCCGAGAGTAGATTACACTTTAGGGAGGGTCCCCTTACGTGCGGGGGCCCCAAATTTGGGGGCAATCAGTCCAATCGGCTTAAGGCCGGCTCTGAGTTAATGAGTTAATGGCAGTGAGCAATTCCATTTTTGCTCTCTTTTATTACGTTATTTACGAGTATGGAATCGGCTTATATTACATACTGCGTAAATATTGTAAATGTCGGTTATTGTAATATATGGGTTCTTAAAGAAACTACTTTTCGTTACTGGTGAAAATTCATATGGCTAGTTCCTACAGTCCTTCCAATTTTGTTTCCTGTAAGTTGAATTAGAAGTTAATGTTGAAAATTTCTTCCTTCATTCTAGCGAATATTGGGTCCAATACTGACAATTCTTGTTTCTTTTTTACTCAGGTACCTTCAGTTACATGGTGATGCACAATAAAAAAGTCATTTCATTTGAGAATTGATCTGACACTGTATTTGCATATCCAATCTGTGGTTAAAAAAAAAACTCCAAATATATTGTTAATTTTTTTTTTAAGAGTCATTCTAGTTTCCATGGTATTGTTTGGAATCTCCATTTATTGCATAAAACATCTTCCTCCAAAGAACTGTTAAACGATGATTGTATATAATATATAATATATATATATATATATATATATATATATATATATATATATATATATATATATATATATATATATATGTATATATATGTATTATGTAATAAAATATTCCTATTGGTAAAAAAAAAATAGTTTTAAAAGATGGGGTGGTAGGGGAAGTGGAATATTCAAATGGCTTCAGGAAGAAATCCAAATATTCTTCCTTGAAGCCTTTTTATCCACTTCTCCGAGGCTATGGGTCCCACAATTTACACCAGAGGTGGACCCCATCTATATATATTTATATATATATAATATATATATATATATATATATATATATATATATATTATATAAAATATATATATATGTATATATATATATATATATATATATATATATATATATATATATATATATATATATATATATATATATATATATATATATATATATATATATATATATATATATACGTAATATGAGATGCTCATCATTTTTTTTTTTTTTGGATTTTCATCTATAAAATATCAACACTTTTTAATTTAGGATTTGAATTTACTCGTTTTTTTCTTTTACTTATACTGCTGATTCCTGCCTTTCTTAACTGTGTAGATTCCCTTCATACATAAATTCATTTAAAAGTGATTTTCAAGTTCAGTTATCTGAGAGTTAATATGTGAATGTGTGTGTGTGTGTGTGTGTGTGTGTGTATGTGTGTGTGTGTGTGTGTGTGTGTGTGTGTGTGTGTGAGTGTGTGAGTGTGTGTGTGTGTGTGTGTGTGTGTGTTTGTGTGTGTGTGTGTGTGTGTGTGAGTGTGTGTGTGTGTGTGTGCTTATATGGGGTGTGTGTGTGTGTGTGTGTTGTGTGTGTGTGTGTGTGTGTGTGTGTGTGTGTGTGTGTGTGTGTGTGGTGGTAGTGTGGTGTGTGTGTGTGTGTGTTGTTTGTGTCTGTGTGTGTACTCACCTAATTGTACACACCTAATTGTGGTTGCAGGGGTCGAGACTCAGCTCCTGGGCCCGCCTCTTCACTGATCGCTACTAGGTCCTCTCCCTCTCTGCTTCCTGAGCTTTGTCATACCTCTTCTTAAAACTATGTATGGTTCCTGCCTCCACTAATTCACTTGCTAGGCTATTCCACTTCCTGACGACTCTATGACTGAAGAAATACTTCCTAACGTCCCTGTGACTCGTCTGAGTCTTTAGCTTCCAGTTGTGACCCATTGTTTCTGTGTCCCCTCTCTGGAACATCCTATCTCTGTCCACCTTGTCTATTCCCTGCAGTATCTTGTATGTCGTTATCATGTCTCCCCTGACCCTTCTGTGCTCCAGTGTCGTCAGTCCGGTTTCCCTCAACCTTTCCTCGTACGACATTCCCCTGAGCTCTGGGACTAGCCTTGTTGCAAACCTTTGTACTTTCTCTAACTTCTTGAACGTGCTTGACCAGGTGTGGGTTCCAGACTGGTTCTTCATACTCCAGTATGGGCCTAACATACACAGTGTACAGTGTCTGAAAGATTCCTTATTAAGGTATCGGAATGCTATTCTCAGGTTTGCCAGGCCCCGTATGCTGCAGCAGTTATTTGGTTGATGTGTGCCTCCGGTGACGTGCTCGGTGTTATGGTCACCCCAAGGTCTTTCTCTTTGAGTGAGGTCTGTAGTCTTTGTCCACCTAGCCTATACTCTGTCTGCGGTCTTCTTTGC
This sequence comes from Cherax quadricarinatus, assembly GCF_026875155.1. Lineage (NCBI taxonomy): Eukaryota > Metazoa > Arthropoda > Malacostraca > Decapoda > Parastacidae > Cherax > Cherax quadricarinatus. The sequence goes on along the minus strand of NC_069399.1, from coordinate 13,917,038 downwards.
CCCTCCCCAATTTTCATGACTTTGCATTTGGAAGGGTTGAATTTGAGAAGGCAGTTTCTGGACCACATGTCCAGCCTGTCCAGGTCTCTTTGCAGTCCTGCCTCATCCTCATCCGATTTAATTCTTCTCATCAGCTTCACATCATCTGCGAACAGGGACACTTCAGAGTCTATTTCTTCCATCATGTCGTTCGCATATATCAAAAATAGCACTGGTTGTAGAACTGACCCCTGTGGGACCCTGCTCGTCACAGGCGCCCACTGTGATACCTCTTCACGTACCATGACTCGTTGTTGCCTCCCTGTCAGGTATTCCCTGATCTATTGTAGTGCCCTCCCTGTTATATGCGCCTGATCCTCCAGCTTCTACACTAATCTCTTGTGGGGAACTGTGTCAAAGGCCTTCCTGCAGTCTAGGAAAACGCAATCAACCCACCCCTCTCTCTCGTGTCTTACTTCTGTTACCTTGTCATAAATCTCCAGAAGGTTTGTGACACAGGATTTGCCTTCCATGAACCCATGCTGGTTTTCATTTATAATCTTGTTCCGTTCCAGGTTCCACCACTCTCCTCCTGATAATCTTCTCCATGACTTTGCACACAATACATGTCAGAGACACAGGTCTGTAGTTTAGTGCCTCATTTCTGTTTCCTTTCTTAAATATGGGGACTACATTTGCTGTCTTCCATTTCTCAGGTAGTTGCCCAGTTTCAAGGGATGTGTTGAAGATTGTGGTTAGGGGCACGCACAGCATCTCTGCTCCTTCTCTAAGGACCCATGGGGATATGTTGTCCGGTCCCATCGCCTTTGAGGTATCAAGGTCATTTAGCAGCTTCTGCACCTCCTCCTCGGTTGTTCGTATGTCATCCAACACTTGTTGGTATATTCCCTCTTGATGTTCCCTTCTGTGCTGTCTTCCCACAGCTGTCTTCCCACAGCTGTCTTCTCCTGTTTAGCTCCTCACATTCCTCTTGATCATTTCTTGTGAGTTCTCGCCCTTCTGTCCTCAGTCTGATCACCTGGTCTTTGACTGTTGTCTTCCTCCTGATGTGGCTATACAACAGTTTCGGGTCAGTCTTGATTTTCGATGCTATGTTATTTTCATACTGTCGGCGGGCTTCCCTCCTTACCTATGCATACTCGTTCCTGGCTCTGCGACTGATCTCCCTATTTTCATGTGTTCTCTGCCTTCTCTACTTTTTCCATTCTCTATTGCACTTTGTTTTTGCCTCCTTACACCGTCGGGTAAACCAGGGGCTCGTTCTGGTCTTCCCATTGTTTCTGTTGCCCTTGGGAATAAACCTTTCCACTGCCTCCTTGCATTTTCTTGCTACATATTCCATCATTTCATTTACTGGCTTTCTGCCAGTTGTCTGTCCCACGGAACCTCCTGCAGAAGTTCCTCAACCCTATGTAGTCCCCTCTTTTATAGTCCAGGCTTTTCCATTCAACTCCTGTTACTCTCTTCACTTGCAACTCTGCTATGTATTCAAAGCACAGAACCAGGTGGTCACTAGCTCCTCTGGGACTCTCATGTGTGATGTCCTCAATATCTGAACTGCCCAGGTGAACACAAGGTCCAGTCTTGCTGGATCGTCCTCCCCTCTCACTCTGGTAGTGTCCTTAACATGTTGGTGCATGAGGTTTTCCAGCACCACATCCAACATCTTGGCTCTCCATGTTTCGGGACCCCCATGTGGCTCCAGGTTTTCCCAGTCAATCTCCATGTGGTTGAAATCCCCATAACCAGCAACTTTGCTCAGCTGGAGTGAGCTCTTCTTGCCACCTCAGCAAGTGTGTCCACCATTGCTCTGTTGCTCTCTTCACATTCCTCTCTTGGCCTCCTGCAGGTCTGTGGTGGATTATACATCACTCCAATGACCACCTTGTGCTCCCCAGACTGAGGTGTACCTACTATGTAGTCCCTTTCTCCTGTCTCGTCTATGCCTCCCATTTTCTCGAATTTCCATCAGTTTTTTACGAGCAGAGCAACCCCTCCTCCCCCTCTGCCCCTTCTATCTTTCCTCATGATCTGGTATCCTGGTGGGAAGATTGCATCTGTTATTGTCTCCATGAGTTTTTTTCTGTAACTGCTATGATGTCTGGGGACTTCTCATTGATTCTTTCTTGCCATTCCTCATATTTATTCGTTAATCCATCTGCATTTGTGTACCAAACCTTCAACTTCTGTTCTAATACTGTAACTGTGGTCCTGGGGGAATACTGGGGTTGAGAGAGCAGGAGCCCTGGTGGGGGCCTGTGGGGGGTTGCAGTGGAGGTGGAGGAAGAGCTCCCATAGGGGGTTGCTGTAGGGGTAGGGTTCGTGCTGCGGGGGATGGGAACAGAGGGATCGGTGTGTGATGGTTGGTTTGGATTGTTCAGTTGCCTTTGGGGTGTCGTGGCTGGAGTCCTTCTGCAGGTGTTTCTGGGGGGTGTGCTTTTCCTTCCACCTGTTCCTGGGTTATTCTGCTCTCTTTTTTTCATTTCCTCCCATTCCTCCTTTCGTTTTTACACTCTTTCAGTATCATCCTTTCCTTCTGTGTTCTGTCTCGATCGAGGTACACACTCATGAACTTCTGTTTGCCTCTCAGCCGTGCTTTCTCTCATTCCCTGCTTTTCATCTCATCCCCTGCATGCATCAGCTTTACTAGAGATTTTAACAATTCAAGGAATTCGCAAGAGCAGGCGAAATATACACAAACACTGATCTCTGGCTGAAGGAGACTCGAACCTACGAACCTTGAAACGAGGTACGCAGTGCTATACCATTCTCACCACACTGGACCAATACCTTGGCGTCCACCTTGCGCTAGACTTTGATCCAAGGCAGCCAGCTTTCAAGGAGAAGGCTTACAGCTTTTCATCTCATCCCTTGCATGCATCAGCCTTACTAGAGATTTTAACAATGCAAGGAATTAGCAAGATCAGGCGAATATTGTAAGAGATAGGGAGAGAGGGTTTAATAGGTCAGTTCTCAGGAAGGTGTGAGATCCTGTATATGTGTGTGTGCATGTGTGCGTGCGTGTGTGTGTGTGCACACGCGCATTTATGCCTGTGCCCAGAAATACATCTCACTTCAATGTATCAGTAATGCTAATAAAATGCTAGTAAATACTACTAGTACAGGGGTTCCTTCGTTGTTGTAATTAATCCGTTTCCTGGAGCCGTTACTATAAACGAAATTTACGATTTACGAATCAATTTTCCCATAAGAAATAATGTAAATACAATTAATCCGTTCCTGACACCCAGAATAATTAAAACAAAAAAAATTTTAACATAAAATATGCATGTAGTACATAAACAATACAATGGGAAATGATGAATGAAACATTAACAGCATAACACTTACCTTTATTGGAGATTCTTCCTTAGTGTATGGGAGACTGGAGGAGGAGAGAGAGTGGATTGTTTATAGTTTGGAAGGGGAATCCCCTTCCATCAACACTTCAAGTACCATTTGCTTTTCTGGGGTTGCTTCTCTTCTCTGTTTCATAATGCCACTAGACCACCTTGAGAGTCATTGGAGTCCTGTCTCACAAAATAACTGTGGAGAAAGCTCTGTTTCTGGCGTCTCTTTAACACTTCCCTAAAATGGCCCAAGACTTTGTCACTGTACATGTTGCCAACCTGGCTTGCAACAACCTTGTTAGGGTGATGTTTCTCCATAAAGCTTTCCATCTTACCCCACATAGTAAAAATCTCTTTAATTTCTGAAGGAGGCACCTTCTTCCATCTCTCTTCCTCCTCCTCTGCAGCAAGATTCTGAGCTGCTATGTGTTGCTCTTCCTGCTGAAGCTCTTGCAGCTCCTCAGTGGTGAGCTCTTCATTGTGGTCTTCCACCAATTCTTCCACATCCTCCAAACTCACATCCAACCCCATGGAAATCCCCAGTGCCACAATTGATTTTACAATAGACATAGGCTCTTTAAAGGGTCAGTCCCAAATTCTTCAAAATCCCTCTTGTAGACACAATCTGGCCACAATTTTCTCCAGGCAGAGTTCAAAGTCCTGGTAGTCACTCCCTCCAAGCCATACCTATAAGGGTTATGCAGTGGAGGATGCTGAAGTGTTCTCTCCAAAATTCCCTTAGGGTCAAGTGAGTGTCTGTGGTCACTGTCAAGCACCTGTGAAACATTGCTTTTGTGTAGAGTTTTTTAAAGTTTGCAATAACCTGCTGGTCCATGGGTTGGAGGAGAGGAGTGGTATTCGGGGCAAGAACTTTACTGTGATGAACCCAAACTTCCTCGAAAATTAGGTCATCCAAGTTTGGAGGATGAGCAGGTGCATTGTCCATTACTAGCAGGCACTTGAGATCCAATTTCTTTTCCAGGAGATACTCCACACTAGGGCCAAACACTTCATTGAACCACTCGACGAAAATTTCCCTCGTGACCCATGCCTTACTATTAGATTTCCAAAACACACAATTTACTCTTCATAACATTGTTTTTCCTGAACACTCTGGGATTTTCAGAATGGTACACTAGTAATGGCTTCACTTTGAAATCCCCACTAGCATTAGCACAGAACATTAGCGTCAGCCTGTCTTTCATAGGCTTGTGTCCTGGCATTGCCTTTCCTTTTGTGTAATGAAGGTCCTCTTTGGCATTTTCTTCCAAAAGAGGCCTGTTTCGTCACAATTGAACACTTGTTCAGGTTTCAGTCCTTCAGCCTCTATGTACTCCTGGAATTCATGCACATATTTTTCAGCCGCCTTGTGGTCCGAACTGGCAGCCTCACCATGCCTTACCCCACTGTGTATGCCAGTACGGTTCTTAAAAACTCTCAAACCAGCCTTTGCTGGCCTTAAATTCACTCACTTCACCACTATTTGCAGGCAATTTCTTTACCAAATCTCATGCAACTGCCTAGCCTTTTCACAAATAAACGAAGTCATAAGAGTATCTCCTGCTAATTGTTTCTCATTTACCACACCAATAATAACTTCTCAACCTCTTCCAGTACTGGGGATCTCATTTTTGTCAGCATAGTTACTCCCTTTTGCAACAACAGCATCCTTATATTTCATTTTTCTTGGCCACTTTGGAACATAAGGTTGTGTAGGGTTCTTATATACAAACCTGGACAGTTCGGCCACACTTGTACCACTTTCATATTGTTCAATGATGGTTTTCTTAAATTCAATCGTATTTCTCACCTTCTTTACCACAGGCTTGGCACTAGGAGCTTTCTTTGGAGCCATGGTAGCTTATTTAGTACTTCCAAGCACTAAAATAAATGGATTATGAAATATTTCGCTGGAGCACGTGAGGGGACCTTCGCTCACTGGTAAACAATGCCAGACTGGCTGCCGCCCTGGCTCACGCCGTGGGTAAGCGTCCCGGACGGACTACGACTCGCGAGTCAACCTATGAAAAGCGAGTCCATGTTTATACGAAAATACCTCTATGATTGGCGAATTTTACGATTGCCGGGAACTATGAAAAGCCGGGGACCACTGTACTTCCACGATTTATAATCCTAATGCTAATACTACTTTCTACATCTTTTACAAATGCCTAACCGCTTGTTTCTGTGGTGTGTGTGTGTGTGTGTGTGTGTGTGTTTATGTAAACAAGTCCTTATTACCCACGTATGTACTGCATATGTACTACATACGTACCCGAATGCTTGGTTCCCACTGTGCACTGTCTTGTGTACTTAAAATTACGTTCAGTTTTGTAACACTAGGCCTCACCTACTCTGTGTGTGTGCCTATGTGGGGAACTGCATGTCCACTAGCTACCCGTCATCAACTGCTTTTCTCTCCTACACCTCAGTAAATTCTATTAAATGCTGCTTATTCTAATACTGATAGCTCCAGGAGAGTGACCCCCATGTTTCCAGCCAGAGACTGGTACTGTTGACCCTTGCAACTCAACTAGGTGAATATTACGTGCGGCTGGCAGTGGTGCTGAAGTATCACGTTGCCGGTCCGTCCAGTACCTGGGTCCCGCCTAGTTGAAGATGCTTGAAGCTTCTCGGTAATTTTTTTTTAATACTTTTCTGTAGGTACTGTAGTCACTAGCTCATCTAACTTTTTCACTTCACTCACTGTATTTACTGACACATCTATACTTATCTCTTATCTCCCTGGTCTCGAGTCGCACTTATTCTTCAAATACTCCATAATGTAATGTGTGGCAACACTATTTAGGCCTGGTACACAACCGTTCCCCTTCCTTGATCCAGGCCCGCACTTAACACTTGGCACTATTATCTATGTTTTCTCTTCTGTGATCACTTATATTTCTCTTTTGCGGGGTTTAAGTGATTGGCGGTCCGGTGGCCTGGTGGCTAAAGCTCCCGCTTCACACACGGAGGGCCCCGGGTTCGATTCCCGGCGGGTGGAAACATTTCGACACGTTTCCTTACACTATTGTCCTGTTCACCTAGCAGCGAATAGGTACCTGGGCGTTAGTCGACTGGTGTGGGTCGCATCCTGGGGGACAAGATTGAGGACCCCAATGGAAATAAGTTAGTCCTCGATAACGCACTGACTTTCTTGGGTTATCCTGGGTGGCTAACCCTCCGGGGTTAAAAATCCGGACGAAATCTTATCTTATATGTACTCCTATGTTTGCACACGCCTATATCTCACTCTATTCCCTACGGTACAGTCAGAAACTACCGCCAATACACGAGCTGAAATGCGCTTGACTCCTCCACTCCACGTGTGTGTGTGTGTTCACTCAGGCCACTCACCTAATTGTGGTTGCCGGGGTCGATTCATAGCTCCTGACCCCGCCACTTCACTTGACATTGTAGGGCCACTCTCTCCCTGCTCCATGAGCTTAATCATACCCCTTATTAAAGCTATGTACGGATCCTGCCTCCTTTACATCGCTCACAAAACTGTTCCACTTCCTGACAACTCTGTAACTAGGGAAATATTTCCTATCATCCCTGTGACTCAACCTCCCGTTATGTGCCCTTATTCCTTTGTCCCATATCTTAAACATTCTGGCCCGATCCACCTTGTCACTTTCTTGCATTATGTTATACATTGTTATCATGTCCCCCTTATTTCTCTTTTCCTCCAGTGTCATCAGGTTGGGTTCCTTAACCTCTCCTAGTAGGACAAATCGTATCACCCCCTAGTTATTTTTGTCCTCCATTCTCATAAGGTTTGGTTCCCTTAGTCTCTCCACGTAGGACATTCCTGTTACATCAAGGACTAGTCTCGTTGCAAACCTCTGCAGTTTCTCCAATTTCTTAACAGGCTTGGCCAGGTTCTGCATACTCCAATATGGGTGTAACATACAAGATATACAGTGTCGTGAATTATTATTTTCTTAGAGGTCTAAAAGCTACTCTAGGATTGTTGGTTTGATATAAGAATAAATCTCTAATGAACCGTTGATCCAGTCTCCCCAGTACATTTTTGTTTCGACAGTAGCCTTCTTGATGTCCCCTCTTTTGGCAGTAATTCCACGTGATGACTCGAAAACAGTTGTCAGCAGTGTGCCCCCTTTGGTGACAGCGAGATCACTGCTTAGATGCATGAGAGGGTGGTGTCCTATTTTCTGTACCTTTCGTGTTTTGCTGCAAAATCGGCAATTGATTCCTTGCTTTGTTTTGCTGCTCGTGGGTCTGATTATGGTCCTGGTGTGTGCTTTCTTGGGGCTGTGTTTCAAGGAGCCGAGATGGCTGTGGGTGGCTACCTCTTTCTCTTCCTTGCCCTTTCCAAAGTCCTCGTCCAGAAGGACCTACCAGACACATCCCTGACAATAATAGATATCTTACCACGACTACCCACTCCCCCACTCTTCCTTTCTCATTTCTTTACACAAGGTTTTACAAGGTTAGGTTTAGAGTTCTTGACTTAATTTACACGCATGCTACCATGAACACCCCTTCCCCCCGGCCACTCCTTCTCTCTCTTTCACACAGGATTCTGCAATGTTAGGTTTAGGGTACCTAACTTTATTTATAAGCTAAGAGCTGTACCTATATCACCTCATGCGAAAGCCTTTTTATTGTTATGCGATAAACAGATAAGGAAGAGGATAAAGTTGAAGCCATTTGTAGGCCATCGATTTCACTTGGTCAAATATTTCCAGGCATGAGTCATCCTAGGAATAAACAATCTCAGACGAAGCGATATTCGGGAGGGTATAGTCAGAGTGTAGTTGCTGTTTGCTACCCTTCTTGATGGGTAGAAGCTCACTTCTCACTATCTTC
>NC_069399.1:13888852-13903852 GCF_026875155.1 Cherax quadricarinatus | reverse complement strand
GATGCCATATGACCAAAGCTGCAAGATCAAGGCCCAGCGTCCTGGAATGCCTCCTATAACAAGTTGCATCTGAACTGGATAACGCAAGAGAGTAAAATTCAAGTATTTAAGAGTATATGTGTCATTTTTTTCAGTAAAATAATGTATTTTTTTCATTCCTGCAATATCTAAATTAATATCTGAGTCTACCTCATCTTATTGGCTTCGATATTTAATTTCAAGTACGACCCACAACCAGGATAGGACCCGTGCTGTTTACTTTGTGTGAAGCAAATTACATAATGTACTAATTTTTTATGAAGCTTCGAATAGTTGGAATCCGTGTAATAACTGCAGAAAATCTGTTCTGATACTCTTTACATTTTCATCCCTGTGTGTTTTCCAGAAAACAATATTCGCATTGTTCTTGGACTCTAAAAGCAATGCTCGTTTTACCAGTCCCAAAATATCAACGCTGATGCATTCCGTAAGAAGGGAAACACCCGGTAAGTTTGGATAATTTAGGTGCAAATGTGAAATTTCAATGATGTTGTATATTTCGCCTGCTCTTGCGAATTCCTTGCATTGTTAAAATCTCTAGTAAGGCTGATGCATGCAGGGGATGAGACGAAAAGCTGTAAGCTTTCACACTGAAAGCTGGCTGTCTTGGATCAAAGTCTAGCGCAAGCTGGACTCCAAGGTATTGGTCCAGTGTGGGTAGATTGGTAAAGTACTGCGTACCTTGTTCCAAGGTTCGTAGGTTCGAGTCTCCTTCAGCCAGAGATCAGTATTATACATTATATATATATATATATATATATATATATATATATATATATATATATATATATATATATATATATATATATATATTATATTATATATATATATATATATTATATATATATATATTATATATATATATATATTTCATTCTACTACCTGTTTGGTGTACTAGCCCAACAAGCTTATGTGGCATTTGTGACTGAGTGGATAAGAGCGCTGCCTTGGTATCTTGACCATCCCTCTCTCTCTCTCTCTCTCTCTCTTTCTCTCTTTGGGGGGGGGGTTGACAAGGTTAGGTTAATGATCCCTAGCTTTATTGACAAGCTATTTACAGGTTAAGGATTCGTATTCGTAACGTTAGTGACAAACTAAGAGCTGTTACCTACATCAGCTTATTTGAAAGTATTTTTATTGTTATGAAACATATAAGTAGGGAAGAGGATGAAGTTGGAGCCATCTGTGGGCCAGCATTATCTTTTGATTAACTGACTTCTTGTCGTTGACATCATAATGCTGTACGAATGTGTTCCATACTCGTGTCATCCTGGGGATAAATTATCTCAGATGAAGTGATGTTCTGGAGAAGGGTACAGCCAGAGTGAAGTTTGCTGCTTTCTGCCCGTTTTGTGGTATAAAAGCTTGCTTCACACTGTCCTCGAAGTGGATCCAAGTTTGGTAATTTGACAATATTTTCCTTGTACATAACAGTAAGGTCACCCACATCCCTCCTGTGTTGAAGGCTCTGTTGAAATGACAGATCTATCCAGTATGGGTCCTGGCAAGAGATGAGACGTCTTGGTCTGTTCTCTGTTTTCTGTTCTCTACTCAAGGTGTGAGCGTACTTGTGCTTCGTACAAAATCTTGCAACTCCTATTGTCAAGGAGATGCGAGATACGGCAAAGTGCTGTAAGCTTCCTGGCTGCCTTGTTTGCAAGATTTACAACGTGGTTTTTCATGGTCAGTTTGGAGTCAAATTTCACCCCAAGGACATCAACTTCTTTCCCAGGTAACAGCACCCTCCCACCCTTATTACTGAACCGGCAGTACCATCATGGTGCCTAGAGATCATCATCATTTGTGTTTGCTCAGGTGCAAATGTTACTTGCCATCTATTTCCCCAAGCTGATATAGATCTCAGCTGGTGATTGATGTAGCTTAGAGCAGCTGGCATTTCTTCTCTTGCATAAGTGAATGTCAGTGTACAGCCGTCTGCATATGCATGGGACTCTGGGATGTGATGAAGAAGGTCATTGTGAAGGCTTACTCAGCCCTGTAAGATGTTAAGTAGGTCTTACCCAGGCTGGCTCCTCCTTAGGAAAATTAATGAATAGAAAAAGAACAATAACATACAAATATGAACACTTTATTGTTAGAATTGAAAATATAAAACATTTAAATATGAACTTTTATCCTACGTGAAAGAAAAATGAAAAATGAAATATAAAAATATCTGGATTCAACGCTAATATGTACAGTTAGACTGGAGTGTCTGGTTGATGTTGACACCGCGTATTGTAGAAATTGTAGCCGTTGCTGATGATGTGGGGGGGGGGGTCACAGCTTTTGAGTGACAACCCAACGACTAGTTCGTCACAGAGTCTCTAGCCTTGAATAATCCATCAAGATGATAGAAACGCAGGTCTTTCACCACTGCAAAGATGAGGGGTAGTTGCCTGGGGTTGGATACACTCAGGTATGTAGATAAAAAGTGACGTCCCAGAACTCATGTGAAGTTCGTCTCCTTCAACACTGTTCCTGTGGTTGCCAGATGACCGAAGCTGACATTCCAAGCTAGAAAGAGACAAAAGTTAACCACTGCTTGAGAAATCACTCTCCATGATAAGTAAAGCATTTAAAAGACTGGTGAGGATTTAAATGAAAGTCAAGGCATTATGAAGTAAGTTTTCACAATTAGTTAGAAGTGAAGTTTTTAACCAATATATCCAGTAAAAACAGGAGCAGAGGCTTTTACTTAAAGTTGTACTGGGAGCTGTGAGTCAAGTGAATATCCATTTGGTCAGAGCCCCACACGTCACCTTCCTAGGTGGAGAAAGGGGTGGGGATAGCGGGACCTAAACGCTGACCCTACCTTAACAAGCAGACTGGCAATCAAACTATCATCACCATATATTCGCTCGCTACTCCTATCTGTTGAACATTTCCCTCACAGTCGTTGACGTAGACATTCCATAATAATGGTCCCAGAACGCTTGTTGAATACTTGCCCCAATAGGATGTCTAGCTGATTCTGTTCCATTGAGAACTACACTTAGAGATCTACCATGAAGGGAATCACTAAGGAGACAGCGTAGAGCCTGGAATTCCCAGAGCTTGAAGTTTTGCTTAGAGGCCCTGGTGCCACACCCGGTCGAAAGCACCAGCAATGTCCAATCTCTCTCTCTCTCTCTCTCTCTCTCTCTCTCTCTCTCTCTCTCTCTCTCTCTCTCTCTCTCTCTCTCTCTCTCTCTCTCTCTCTCTCTCTCTCTCTCTCTCTTTCTCTCTCTCTCTCTATTGTGTCACTAATGTATATAAAAATATTAATTATTCCTTTATAGGTTGTCTTATTTTTCTCAAAAGTCTTCATGTTTTTGTTGTTGTTGTTGTTGTTGTTGTTGTTGTTTCATTTTCGTTTTTGCAAAACATTGCTACATTTCATTCAGGCATATTCATAATTTTATCATTCATTTTAATCAGTTACTTTCGCGAATGAATAACAATATTGAACAAGTGGTGATAATTTTGAAATTGCACCGTTATCTTTTTCCCGTGTACGTTTAAACTGTCTGTCAGTTGAAAAAAATATCGCTTATATTGCAATTTTTTTTTTTTACTTCCTCAATTTATTCTTCTTTTAGCAGATTTCCTGTAGTTTCCACTTAGATGCAAAATAGCTTTTATATGTAAGTTTCTTCTGATTCGAAGCTGAACTTTTTCTCAGTTTGTTTTCCTCTCGATATATTTTTTCTGCAAATTACTGTTTTCGCTTGTTGACAAACTTTATCCCATTTCCTAAATGAAACTGGCTTACAATTTAAATAATGTTTGTACTTGATTTTAAATATTTATTACCCCTATCTTAAATATTTTCTGCATTTTCGCTTATTATTGTTTTTATCTTAAAAATGTTGTAAATACCTTTTTTTCTGTGCAGATAAATTAATTATATTATGCGTTCGTTTAATTTCTATTTCTTTCTTTTCCTTCTAGCCAATTGGTCATTGCTCTTCTCGATACTATGTATTAAGCCTTCCTCAAAACACGTCTTCGTTCCATATCTTTCCTTCAGAAAAATTAAAACAAAGAAATACATTCTTTTATCCTTGTAACTCTCTTGTGTCTTTAACTTTGAAATCTGATTTCGTAATTTCATTGTCTGAATCTTAACTTATTTTTGTCCTCTCTATTAGTCACTTCAGCATTTTATAGTACTATTATCGTATCTAACCTGGTTTATTGCTCCACTAATGTAGTCAGGTAGAGTTCTTTAATTACCTGCGCAAAGTTCATTACCCTAGCTGCCAGAATAGTTTAGTCAATCCACCCAAAAGTGCCCTTCAGTTCTCCACCCAACAGAATTCCTCACTAATTGCTAAAGTTACTCAGACGGATACACACACACAACACACCACACACACACACACACACACACACACACACACACACACACACACATACATACACACACACATATACACACACACACACCCAAACACACACACACATACACACACACACATACGCACACACACACACACACACACACACACACACACACACACACACACACACACACACACACACATACACACACATACACAAACACACACACACACCCACACACACAAAAAAGGATGAGCTCACGGTTTACCCAAAGGTGCAGGGAGGCAAAAACCAAGTGTGCTAGGGAATGGAAGAAATATAGAAGGCAAAGGACCCAGGAGAATAAGGAGAGCAGTCGTAGAGCCAGAAACGAATATGCACAGATAAGAAGGGAGGCCCAAAGACAATATGAAAACGACAGCAGCGAAAGCCAAATCTGACCCGAAACAGTTGTACAGCCACATCAGGAGGAAAACAACAGTCAAGGACCAGGTAATCAGGCTAAGGAAGGAAGGAGGAGAGACAATAAGAAATGACCGTGAAGTATGTGAGGAACTCAACAAGAGATTCAAAGAAGTGTTCACAGAGGAGACAGAAGGGGCTCCAGAAAGACGGAGAGGTGGGGCACACCACCAAGTGCTGGACACAGTGCACACAACCGAGGAAGAAGTGAAGAGGCTTCTGAGTGAGCTAGATACCTCAAAGGCAATGGGGCCAGATAACATCTCCCCATGGGTATTGAGAGAGGGAGCAGAGGCGCTATGTGTACCCCTAACAACAATATTCAATACATCTATTGAAACAGAGAGATTGCCTGAGGCATGGAAGACAGCAAATGTAGTCCCAATCTTTAAAAAAGGAGACAGACATGAAGCATTAAACTACAGACCAGTGTCACTGACATGTATAGTATGCAAAATCATGGAGAAGATTATCAGGAGAAGAGTGGTGGAACACCTAGAAAAGAATGATCTCATCAACAGCAGCCAATATGGTTTCAGGGACGGGAAATCCTGTGTCACAAACCTACTGGACTTCTATGACATGGTGACAGCAGTAAGACAAGAGAAAGAAAGGTGGGTGGATTGCATATGCTTGGACTGCAAGAAGGCGTTTGACACAGTACCACACAAGAGATTAGTGCAAAAACTGGAGGACCAAGCAGGAATAACAGGGAAGGCACTACAATGGATCAGGGAATATTTGTCAGGAAGACAGCAGCGAGTAATGGTACGTGGCGAGGTGTCAGAGTGGGCACCTGTGACCAGCGGGGTCCCACAGGGGTCAGTCCTAGGACCAGTGCTGTTTCTGGTATTTGTGAACGACATGACAGAAGGAATAAACTCTGAGGTGTCACTGTTTGCAGATGACGTGAAGTTGATGAAAAGAATTCATTCGATCGAAGACCAGGCAGAACTACAAAGGGATCTGGACAGGCTGCAGACCTGGTCCAGCAATTGGCTCCTGAGTTCAATCCCACCAAGTGCAAAGTCATGAAGATTGGGGAAGGGCAAAGAAGACCGCAGACGGAGTACAGTCTAGGGGGCCAGAGACTACAAACCTCACTCAAGGAAAAAGATCTTGGGTGAGTATAACACCAGGCACATCTCCTGAAGCGCACATCAACAAAATAACTGCTGCAGCATATGGGCGCCTAGCAAACCTCAGAACAGCATTCCGACATCTTAATAAGGAATCGTTCAGGACCCTGTACACCGTGTACGTTAGGCCCATATTGGAGTATGCGGCACCAGTTTGGAACCCACACCTAGCCAAGCATGTAAAGAAACTAGAGAAAGTGCAAAGGTTTGCCACAAGACTAGTTCCAGAGCTAAGAGGTATGTCCTACGAGGAGAGGTTAAGGGAAATCAACCTGACGACACTGGAGGACAGGAGAGATAGGGGGGACATGATAACGACTTACAAAATACTGAAAGGAATTGACAAGGTGGACAAAGACAGGATGTTCCAGAGACTGGACACAGCAACAAGGGGACACAGTTGGAAGCAGAAGACACAGATGAATCACAGGGATGTTAGGAAGTATTTCTTCAGCCACAGAGTAGTCAGGAAGTGGAATAGTTTGGGAAGAGATGTAGTGGAGGCAGGATCCATACATAGCTTTAAGCAGAGGTACGATAAAGCTCATGGTGCAGGGAGAGTGACCTAATGGCGACCAGTGAAGAGGCGGGGCCAGGAGCTTGGACTCGACCCCTGCAACCTCAACTAGGTGAGTACAACTAGGTGAGTACACACACACACACACACACACACACACACACACACACACACACACATAGACACACACACACACACACACAAACATACACAATCTCTCAAACACTTTAACACTCTCACACATTCTGCCTCATTCTTTCCCACACACTCTTTTACACACTCCCCCACATTCTATCAAACACTCAGACACTCACACAAACTTCCACACAGACTGTCACACTTCCTCACACATCCTCATAAGCCACCACTCCAGAAACAAACATACACTCGCACATAGACTCAAACTACAACATACACATGCAACACACACACACACACACACACACACACACACACACACACACACACACCACACACACAACACACACAAAGATGCTCATATAACACATACATACAAGCCACACACATAAAAAAAGGCTCGAGAAACGAGGATGAAAAGCCAGGGAAACTGAAGACAGATGAAGAAAAAAAGAATGGATATACGAGCTCAAGAGAAGGATAGAACAAGAGCTGGAAATAAAGCTAGATGAGTTTATCACTAAAATGAAGGAGAGCATAGATTCAGAGAGCAAGAAGTGGGGCTGACAGCCGAAGCTGCAGAGGCAGGGATACAGAGCATAGAAGATTAATTTAGAATGCTGAAACAGGATATAGAGTGAAAGAGAAGAAGGGGAATGGCATCTTGAGCAGAAACACCAATACCCACCAAGAGAACCAAAGGAAAGGAAGAAGAAAACTCCTACACAGAGTCCTTGTCAGTCCACCAGAAGGCCCCTGAAATTATAAGGGAAGCAGCAATGGCAATGCTAATGTTAGACCCAGAGATGCAGAAGGAAAAGCAATGGCAAGAAGCGAGGGAGAATTAAATTTTTACTTATGGGCTTCACTATGCTGTTGAGATGATGTATGAAGAAAGACGACATGGATACAGAAAAAAAGAGACTAAAATTATCATCAAACAAGCAGAAAATGAGGACATAACAGAGCTGACAAATTTTCACAGAATAGAGGGATACTCGAGGGGGAAAAATCGGCCTGTCAAATTGATTTTCAGGACAGATATGGTGTGAGACAGGAGCTTGCAGACGAAACTACAGCTAAAGGAGACAACAAAATACCATCAGGTGTACTTCGACCATTACAGAATGCAAATAGAATGACAGCTGCCGAAAAGATACAAAGACACAAGGGGCATGAGAGACAACAACTAGAAACAGGGACAGGTGCCCAGAGTTGAAAGGAGCAGCAAACACAACCACCCTTAGAACCACCCACAGAATACCACAACCAAACAAATTAACAAAAAACAAACAACACTCCGCATTTCCCCATCACTCCCCAGCATAAGCCCCACCTACACAGCAGCCTCCCGTAGTATCTTGCCAGGTCTCTCACTCCTCCAGGCTTCACATACCCATAATTGTACAGTTTTGGAAAAGATGCTGAAGACGGAATAACAGAAATGTGGAATAACAAATTAGAGTGAGCTATGGCACAAATGAATCTTGTATGCATTCCCAGAGATAATATCACTCTTGGAAACCAAGTTAATTAGACTGATAACAGACGCGATCTTTCCAACTGAATATCAGATCCTGAGGAAAGATAGAGGGAAATGAGTGGGAGTTGGGGTTGAAATGCTTATCAAAGATCAGTGAAGTTTTGAGGAGATGGAAGGAGTGGACAGAAGGAAAGAAAGGGACAACATAACAGGAACACTTCAGACTGGGAGCCCCAAGGTGGTGATAAATGTAATGTACAACTGGCCACAGAATGAGAGTAACAGAGCAATGGTTGAGACACTAGCTGAGGTGGCCAGAAGAGTTTACAAGGGCAGGGCAAAGTTACTAGTTATGGGTGATTTCAATTACAGCGATATTTACTGGAAGAACCTGGAGCCACATAGGAGACCAGAAATGTGGAGGTAAGGCCCACATTGCGGTATGCAGCAGTATGGGATAAAACCTGGTCAAATGCGTTAAAAAATTAAAGAGTATTACGGAGTATTGTATTAAAAAAATTATATATAAAATAACGCTCCATAAATAATGTCATTTTCCGTGTAGTATACTGAAAGCAGAAGTGTATTATTCCCTGAAAGTGAACACGTTTCATTCCTGTCAGTCAAGCAGTGGCCAGGACAGGAGCAGATGAGAGGTGTGTTTAGTTCAGTACCTGTAGGAATGCGGCTGGGTGAAGTAGTCATGGGTTAATGTTAGTTTGAGTAGGTAATTTTGGTAAGTTTATTTTAGTGTATACCATAGGTGATTGTGTTAAAGTGCTTTCATGTTTATTTGTAAAGCCCAGAATGCAGGGGCCTGTGTTTTGGAGAGTATTAATCTCTTGGAGCCCCCGTGGAGATGTTGTCCTGCCCCATCGCTTTTGAGGTATCTTAACCTCCTTCTCGGTTGTATGTGTTGTGTCCAGCACTTAATGGTGTACCCCATCATTATGTCCTGGAGTCCTTTGCGTCTCTACTGTAATTACTTTTTTTAAATCTTATGTTGAGCTCTATATATACTTGTCGGTCGTTTCTTATGATCTCTCCTCCTTCCTTCCTCAGCCTGATTACCTGGTCCTTGACTGCTGTTTTCCTCCTGATGTGGTTGCACAACAGCTTTGGTTCAGACTTGGTTTTCTCTGCTATGCCATTCTCGTATTGCCGTTGGGCTCTCTTCCTGTGTGTGTATGTGTGTGTCTGTGTGTACTCACCTAATTGTGGTTGCAGGGGTCGAGTCTTAACTTTTGGGCCCGCCTCATCAATAGTCACTACTAGGTCCTCTCTCTTCCTGCTCATTGAGCTTCAACATACCTCATCTGTGTCCCATCTCTGGAACATTCTGTCTTCGTGCCATTTGCACTTCCTCTCAGTATTTTACATAACAGTATCATCTTTTCTGTCCTCCAGTATGTGTAAGTGTGTGTGTACTCATCTAGTTGTACGCACCTAGTTGAAGTTGCAGGGGTCGAGTCCTAGCTCCTGGTCCCGCCTCTTCACTGGTTGCTACTAGGTCACTCTTCCTGAACTGTGAGCTTTATTATACCTCTTCTTAAAGCTATATATGGATCCTGCCTCCACTACATCGCATCCCAAATTATTCCACTTCCTGACTACTTTGTGGCTGAAGAAATGCTTCCTAACATCCCTGTGATTCATCTGTGTCTTCAACTTAAATTTGTATCCCCTTGTTGCTGTGTCCCATCTCTGGAACATCCAGTCTTTGTCCACCATGTCAATTCCTGTTAGTATTTTGTATGTCGTTATCATATGGTCCCTATCTCTCCTGTCCTCTAGTGCCGTCAGGTCGATTTCCCTTAACCTCTCCTCGTAGGACATACCCCTTACCTCTGGGACTAGTCTTGTTGCAAACCTTTGCACTTTCTCTAGTTTCTTAACGTGCTTGGCTAAGTGTGGGTTCCAAGCTGATGCCGCATACTCCAGTATGGACCTAACGTACACGGTGTACAGGGTCCTGAACGATTCCTTATTAAGATGCCGGAATGCTGTTCTGAGGTTCGCTAGGCGCCCATATGCTGCAGCAGTTATTTGCTTGGTGTGTGCCTCAGGAGATGTGCCTGGTGTTACACTCACCCCAAGATCTTTTTCCTTGAATGAGGTTTGTAGTCTCTGGCCCCCCTAGACTGTACTCTGTCTGCAGTCTTCTTTGCCCTTCTCCAACGTTCATGACTTTGCAGTTGGTGAGGTTGAACTCCAGGAGCCAATTGCTGGACCAGGTCTGCAGCCTGTCAAGATCCCTTTGTAGTTCTGCCTGGTGTGTGTGTGTGTGTTTGTGTGTGTACTCACCTGGTTGTACTCACCTAGTTGAGGTTGCAGGGGTCGAGTCCAAGCTCCTGGCCCCGCCTCTTTACTGGTCTCTACTAGGTCACTCTCCCTGAACCGTGAGCTTTATCATACCTCTGCTTAAAGCTATGTATGGATCCTACCTCCAATACATCGTGTCCCAAACTATTCCACTTCCTGACTACTCTGTGGCTGAAGAAGTACTTCCTAACATCCCTGTGATTCATCTGTGTATTCAGCATCCAACTGTGTCCTCTTGTTGCTGTGTCCCATCTCTAGAACATCCTGTCTTTGTCCACCTTGTCAATTCCTTTCAGTATTTTGTATGTCGCTATCATGTCCCCCCTATCTCTCCTGTCTTCCAGTGTCGTGGTGTGTGTGTGTGTGCGCGTGTGTGTATGTGTGTGTGTGTGTGTGTGTGTGTGTGTGTGTGTGTGTGTGTGTGTGTGTGTGTGTGTGTATGTGTGTGTGTGTGTGTGTGTGTGTGTGTGTGTGTGTGTGTGTGTGTGTGTGTGTGTGTGTGTGTGTGTGTGTGTGTGCAAAAGGATCTCCTTGTTGGACACCCTCAGATGATGTGATTTCATGCTCTCCAAAGTGAAGGGTTGATTAATTGCTATACCCAGCTGCAACAAAAGGGAAGAGACCAGGGAAATGTTCTTGTACTGCTGCTAATACGTCTTTTTTCAGCAGATTGAATACATTCTTGAAATCTAATTTTACCACTGCATTGTCCTCAGGCAGGGTGTTGATATACGCCCTTGTTTCATGAACCACTGCTTCAATTCCTTGAGAGACCCCAAAGCCAAGCTGGTTTGGTTGAAGCATCATGGCTGCCTGTGCACGAATACTTCGGACAGCAGCTTTGGATACGCGGCGGCGTAACGTGTTGCCTACTGCAATTGGCCGAATTCCTCCATCCATCTTTTGAAGTGCACAAAGTGTTGCACCAAAAAAGAAAGATCTAATTTCATCAGGAATCAGACCAGCCAAGGAATTGTTGACGAACCTTGTGATCTCTGAAAGCAGTGTCTCTGCAATTTTCCCAATAACTGGATTAACCATTTCCTTTAAATGCTGTGGCCTTATTCCAGTGTAACCCCCAGAAGAGCCAGATGGGAACGACGTTATTGCTTTGTAAATGTCTGAGTCTTCCACAATCAATGGTTCCACAGTGGGGACAGAGGTGTTGGAACTGTTTGTGCCATTGGTTTCCCTGGCAGGGTGCTTTCCTCTAAGTGCTTCAGCCGTGTCAGCATCCCTGGGAGCAACTGTATCTTCACTGGTAATAATTCTGATTGCCCCCACTGTGTTGCCCTCTTCAATTTTCTTGCTCACCTGGACTCTGACTTTTTTACTGTCAGTGGAGTGAGTGGGGGATCTGCCTCTCCCTTTTTTGTGTTGACGGGGAAGGCGAATGAGGTAGTCAGCTCTAGGAAAACCTCTTGAGGGTTTAGTTATTATTGAGGCTAGTGTCTTTCCCCTTCTTTCCGGAACAGTTAAGCAGGCATTGCCAAAAAGTAGCAAGTTGTGCCATGCCTTGATGGTTGGTGGAGCATTTAAGATAGTGGAACCATCGTTTACTTTTTCAGGAGGTCTATAAGTTTCCCAGCTGCGTGTGGACGGTCTGCTTTGGGAATATGTGTGAGTGTCCTGGTACCTGTTGCTTTAATTGCTTCCAGGATATTGTCTGATGAGATGAGATCTGTTGGAGTGGGTTCAGGTGCCTGAGTTGGCTCTGGATCATCACTTTCCACAGGAGGACATCCTGAAAAAGGGCAACTACCGTGTTTGCGGAGGAAACCATTAGAGTTGAGACAACGAAGCTATAAGCACGACCGGCACTTGCCTCTCCTAGTATTGCCAGCCGTACCATTTCCCTGGCTGCTTGCTTCGTCCTGGTTGGCATTCCATCTGCTAGATTGCAGACTATTGCTGGACATTGGCAAGAGATGATTCTTCAGCCCACTATAACCGTCAAGCAAAATGGTAGAGAGTAGGTACGAATTAGAGTTTAAAACATATATATATATATATATATATATATATATATATATATATATATATATATATATATATATATATATATATATATATAATATATAATATATATATATATATTATATATATATATATATATATATATATATAAACACTGATCTCTGGCTGAGATCAGTGTTTGTGTATATTCGCATGCTCTCGCGAATTCCTTGCATATATATATATATTTTATATATATATATAATATATATATATATATATATATATATATATATAATATATATATATATATATATATATGCAAAACAACCACTGTGAAAGAGTAGTGGAGTTCCAAGCGCTTTCGTGACTACTCACATTGTCAAGGAACTATGAAAGTAATACATCAAAGGAAGGCAATTAAAGGGCTTAGACTACACCTCACAGTCAACCCCCACAACAAAGAAACACCTGACGTGCGACAATACCGGACTCATAAGAAAAGAGAAACACTGCAGTAGGTCTGCTGGTCCAACTAGACAGGTCCTCACGACATCCCACCAACAAAATATTTTACCCAAGATATTAGGTTTATTATTTGTCCAATTTATTATTAAACTCTAACAAAATTTTATTAATTATAAATGAGTCTTATTTATATAAACCTAAGGAAATATTCATATTATTTTCAAAACTGCTTTTTATGAAACAAGATTCAATTATATTTCTGTCAACCCTGGACTTGCTTGATACAACTTTCTCAACTTTTTGAAAATCAATCGGATGGTTAAAATCTCTCACATGAATAAATAGAGCATTGGAATCTTGTCCAGTTCTAATGCCATATTTTTTTTTTCAACAAGTCGGTCGTCTCCCACCGAGGCAGGGTGACCCAAAAAAGAAAGAAAATCCCCAAAAAGAAAATACTTTCATCATCATTCAACATTTTCACCACACTCACACATTATCACTGCTTTTGCAGAGGTGCCCAGAATACAACAGTTTAGAAGCATATACGTATAAAGATACACAACATATCCCTCCAAACTGCCAATATCCCAAACCACTCCTTTAAAGTGCAGGCATTGTACTTCCCATTTACAGGACTCAAGTCCGACTATATGAAAATAACCGGTTTCCCTGAATCCCTTCACTAAATATTACCCTGCTCACACTCCAACAGATCGTCAGGTCCCAAGTATCATTCGTCTCCATTCACTCCTATCAAACACGCTCATGCACGCTTGCTGGAAGTCCAAGCCCCTCGCCCACAAAACCTCCTTTACCCCCTCTTTCCAACCCTTTCGAGGACGACCCCTACCCCTCTTTCCTTCCCCTATAGATTTATATGCTTTCCATGTCATTCTACTTTGATCCATTCTCTCTAAATGACCAAACCACCTCAACAACCCCTCTTCTGCCCTCTGACTAATGCTTTTATTAACTCCACACCTTCTCCTAATTTCCACACTCCGAATTTTCTGCATAATATTTACACCACACATTGCCCTTAGACAGGACATCTCCACTGCCTCCAACCGTCTCCTCGCTGCTGCATTTACCACCCAAGCTTCACACCCATATAAGAGTGTTGGTACTACTATACTTTCATACATTCCTTTCTTTGCCTCCATAGATAACGTTTTTTGACACCACATATACCTCAACGCACCACTCACCTTTTTTCCCTCATCAATTCTATGATTAACCTCATCCTTCATAAATCCATCCGCCGACACGTCAACTCCCAAGTATCTGAAAACATTCACTTCTTCCATACTCCTCCTCCCCAATTTGATATCCAATTTTTCTTTATCTAAATCATTTGATACCCTCATCACCTTACTCTTTTCTATGTTCACTTTCAACTTTCTACCTTTTCACACATTCTCAAACTCATCCACTAACCTTTGCAATTTTTCTTTAGAATCTCCCATAAGCACAGTATCATCAGCAAAAAGTAACTGTGTCAATTCCCATTTTGAATTTGATTCCCCATAATTTAATCCTACCCCTCTCCCGAAACACCCTAGCATTTACTTCTTTTACAACCCCATCTATAAATATATTAAACAACCATGGTGACATTACACATCCCTGTCTAAGACCTACTTTTACCGGGAAGTATTCTCCCTCTCTTCTACACACCCTAATCTGAGCCTCACTATCCTCATAAAAGCTCTTTACAGCATTTAGTAACTTACCACCTATTCCATAAACTTGCAACATCTGCCACATTGCTCCTCTATCCAATCTATCATATTCCTTTTCTAAATCCATAAATGCAATAAAAACTTCCCTACCTTTATCTAAATACTGTTCACATATATGCTTCAATGTAAACACTTGATCTACACATCCCCTACCCACTCTGAGGCCTCCTTGCTCATCCGCAATCCTACATTCCGTCTTACCTCTAATTCTTTCAATTATAACCCTACCGTATACTTTTCCTGGTATACTCAGTAAACTTATTCCTCTATAATTTTTACAATCTCTTTTGTCCCCTTTCCCTTTATATAAAGGGACTATACATGCTCTCCGCCAATCCCTAGGTACCTCCCCCTCTTTCATACATTTATTAAACAAAAGTACCAACAACTCCAACACTACTTTTA
>NC_069399.1:13873852-13883852 GCF_026875155.1 Cherax quadricarinatus | reverse complement strand
CAAGGTATATTCCTCTAAGAAAAAAGAAAATGAGAAGTATACTGGAGAGAAAGAGATGCTCCTTCTACAGAAGACGATGAATCACTGAACTCCTCAGGAATGCCAGATTATCTGATACACGGAAGGAAGCACTAACCAGGGAAGTCGAAAATATTGAGTTAAAGTTAAAGGACTCATACAGGATCCAGGAGAGACAAGAGGAGCTAAAGGCGATTAGTGAAATTGAAAGAAATTGGTAACATTTCTTTTCATATACCAAAAACAGACGACAACAAAGAAATGAGTGAGATACTGAAATCTCAATATGACTGTATTCAGCTAGCCACTAACCAGTCTTCAGATAGACAATCCAAACAATTTTTTCGTGAATGAGCCTCAAAACCCTGCCAATGTATGCCAAATTTCTGACATAAACCTATCTCCACTGGACTTTGAGAAAGTCATCGACGACATGCCCATGCACTCAGCCCCAGGCCCAGACTCGTGAAACTCGGTGTTCATTAAGAAATGCAAGAAACTCCTCTCACGGGATGTTTTGGAGAAGGAGCATAGACACAAGCGAGATTCCACAGTCACTAAAAACAACGGATATAGCCCCACTCCATAAAGGAGGCAGCAAAGCAGTAGCTAAGAACTATAGACCAATAACTTTCACGTCCTATATCATAAAAAAACTTTGAAAGAGTTCTAAGAAGCAGGATGGCAAACCACCTGGACTCCCAAAAATTGCACAACCCAGGGCAATATGCACTGGAAAACAAACAGAATGCAGATGTAGTATACACAGATTTTGCAAAAGCCTTTGACTAGTGCGACCATGGTGTCATAGCACACAAAATGAATGCTGAAGAGATAACTGGCAAAGTATGCAGAAGGATCTTCAATCGCACACAAAGAATAGTGGTAAACAGAGTTAAATCGGATGCTGCCATAGTGAAGAGCTCTCTCTCACAAGGCAGAGTACTTGCACTTATCCTGTTCCTCATTCTCATACCAGACATAGACAGAGATGTAAACCATAGTACTGTATCTTTCTTTGCAGACGATACTAGGATCTGCATGAGAGTGTTATCCACTGAGGACACGACAAAGCTCCAAGTTTTCCAATGGGTAACAGAGAATAATATGATGTGCAATGAAGAAAAATTCCAACTATTCTATTATGGAAAACTGGAGGAAATAATAACTAGGACCGAGTATACTACAAACTCCAATCACACAATAGAGCGGAAGAGTAATATGAAGGATCTGGGTGTGGTAATGCCCGAAAACCTCACCTTCAAGGACTACAGCAATGCCACTATCACATCTGCGAGGAAACTGATAGGATGGATAATGAGAACATTCAAGACAAGAGATGGTAAGACAATGATGATCCTTTTTAAATTAACATCCTATTCAAGGCAGATGAAACTGTAGACCTAGAGAATGTACAGAGAACCTTTACTGCACGTATTAGTACCATCATACACCTTAACTTCTGGGAATGCCTGGAAGCACTTGACTTGTACTCACTGGATCGCAGGCAAGAAAGATATATCATAATCTACACCTGGAAGATTCTGGAGGGACTGGTCCCTAATATGCACACAGAAATCACTCCATGTGAAAGCAAAAGAAATGGCAGGGGCGTCACTTGTACACTGAGAAAAAACGAAATAAGTGTCCGGGGCCCAAGACTGTTGAACAGCCTCCCACCAGCAATAAGGGGCATTACCAGTAGACCCCTGGTTGTCTTCAAGAGGGAAATGGATAGATACCTAAAGCTGATGCCGGATCAGCCAGGCTGTGGCTCGTACGTTGGATTGTGTGTGGCCAGCAGTAACAGCCTCATTGATCAAGCCCTGATCCACCGGGAGGCTTGGTCATGGACCGGACCGCGAGGGCGTTGATGCCCGGAATACTTTCCAGGTACACTCCAGGTAGAGAGGTAAAACGCCTTTTAGGAGTGTGGGAGAGCCTGATGTGAGTGTGAGGGAGGTGCATGAGGCTGTTGGCAGAGTGAAAGAGTGTAAAGCTGCTGGGATTGGTGGGATCAAGACAGAAATGTTAATAGCAGGTGGGGATGTAATTTTGGAAACGTAGGTTTTTTTTTTTTAACAAATGTGTGAAAGAGGGAAAAGGTACCCAGGGACTGGCAGAGAGCATGTATAGTTCCTTTGTATAAAGGCAAAGAAGACAAAAAGAAGGTAAAAAATAATGTAAGGGAATAAACCGGTTGAGTATACCTGGTAAGATGCATGGTAGGATATTTTTTAAAGAATTAGGAATATGACGGAGAGAAGGAACGCACACAAACAAGGAGGCTTTTGGGAGGGAAGGTCAGTGGTCAGTACACTGAGGTCAGTGGTCACGTGCGGTCATACCTGTCCTGAGCTGTCTGGGTATTAACGTAGGGTGTTACAGCTTAAAGTGTTGAAGGAGGAGGTTCTACTTCTTCAGGAGGAAAATAGGAGGCTGAAGCTTCGCCTTGATGTGTTTGGAAGTGTGAGATAGTTGGTGCTGGTAAAGAGGAAATGCTTACCACCAGTGAGAGTGGCAGCCTCTTTCAGTAGCAAGTGGTTCACAGTTCAGGAAGAAGGAAGATAAGGAGGGTTAATAAAGAAGATGTGAAGGTAGGAAATCAATTCTCTGTTATCCAAAACGAGTGTACTTCAGTGGTTAGTTAGGTTAAAGGTACCTCTGACTTCCCTGCTAGTCAAGGTAAGAATATTCTGATTGTGGGAGACCCTCAGGTAAGATATATGGACCGTACTTTTTGTAACAAAGAAAAGTCAGACAGAGAGTGTGCCTCCCAGGAGCTGGTGTTGGTGACATAGTCAGCAGGTTGGATAATATTATGTCAGGTAATGGGAACAAGCCCATTATCTGTCTTAGTGCTGGTGGAAATGACATTGGGAAGGGCAGGAGACAGGAGCTACTGGTTAAGTACAGGTCAGCCATAGAAGTAGTCGGGTCTCAGGGAGGGATCCCTATCATATGTAGCATCTTGCCTAGAAGGGGATTGGGCAATGAATAGAGGTCTAGAGCAATTGGTATAAATTGCTGGCTAGACAGGTACTACAAGGAACTTGTAATCCCATTCATTGATAACTGGGACAAATTCTATAGCAAACATGTTATGTATGCAAGGGATGGGGTTCATCTCCCTGGGGTTGGAGCGGTTGCAATAGCCAAGTCGATTGAGAGGGTCATAGATGACTTGTCTAGGACTTTAAACTGATAGATTATAGAGGTATGGGTGTTTGTGAGAAACAATCAGGCTGCAGTATTATTGTTGGAAACAGCAGATATTACCAGGATACCTCTGGGATATGTTTAAAAGACAATATTCAAAATAAAGTTCCTAATAAAGACAAAGCAACTGATCAACAAGCAAAGAGAGATAGTAAAGGGCAACGAGTGACTAGCTCCCTTAAAGTTTACTATACAAATAGTAGGAGTCTAAGAAATAAGATTACTCGCACGTGCAGGTAATACAAATATTATTGCTATAACTGAGACCTGGTTCAACTTGAAGGATATAGAAATGCCTTCTGAATGCAGCATACAGAGTTATAAACTATTCCACACTGATAGGTTCAACAGGAAGGGTGGTGGAGTGGCGATGAATGTCAGAGATAATTTAACTTGTTGTGTTACACATGATAGAAGAATAGAAACATCGGACACAGAATCTGGTTGGCTACAGTTTATCGAGGGGTATGAAAAATTAATTTTGGGTGGGGATATATAGGCCCCCAAACCTTGATAGGGAGTGCAGCAAGCTGCTATGGGACGAAATTCATAAAGTGTCTAGATATGAAAATGTTGTGTTAATGGGGGATTTAAACTTTAGACAAATTGATTGGAACAATTTGACAGGAAGTCTTGAGTCTAGTGACTTTTCTGATACAGTTCAGGATTGCTTTTTAAAACAGTTTGTGACAGAACCAACTAAAGAAAACAATCTGCTTGACTTGGTTCTTGCCAATGAAGATTCACTAATTAATAATCTTGAGGTTAATGATGAGCTTAGGGAAAGTGATCACAAATATTATGAAATTACCCAGTAAATCGCAATCAAGTCTCTGTCCTTGACTTTCAATTGGCTCATTTCCTGGGACTGAAAAATTACCTGGGTGGACTTAATTGGGATGATCTGACTATGGGTCAGGTAGCTGGTGTTGGTTGCCAATGACGTTTTTCAGAGCATAGTTCTAGCTGCTCAGTCAACTTTTGTTGCGAGTAGAGAAATTAGATCTAACAAAAATGATCCCAACTGGATGAGCAATAGATTAAAACATCTCACTGGTCAAAACAGAGGCATATGAAGACGTATCAAAAGAGGGGATGGGCAGTTAAGAAATCAATATATTCAATTAAAGAGAGAAATAACAAAAACGAATAAGAAAAGCTAAAAGGGATTACGAGGCTATGGTCGCAAGGGATTCGAAGACTAACAAGATAGGCCCACTTGAAAGTAGCTCAGGTCAGATCACTGACAGTGATAGGGATATGTGTGAAATTTTCATTTCTTAAATCCTCTCAGTCTTTACTCAGGAAGATACTAGCGAAATTCCAGAAATAATAAATTATGTAGAACAGGATGATAATAAACTATGCACGATTCCAGTAACTAGTGACACGGTCCTCAGCCATATAGAGAAACTAAAACCTAACAAATCCCCAGGCCCTGATGAATTGTTTGCAAGGGTGTTAAAGGAATGTAAAGAGGAACTTTGCAAACCTTTGGCTAATCTTTTTAACATATCACTACAAACTGGCATAGTGCCTGATAAGTGGAAAATGGCAAATGTAATACCTATTTACAAGACAGGTGACAGGTCCTTAGCTTCGAACTATAGACTAATAAGCCTTACCATAGTGGGAAAATTTATGGAATCAATAATTGCCGAGGTAATTCGTAGCCATCTTGATAGGCATAAATTGATAAATGAATCTCACCACGGTCTTACTAAGGGCAGTTCTTGTCTTACGAATTTACTAACTTTTTTTGCTAAGGTGTTTGAGGAGGTAGATCATGGTAATGAATATGATACTGTGTATTTGGACTTCAGTAAGGCTTTCGATAGAGTTCCACATCCGAGACTTTTGAGGAAACTTAAGGCACACGGAATAGGAGGAATTTTTTTTTCCTGGATAGAGGTGTGGACGACAAATAGGCAGTAGAGTTTGCATAAATGGGGAGAAATCATAATGGGGGCATGTCACAAGCGGTGTTCCACAGGGGTCAGTGTTGGGCCCCTTGTTGTTTACAATTTACATAAACTAGAGAATAAATAGCGACATATGCAAATTTGCTGATGACACCAAAATAGGCCGTTCAGTTTATTCTACTGAGGACATTAGTGCACTCCATGATGATTTGAATAGACTGATGCAGTGGTCGAAGAAGTGGCAGATGCAGTTTAATATAGACAAATGCAAAGTGCTAAATGTTGGACAGGACAATAACTATGCCACCTATGAAGTGAATAGTGTAGATCTTAATACTACTGATTGCGAAAAGGATTTAGGAGTTCTGGTTAGCATTAATCTGAAACCAAGACAACAGTGCATAAGTGTTTGCAATAAAGCTAACAGAATCCTTGGCTTCATATCAAGAAGTATAAATAATAGAAGTCCTCAGGTTGTTCTTCAACTCTATATATCCTTGGTTAGGTCTCATTTAGACTATGCTGCACAGTTCTGGTCACCATATTACAGAGTAGGTACAAATGCACTGGAAAAGATACAGAGGAGGATGATAAAGTTGATCCCATGTATCAGAAATCTTCCCTATGAGGATAGACTGAGGGTCCTGAATCTGCACTGTCTAGAAAGGAGTAGAATTAGAGGGGTATGATTAAGGTGTATAAATGGAAAACATGAATAAATAAAGGGGATGTAAATAGTGTGCTGAAAATATCCAGTCATGACAGGACTCGCAGCAATGGCTTTAAGTTGGAAAAGTTCAGATTCAGGAAGGATATAGGATAGCACTGGTTTGGTAATAGAGTTGTGGATGAGTGAAACAAACTCCCGAGTACAGTTATTGAAACTAAAACGTTGTGTAGTTTTAAAAATAGGTTGGATAAATACATGAGTGGGTGTGGGTGGTTGTGAGTTGGACCTCACTAGCTTGGGCTACCAGGTCTGGTGCCGTGCTCCTTCCTTATTAAGTGGAAGTGACCTGACTAGGTGGTCATTGTTCTAAGCCGAGGGAGTGGCATGGACCTACTTCGCATGGGTCAGTAGGCCCGTTCCTACTGTATGTGTAGACTAAGTGAAGCATGTAAGTGAACAGTATTCACATAAGGTTAAATAGGTTTTTGTTGTATTTGATTTGGAAAATGCATATGATAGGGTAGAAAGTCGAGCAATGTGACAGGTGTTTCAAATGTTTGGAATAGTTGGGAGGTTACGAAAGTAGTTAAGAGTTTTTGCGACTGCAATGAGGCTCACGTTAGAGTATTTAGGAGAGAGGGAGAATATTTCCCACTAAAAGTAGGCCTTAGACACTTATGTGCGATCTCACCATGGTTCTTCAATATATTTGTAGAAGGGGTTGTAAGAGAAGTTAATGCTCAGGTGTTGGCTAGAGGTGTCGGATTAAAAGATAAAGAATCT
Organism: Cherax quadricarinatus; assembly: GCF_026875155.1. Lineage (NCBI taxonomy): Eukaryota > Metazoa > Arthropoda > Malacostraca > Decapoda > Parastacidae > Cherax > Cherax quadricarinatus. Next base: position 13,877,240 of record NC_069399.1, on the reverse strand, counting down.
AACAGAAAGCCGACGATATTCTGCTTTTGGAAGTTTCTGAAGAGAAGTTGGAGAGGTTAGTTAACGAATTTGGGAGGATATATAAAAGAAGGAAATTAATAGTGAACATAGGAAAGAGCAAAGTGATAAAGATAACAAAAAAAAAAAAAGGTAATGAAAGGTTAGATTTCAACAGATGGGTCTATGAAAGAAGAGGTGAGATGTAGAATTGACGAGGGGGAAAAAAAAGGTGAGTGTGGACCGAGGAGTCTGTGGAGAAAAAGAACTTTATACATGGAAGCAAAAAAGGGGAATGTATGAAAGTAGAGTGGTACCAAAGCTCGTATATGGATTTAAAGTATGAGTGGTGAATGTTGCAACAAGGAGATGGCTGAAGGCAGTGACTGAGGGATATCTGTGGTGTGGATATTATGCAGAGAATCCATAGCTAAAAGTTTAGGAGATGCGGGGTTTTTAAAAGTATTATCCTGAGGGCAGAAGAGGTGTGGTTGAGATGGTTCGGACATTTAGAAAGGGTGAAACCAAAAGAAGCATTGGAGGGTGTGAAAAGCTGTAGTAGAAGAAAGGCGGAGTGCGGGTCTTGCTAGAAAAGGTTGGCAGGAGCGGGTAGAGGATGTTTTATGTGTATGGTTTGGACTTCCACCAAGTGTATATGAGTGTGTTAGAAGTGAGTGGAGGCAAAGGGTTTTTACTACTTGACGTGCAGTTGAGGTGTGAAAATAAATATCTCTCTTAATTTTTTGCATAGTATGTAATCTTTATTCGGATCATGTTAGCACACTCACATAGGCTGCCTCCCCAACCAGCGAACCAGATACTAAGGATCGGACGATCTAATATGGCCCTATCATCAGATCAGTATGTAGGTTCAGCCAGTCATATTGTGGATCTGGCAATTGTGAAGGTGACGTGGATACCACTCACATTCTCACCGTTGTCATCTCCATTCGAGAGCTGGTTGAAGCACGGTAGTCTGCTTTCTATTGGCTTCAATTCTGCCTTGATTACCGTGGCATGCACTAATACCTATTGCTGTACATAGTGTATATAGTGTACATACTTCTGTGTATACTTGGTGAAAGATAATATAATTCAAAGTTTTTCTGCTGTGTTTATTTTGCTCCCTTTGCACCCAGGATAACAGGCCTTTGAATACCTGGGTTGTACTGTCCGAGAACTGGAGCTGGACTTAGAGCAGGAGTTGAGCTTAGAGTTGAAGTTGGATCAGGAAGTAATCGTAAATACCTGGCTATCTGGCATTGCATCAGCTTTGCCAATGCTTCAGGAATTTTGTGTGTCAGGCTTGCTATTGTGTGATCATAGACATATTGCTGTTTTGCGTGTCAACTTTGCATTCGCTTCACTATGGTCAGCCTTTCTATTGTGTGAGTATTCCGCAGTTGGTTTTGCTATTGTGTGTCAGCCTTGCTATTGTATGTGCGTGTTCTGCATTTGGCTTTGTTGTGTGGCACTCTTGCTATCGTGTGAGTATTCTGCTGTCGTACAGTGCATAGCAGAGCGTGTTTTACAGAGGTCAAATGGGGTCAAATGCCGCCTAGACGGGTCAGACGGCTAGTGTCTCAATTCACTCGTTGAAACTTGCCTAAATTTTCTGTACAGCGTTGTTGGCGAATTGCTCATTCCATTGGCATTGATTACAAACGCACTCTCACTGCTGCGCATCTCCGTAATCTTATAAGTGTCAAACTTCGAAAAGAAGAGATGGCATACCAGACTGCTCCCTCTACCGGAACCAGGAGTAAATCCCTGCTGAGGTTCCTGCAAGAGGAAAAAACAACACCTGAGAAAACTGCCAGTCTCATGAAATGGGGTTGTCTGAAGGTGAGTCAGTTGCATTGGCGCTTGAGATGGCAAAAATCAATCTTGAGCAAACCAGGGAAAAGCGGGCATGTGCCAAAGAACAGTTTGATAGAGAAAGAGAGAGGAGGCAGTTTACTCAGGCTGTAAATGGCTTTAGTTTGCAAAAAGCGGTACAGTTGGTTCCTCGTTACATTGAAGCTGAGCCTTAATTATTTTTCGAAGCATTCGAAAACCAGGCTTGAGCTTTGAGGTGGCCTGAACAACATTGTTTGGAAAGACTCAAGAATTTACATGAGTGTTAAATGATACTGATTTCAGTAATTATCAGGTAGTGAAGACCACGGTTCTTGATGCTTATCAATGTATTCTTGCGAAGTATAGAAAATAGTTCAAGATAGACGATAGCTGGGTCAGGGCTATGTTGACTTTGTAAGATAGCAGATCAAAGCTTCTTCCAGTTGGTACAATGCAAGTGGTGTCGCAAATTTCGACGAATTGGTTCAGTTACAATTCGTGGGTAACCTGCTCGAACCAGAGGTTCGAGTCTATCTCGAGGATCACGTGTTGACTACTGCATTGGAGGCAGCCAGGTTGGTTGATACTTTTGAAACCAACCGCTCCTTGTCCGAGTGGTCCCATCTCTTTTTTCAACAGCCTGGCATGGACAGAGACCGTCAACAAAAAGTTCCTGAATGGAGAATGAAGTGCGAGCAGGAAGGAGAACGACGATGTCATCCAAGAAAGTCACCTGGTGAGCCATGGTACTCAACTTATGGTCAACCTGGTGAGCGACAATCCACTCAACATGGTGTTGTCTCAACAACAGTACCCAGAGAGGCACCCGTCACAACGTCAACAGGGAGCTAAGGTCAAGAATGTCATTTGCTTTCATTGTAATAAATCAGGCCATATTCAACCTAACTGCCCAAATAAACCCCAACCATTAGGGAAAATTTATAATGTTATGTCCCTGAAACAAGTAAAGAAAGGGATGACCCATATTATGGCATGTGTCAAATATCCCTTCAGGAAAATTCAAATTCTTATAAGTGTCAAATATCAATTCAGGAAAATTCAAATTCTAATAAGTGAGCATAAGGGAGTACTTCCCCTATCTGAACACACCTCATTACAATCCTCTGTTCTTTTAGAAGCTTTTGGAGAAGCAGTGTTTTCTGTCCCCTTACATAAAATATACATCTAAAGTAGGTATTACACTGGATATTTGACTGTAGGTGTATCTGATGGTTTTCCTATGAAAGATGCCGTGTTATTACTGGGTAATAACGTTACCATTTCTAGTGCATGTCCAGAACCAATAATGATTGTTTGTTCTCCGATGTTGGCCACAACTCGGGCAAAATCCCAAGGGATCTCTGATGAGAATGCTAACCTATCCTTGGACGACTCTGATCTCGGAATAGCCAATTTGTTTTACAAGGAAAACTGAACAAGACCTAGTAAATTTAGTGAACAGACCCAGATCAGTCCTTTCTATGCCAGGGTTGCCGGATTGCCAGATGTCTCTGTTTCCATGCCCGAGGGACTGTCCTTTCTAGAAAAACAA
>NC_069399.1:13857640-13873352 GCF_026875155.1 Cherax quadricarinatus | reverse complement strand
TTTAATTGTTGGCTGGATAAACACTGTAAGGATAATGCAGTACCATTCATTGACAACTGGGACAACTTCTATGGCCGAAATGACATGTATGCCAGGGATGGGGTTCACTTATCCAGGGCAGGTGTGGGTTTTCTTGCTAACTCAGTTGAGGGGGTTGTTAGGACTTTAAACTAGAATTAGTTAGAGGTATGGGTTTTTTGCAGGAAAACTGTGAAGTCGCAGGGTAGTAATATGAGTGCTGGGAGAACTAGTAATGGGCAAATGAGGTGGATATTGGAAAGCCAGTGGCACTAATTGACAAGGACAGTAATAGGTTTAGTGGAATAATAGAAAAAAGCAGGAAGGGTAAAGAGAGAGGAGGGTCATTAAATATTTATTACACAAATAGTCGCAGTGCTGGGTATCTTTATTGTAGACGTTTCGCCATCCAGTGGCTTTATCAATACAAATTCTAGGACATAACTTGAAGACAGTAGAACTATGTACAGAAGATGAGGTAATCAGTCCCTCAACCTAGGAGTAGGTGCGAACAGCACCTTCTTCTTCTGTACATAGTTCTACTGTCTTCAAGTTATGTCCTGGAATTTGTATTGATAAAGCCACTGGATGGCGAAACGTCTACAATAAAGATACCCAGATGTTGCACATGTGTCTTACTCTCATCTTGTCGGTATTATATACCTTTCGTACACTACCTAGTTGGGTTATTGAGGCTGGGACTTTGGGTAGTTTCAAATTTAGGTTGGATAAGTACATGAGTGGGAGGGGTTGGATTTGAGTGGGACTTGCACATCGGAGCTTGTTTCTTGGGTGGCATTGAAAATTGGGTTGGGCAAATGTTTTGTTAGTGTGATGAATTGTAAAGGACCTGCCTAGTATGGGCCAACAGGCCTTCTGCAGTGTTCCTCCTTTCTTATGTTCTTATGTAAGAACATAAGAATGTAGGAACACTGCAGAAGGCCTACTGGCCCATACGAGGCAGGTCCTTATCAAAACGATCTCTACCTAAAGCTACTCAAGAAACAACTCCCGCACCCCCCAACACCAATCAAACCCAGCCCCTCCCACTCATATATTTGTCCAGTCTCTTCTTAAAGCTACCCAAGGTCCTAGCCTCTATCACCCCACTGGGAAGACTGTTCCACGCATCTACAACTCTGTTAGAAAACCAGTACTTACCTATGTCCTTTCTAAATCTAAATTTACTCGGAGCATCACGACGGACGACGCAAAGGAAGGTAAAAACATTGTTGTTGTTGGGGATAGCCAGATTAGGTACATGGATAGGGCATTCTGCTTGAAGGACAGGAGTAGGAGGCAGAGAGTGTGTTTTCCTGGGGCAGGGATGAAGGATATTGTTAGCCGTCTGGATGACATCATGAGAGGTAATGGGAGCAATCCTATTATCTGTCTCAGTGTTGGAGGCAGCGATGTTGGCAGACGTAGGAGTGAGGACCTGATTAGCAAGTATAGGTCAGCAATAGATATAATTAGGAGGAAGGGTGGGAAACCTGTCATATGTGGCATTTTGCCAAGGAGAGGAGTTGGAAATGAATGGTTGTCCAGAGCAATTGGTGTCAATTGCTGGCTGGACAAATACTGTAAGGAAAATGCGGTAACATTCATTGACAACTGGGACCTCTTCTATGGCAGAAATGACATGTATGCCAGGGATGGGGTTCACTTATCTAGGTGTGGGGTGGGAGCACTGGCCAACGCAGTGGAGGGAGCTGTTAGGTCTTTAAACTAGGAATAGTTAGTGGTATGGGTTTCTGCGGGAAAACTGTGAAGTCTCAGGGTAGTAATATGAGTACTAGGAGAACTAGTAATAGGCAAAATGAGGTGGATATCGGAAAGCCAGTGGCACTAATTGACAAGGACAGTAATAGGTTTAGTGGAATAACAGAAAGGAGCAGGAATGATAAAGAGAAAGGAGGGTCCTTAAGTATATATTACACAAATAGTCGCAGTGCTAGGAATAAGATGGTTTAGAAAGACACGTAAGCAAACACTATAACATATTTATTAGAAAACGTTTCGGTCCTGGGACTAGTTGCTAGTGCAGGTAACATAGATGTATTTGCCATTACTGAGACGTGGTTTAATTCAAAAAGTCGGGACATGCCTGCAGAATGTCACATTCAGGGTTTCAAATTGTTCCAAGTAGATAGAAGTATCGGGAAGGGGGGTGGGGTGGCATTGTATGTCCGAGATCGCTTGAACTGTTGCATTAAAACGGGTATTAAGTCTGAAGTAACACATACAGAGTCTGTTTGGATAGAATTTTCAGAGGGGCATGAAAAATTAACTTTAGGTGTGATATACCGTCCCCCAAATTTAGATAGGGACCAGGGAAGACTACTATGGGAGGAAATTGTTAGGGCCACAAGGCACGATAATGTAGTAATTCTAGGAGACTTTAACTTTAGTCATATTGATTGGAATTTCTTGACAGGGAATTTAGAATCATACGACTTCTTAGAAGTAGTTCAGGATTGTTTTCTGAAGCAGTTTGTGACAGAACCTACAAGGGGTAATAACCTGCTTGACTTAGTTCTGGCAAACAATGAATCCCTTGTTAATAATTTAGAAGTTTCAGAAGAACTGGGTGCTAGCGACCACAAATCAATTACATTTAGAATTGAATGGAAGTATGATAGTAGGGATAACTCAGTAACAGTCCCAGATTTTCGCTTAGCAGATTACGATGGGCTTAGAGAACACTTATCATCTGTTGACTGGGGTAACGAAGAGAGCTATCAATATGACAGTTTTCTGAACACAATACATGCTGCTCAAAGAACATTTATCCCTTATAAAGAAATTAGATCAAATAGAAATGACCCAAAATGGATGAATAATAGGCTGAAATATCTACTAGGGCATAAGAAAGGAATTTATAGGCGTATCAAAAGAGGCGAGGGTCATCTTATGAATCAGTATATTGACACTAAGAGGGACATTAAAAAGGGGATAAGAAAAGCTAAAAGGGACTATGAAATTAAAGTTGCTAGGGATTCTAAAACTAACCCAAAAAGTTTTTTCCAGGTATATAGAACAAAAGTCAGAGATAAGATAGGTCCCCTTAAAAATAACTATGGGCATCTTACTGACAAAGAGAATGAAATGTGCTCGATTTTAAATAATTATTTTCTCTCGGTTTTTACACAGGAAGACACTAATAATATTCCGGTAATTAATTTTTATAGTGGGCCAGAAGAAGATAAATTATGTAACATCATAGTCACTAGTGAAATGAGAGTAAGACACATGTGCAACATCTGGGTATCTTTATTGTAGACGTTTCGCCATCCAGTGGCTTTATCAACACAAATTCCAGGACATAACTTGAAGACAGTAGAACTATGTACAGAAGATGAGGTAATCAGTCCCTCAACCTAGGAGTAGGTGCGAACAGCACCATAGTCGTGGAGATTCTGAAGCAGAAGAAAGAATCCTGGCGCTTATATAGTAACGTCAGGTGAAGCAGACGAGGGCAAATTCACTGGTGGGCGGGATTCCCCAGTGGAAGTAGGTCCTTCCCAAAGAGATGGGTAGTAGTAGTAGTAGTTGTAGTAGTTGTGAAGGTTATGTACATGTCCTCAGAATTAAGATTCCATGATGTTGCAGTACACACACTAGTGAAATGGTTGTGAAGCAGATAGACCGACTGAAGCAGAATAAGTCACCGGGTCCTGATGAGGTTTTTTCAAGGGTTCTAAAGGAATGCAAAATGGAAGTCTGTGAACCATTAACTAATATTTTTAATTTATCTCTTCAAACAGGTGTAGTGTCTGATATGTGGAAGATGGCTAATGTAATTCCTATTTTTAAAACAGGGGACAAGTCGTTACCGTCAAATTACCGCCCAATAAGCCTGACCTCAATTGTAGGCAAATTACTAGAGTCAATTATAGCTCAATTTATAAGAAGCCATCTCGATAAGCATAGCTTGATTAAGGATACTCAGCATGGATTCACAAGAGGCCGGTCTTGTCTAACTAATTTATTAACTTTTTTCAGTAAAGCTTTTGAGGCTGTTGACCACGATAAAGAATTTGATATTATTTGGTAGGTAAGACACAAAGGCAACAGTTAGGCAACTTTATTCCGAAACGTTTCGCCTACACAGTAGGCTTCTTCAGTCGAATACAGAAAGTAGGCAGGAACAGTAGAGATGTGAAGACGATGTAATCAGTCCATCACCCTTGAAGTCGTAGAATTTGAGGTTGTCAGTCCCTCAGCCTGGAGAGTTCAGTTCCATAGTCAGGAACTATCTGAAGATGAAGCGACAGTGTGGAGACTTAAATACTGTCGGAAGGAGAGGTGCAGAGTAGTAGTATTTAGAAAGTAGAGAATTTGTAGCCACTGATAGGTCAGGTCCTTCTCAGATCCAAATTCTCACTTGAAGGGTTGTCCAAGGTGTTTTCTGTACCAAGAGGCCTTGTGTTGCAGTGTCTGACAAGATGAACATCAAAATGGTATAAAATACCGACAGGTTGGTAGGTAAGACACAAAGGCAACAGTTAGGCAACTTTATTCCGAAACGTTTCGCCTACACAGTAGGCTTCTTCAGTCGAATACAGAAAGTAGGCAGGAACAGTAGAGATGTGAAGAGATGTAATCAGCCCAAATCACCCTTGAAGTCTTTAGAATTTGAGGGTTGTCAGCCCCTCAGCCTGGAGAGTTCAGTTCCATAGTCGGGAACTATCTACGACTTCAAGGGTGATGGACTGATTACATCGTTTCACATCTCTATTTTTCTGCCTACTTTCGTATTCGACTGAAGAAGCCTACTGTGTAGGCGAACGTTTCGGAATAAAGTTGCCTAACTGTTGCCTTTGTGTCTTACCTTTCCAACCTGTCGGTATTTTATACCATTTTGATGTTCAATTTTATATTTTTTTACTTAGATTTTAGTAAGGCATTTGATAGAGTTCCGCACCAAAGACTGTTGAAGAAAGTAGCAGCTCATGGCATTGGGGGGAAAAGTGCTCTCGTGGATCGAATCGGCTCACGAAGGAAGCAGAGAGTGTCCATAAATGGGGTTAAATCCGAGTGGGGATCAGTAACAAGTAGCGTTCCACAGGGATCAGTCTTGGGCCCGTTGTTGTTTATAATAATATATCAATGATCTTGATGAAGGGAAATTTCTAGTGATATGAGCAAAAATTTGCCGATGACACGAAGATAGGTAGGATAATTGATTCAAACGTAGATGTTAGGGAACTTCAGGAGGATTTGGACAAACTCTACTCTTGGTCAGAAAAGTGGCAAGGGTGCAGTTCAATGTAGATAAATGCAAGGTTCTGAAAACTTGGGAGTGCCCATAACCCTAGCACTTATAAGTTAAATGATGTAGAACTTAGCCATACAGATTGCGAAAAGGACTTGGGTGTTATGGTAAGCAGCAACCTTAAACCAAGACAGCAATGCCTAAGCGTACGTAATAAGGCAAATAGATTACTGGGATTTATATCAAGAATGTAAGCAAAAGAAGTCCAGAGGTCATACTGCGCTTTTATACGTCATTAGTAAGGCCTCACCTAGATTATGCAGCTCAGTTCTGGTCTCCATATTACAGAATGGACATAAATTCGTTAGAAAAAAATTCAGCGTAGGATGACTAAATTAATACATAGCATTTGAAATCTTCCTTATGAAGAAAGATTGAAGACTCTTAAGTTACATTCACTTGTTAGACGAAGAATGAGGGGAGACCTGATCGAAGTGTATAATGGAAGATAGGTATTAAAAGGGGATATTAACAAGGTCTTGAGGATATCTCTCCAAGAGAGAACCCGCAGTAATGGATTTAAATTAGATAAGTTTAGATTTAGAAAGGACATAGGAAAGTATTGGTTTGGAAATAGGGTAGTTGATGAGTGGAACAGTCTACCTAGTTGGGTTATTGAGGCTAGGACTTTGGGTAGTTTCAAATTTAGGTTGGATAAGTACATGAGTGGGAGGGGTTGGATTTGAGTGGGACTTGCACATCAGAGCTTATTTCTTGGGTAGCATTGAAATTGGGTTGGTCAAATGTTTGTTAGTGGGATGAATTGTAAAGGACCTGCCTAGTATGGGCCAACAGGCCTGCTGCAGTGTTCCTCCTTTCTTATGTTCTTAAATCCATTATTCCTGGTTCTTACCTGGTTCGACACCCTCAGTACTTTATTAATGTCTCCCTTGTTTATGCCCGTCATCCACTTATACACTTCATGTTTTCTCCCCCCATTCTACGCCTCTCCAGAGTGGAGATTTAAGGGTTTAAGTCTATCTTCATCGGGAGGTTCCTTACACAGTAAAACATTTTAGTCATTCTTCTCTGTATGTTCTCTAATGAGTCTATGTCCATCCCGTAGTAAGGGGGCCAAAACTGAGCAGCATAATCTAAATGAGGCCTCCTAGTGATGTATAGAGCTGTAAAATAACTTTTGGACTTCTGTTACTTATACTTCTTGAGATAAATCCAAGTAATCTGTTGGCCTTGTTGCGCACACTGAGGCATGCTGTCTTGGCTTTAGATTTTGCTTACCATGACTCCCAAGTCTTTTTTACATTCTGTATGACCAAGCTCTACTTCACCTAGATTATAGCTTCGAGGGTTATTTTCATTTTCAAGGGCAAGTACCTTACACTCATCACATTAAACTTCATCTGCCATTTCTCAGACCAAGACATTAATTTGTTCAAATCGTCTGAGTTTCATTGATATCCTCCCCAGAGTGAATTTTACGGCCTATCTTTGTATCATCAGCAAACTTACTCATGTCACTAGTAATCCCTTCATCAAGGTCATTAATGTAAATTATGAACAAGAGAGGGCCCTAAAATGATCCTTGTGGAACGCCAAATAGTGACTAATCCCATTCAGATTCACTCCATTAATGGTATTTTTCTGTTTCTTTGAGCCTGCCTTCAATCCATTTAAACTTTCCTTATCATGAGCTGCCTTTTCTTAAGAGTCTCTTGTGAGGTACTCTGGTCGAAGGCTTTACTAAAAATCCAAATAAACAATATCTTTTCCCTTATCACTTCAACTGCCTCAAATGTTCTTATTGAAGAACGTCAGTGAGTTTTTTCAGGCAGGAACGACCTCTGTGAATCCATGCTGAGATCTTTTATAAAAGTTATGCTTCAAGGTGACTTCTGATAAGTCAGCTATAATTGATTTAATAACTTGTCCACGAGAAAGAATATGGTACAAAGTGAGAAATCAGTCCTCAACCTAGGATTGGTGCGAAGAGCACCATAGTCGTGGAGATTCAATGTCTTGGTCTGAAAAGTGGCAGATGAAGTTCAATTAGATTAGTGTAAAGTCCTGGTCCTTGTAATGGAAATTTAACCCTCGGAGTTATAAACAAGGTGAAGTAGATGAATAGGGAAAATGTGCAAAAGGGAAAAAAATATGATGGTTTTTAGCTAACAGTTGAATTTGCAAGAAATAAATTAATGAACTACGTTTTTTACATGTGTGGAACTTTGATATCATTGCATTAACTGAAAATGGTATGATTAAAAAGAGTCGGGTTATGACTGCCGAGGTAATATTTAGGGATTTAAGTTGTTCAATGTGGAAAAGATGTGGTGGGAAGGGGGAGGAGTTGATTGTATGCTCGGAAAATATTAATTGTTGGCATATAAAAAGGTATAAAAATAGATGGACAGTAACAGAGTCTGTTTGGGTAGAGTTTGTGGAGGGTCAAGAAAAACTAATTCTAGGTGTAATATACCGACCTCCAGGCTTGGATCACGATAGAGGGAGACTTCTTTGGGACGAAATTGTTAGGGTTTGGACACAGTAAGTAGTTCATAGTGGGGACTTTAACTTAGCCAAGTTGACGGAATTCTTTGACAGGTATCTAGAGTCCAGTGACTTCATGGAAACGGTCAGGATTTGTTTTCTGAAACAGAGTGTAACTAAACCTACCAGGGGTAATAATTTGCTAGACCTAGTCTTGTCAAATAAGGAAACACTCGTGAATAATTTGGAGATCATGAAGAGCTTGGCGCAGTGATCCCAAATCCATCACCTTTTAGGCATTAATTGGAATGCAAGAATAATGATAATACAGTAAAAATCCCCGATTTTCGTTCTGCCGATTATAATGGACTTAGGGAACATCTGTCTAATCTTGATTGGGGTTATCTAGCTAAGGGATTTTTATTGACGATAATCATACTTATGAATATGAAGGGATCTGCTTTTATGATTGTTTTCTTAATAATGTACACAGTGTGTGGAAAAAGACACTTATGTACAGTTCAGGACATTTATTAAAGGAAACGTTTCGCCACGAGTGGCTTCTTCAGTCCTAATACAGAGAAAACTAAGAAAACACACATATATATAGTGGTGGGAGTCAGGTGAGGTGAAGCGTGGGTAGAGGGGGGTAGTAGTAGTAGTAGTAGTAGTAGTAATGGAACTAAGGAGGTGAGGTAGAGAGGGACCTGCTGGCATCAAGTAACACCAGTTCCCAGGATGGGTAATATCCTCTTGCTTAATAATTTTGAAATACTGTAACTACCGGACTTTTGTTTTATAGTGTTATGACAAAAATTAGTGCAGCTTCAATGCATTTTCTCCGTCTTAAGTCGTCTTTTTTAATAACTAGTTTAGCTTCATTGAATTTCATGAGGTGTCCAACATCGTCTCTATGTTGAACACATGCGTTTTTGCGGTCATCATTTCTGCAAGCATTTTTGTGTTCTGCTATCCTAATGTCCAGAGTTCTGGCTGTTTCCCTACATATACTTTGTCACACCCCCCCATGGTATAGTGTAGATTCCTGCACTTGTGCCAGAATCATGCTTGGGTTTTTGTATCAGGTTCCTAATAGTAGTTGAACAGCTGGTAGATATTTTAGCCAGTTTTCTGTCAAACATTTTTGAAACTTTTGTGGCAAACGTTGCTGCCCGGGTTTAAAACGTTTGTAACTTGGAGGCTTTTCTTCAATTTGATAGGTGTTGGTCTTGCTGAGGATACGTGTTGCACGTTTCCTGCAGTCACGTATGAAGTGTAGGGGAAAGTGTAGTGAACTAAAAGAGTTGGTGATGTATGTACATTCTTCTTCGAGGAACTGCGGACTGGAAATTCTGTAGGCTCTCAGAAAGAAGCCAATAACTACCCCTCTTTTAGTTCTTTTTGTCATGGTGAGAGAAGAAATGTAGAAGATCATTCTTGTAGGTAGGCTTCCGGTAGACTTTAAAGAAAGTTTGCTTTCCCCTGTGCGTAAGAGAACGTCGAGAAAAAGGTAACTGGTTGTCCTTCTCCCCCTTTCTAGAGTAAATTTAATAGTAGGTTCCAGAGTGTTGATGGTTTGAGGATCCCCTGTACGTCAAGATTTTTGGGTACAATGACCAAAATATCATCTACGTACCGCATCCAAGTAACTGAACGAGGGATGTTATTGAGGATCCTTCTTGATTCCAGGTCCTCCATATAAAATTGGCAAGAACTGCACTGAGGGGGATCCCATGGCTAGTCCGAAGAGTTGTTTGTACTTCTTGTCCTCGAACCTAAAACAGTTATAACGAACACAAAGTTCGACAAGGCTCAGTTACTTGGATGCGGTACGTAGATGATATTTTGGTCATTGTACCCAAAAATCTTGACGTACAGGGCATCCTCAACACCATAACATCTGGAACCTACTATTAAATTTACTCTAGAGGAGGAGAAGGACAAACCCGTTACCTTTTCTCGACGTTCTCTTACGCACAGGGGAAAGCAAACTTTCTTTTAAAGTCTACCGGAAGCCTACCTACAAGAATGATCTTCTACATTTCTTCTCTCACCATGACACAAGAACTAAAAGAGGGGTAGTTATTGCCTTCTTTCTGAGAGCCTACAGAATTTCCAGTCCGCAGTTCCTCGAAGAAGAATGTACATACATCACCAACTCTTTTTAGTTCACTACACTTTCCCTACACTTCATACGTGACTGCAGGAAACGTGCAACACGTAAACCTCAGCAAGACCAACACCTATCAAATTGAAGAAAAGCCTCCAAGTTACATCGTTTTACCGGTCAGCAAACGTTGCCACAAATGTTTCAAAAATGTTTGACAGAAAAAATGGCTAAAATATCTAACCAGCTGTTCAACTATATTAGGAACCTGATACAAAAACCCAAGCATGATTCTGGCCAAGTGCAGGAATCTACACTATACCATGTGGGGGTGTGACAAAGTATATGTAGGGGAAACAGCCAGAACTCTGGACATTAGGATAGCAGAACACAAAAATGCTTGCAGAAATGATGACCCCAAAAACGCATGTGTTCAACATAGAGACGATGTTGGACACCTCATGAAATTCAATGAAGCTTAAAATGTTATTAAAGAAGACGACTTAAGACGGAGAAAATGCATTGAAGCTGCACTAATTTCTGTCAGTAACACTATAAAGCAAAAGTCCGGTTGTTACCAGTATTTCAAATTATTAAGCAAGAGGATATTACCCATCCTGGGAACTGGTGGGTTTCTTGATGCCAGCAGGTCCCCTCTTACCTCACCTCCTTAGTTCCATTACTACTACTACTATACTACTACTACCACCTCTTCCACGCTTCACCTCACCTGACTCCCACCACTATATATATGTGTGTTTTCTTAGTTTTCTCTGTATTAGGACTGAAGAAGCCACTCGTGGCGAAACGTTTCCTTTAATAAAATGTCCTGAACTGTACATAAGTGTCTTTTTCCACATCTTGTCGGTATCACCATACCATTTCCTCAATGTACACAGTGCCCAGAGTATATACATTCCCCAGAGAGAAATTAGGTCTAATAATTTAAAGATCCCCAAAAGGGTTAACAGGAGGCTAAGCATCTATTAGGGGAGAAAAGGGGAATTTATAGGCGCTCAGAAGGGAGAGGTTAACCTTGTATAAGTTGGTAGAATTACCGCATATTTTAAAGTAAAAGGACACAAGTGCAACTTTTGACATTTATTGTGGGCAACGTTTCGCTCTCCAGGAGCTTTATCAGCCATTACGTTGCCACAATAAATGCACATTAGTTGCACTTGTGTCCTTTACTTTAGGTTAACCTTATGACCATATGTTCACTTAAAGAGAAGTAAAAAGGCGATTAGAAAGGCCTAAACGTGACTATGAAATTAGAGTCGCTAATGAATCAAAGACTAATCCAAAGGGGTTCTTTCAAGTGTATAGGACGAAGGTGAAGGAAAAGTAGGACCTCTGAAATCTGGGAATGGACAGCGACGGATAATGAACTGGAAATGTGTTCCTTATTTAATGACTATTTTTTGTCAGTTTTTTTCACAGGAAGATGTAAATGAGATTCCAGTAATTAACAATTATTTAGTTCCTGATGAATTTAAGTTAACTAATATTACTGTCACGAGGGACATGGTTATTGTTTATTTGGATTTTAGTAAAGCCTTCGACAGAGTACCTCACAAGAGACTCTTAAGAAAAGTGGCAGCTCATGGTATAGGAGGTTTAAAATTCTAGCATGGATTGAGGCATGGCTTACCAATAGAAAGCGAGAGTTACCATTAATTTGGGGTGAAATCTGATTTGGGGATTAGTCACTAGTGGCGTTCCACAAGGATCAGTTTTTAGGCCCCCTCTTGTTATAATTTACATTAATGACCTTGGGTGAAGGGAAATTTCTAGTGACATGAGTAAGTTTGCTGATGATACAAAGATAGGCCGTATAATTCACTCTGAGGAGGAAAATCAATGAACTCCAGGACGATTTGAACAAATTAATGTCTTGGTCTGAGAAATGGCAGATGAAGTTTAATGTGGATGAGTTTTAAGGTACTTGCCCTTGGTATGAAATACCCTCGAAGCTATTTAAACTAGGTGAGTGGCTTGGTCAACAGATGTGAAAAGACTTGGGGGAGTTGGTAAGCAGAAATCTAAAGCCAAGGGCAGCAGTGCTCGGGGTGCGCAACAAGGCCAACATTAAATTGGAATTTATCTAAGAAGGTATAAGTAACAGAAGTCCAAAAGTTATTTTACAGCTTTTTCTATACATCACTAGTGAGGCCTCATTTAGATTATGCTGCTCAGTTTTGGTCCCCCTTACTACAGGATGGACATAGATCATTAGAGAACATACGAAAAGAAGACTAAAATGTTTACTGTGTAAGGAACCCCCCGTATGAAAAAGACTTAAACCCTTTAAAAATCCCCACTCTCTGGAGAGGCGAAAGAATGAGGGGAGATATCTTTGAAGTGTTAAAAAGGGGATGACGGGATAAACAAGGGAACTTTAAAAAAGTATGAGGGTGTCGAACCAGGTAAGAACCAGGAATAATGGTTTTAAAAGTTGGATAAATTTAGATTTAGAAAGGACATGGGTAAGTACGGGTTTTCTACAGGTTGTAGTGTGTGTAACGTCTTCCAGTGGGGTGATAAAAAGGTAGGACCTTGGGTTGCTTTTTGAAGAGATGGACAAATATATGAGCGGGAAGGGGCTGGGTTTGATTGGTGTTTGGGGGGGTCGGGGGTTGTTTTTGAGTAGCTTTAGGTAGATGTCGTTTTTATAAGGACCGCCCGTTGGGCCAGTAGGCTTCTGCAGTGTTCCTACATTCTTATGTTCTTATGTTTTACATACGAATGTGAAAAGGACTTGGGGTCTGGTAAGCAGAAATCTAAAACAAAGACAACAGTGCTAAGTGTGCGCTAAGGCTAAACATTACTAGGATTTATTTGAAGAAGTATAAACAACAGAAGTCCAAAAGTTTTTTTACAGCTCTATTCTCATAGGAGGCCTCATTTGGATAAGCCGGGGTGGGGGCTCCCTTTTACAGGACGGATATAGATTCATTGGGGGAACATACAGAGAAGAATGACGAAAATGATTTTCTGTATAAATAATCTCCCCCTTGAAGAAGACTGGAAATAAATGGTATAAAAATACCGAACAAGGGAATATAAAAACAAATGCAGTTAATGTGATCTTTATTGACAGTTTCGCCCCCCCAGTGGGCTTTTTCAAGTCCAAAAGAATACCTGGGGTGGAAGGAACGCGATATTTTAGTCCGGTGAGGGCAGGTGAAGAATGCTGCATTGATGATGTACCCAGTTGGGTTGTAGAGTCTAAAAACTTGGGGAGCTTGGAAAGGAGACTGGACAAATTTGTGAGCAGACCCCTTTACAGTGTTTTTATGTGGGGTACGATGAAGAAGTTTTTTGGCAAGGGTTTCAGCTATTTATAAAAGCCACTATTCTGGTTGAAGTTGTCGGATATAGAAAATAAGTGAGATTCAGGATTTTCGGTTTGGGTGTTGTTTTCTGTGGCGATAAGTCTTGGTTTCTGTAGTTTATCAAGTGGTTGTGTGAATTACGGTTTTGTAGCAGGTTCCTTGTGTCGTCAACCGCTTGCGTTTTGGTGTTCGAAATACGTGTTTGGAGGCCCCTTGATTTTTTCCCCCCCGTAAAACTTGTTGCAGTCATTAAAAAGGGATTATGATCCCCCTGAGAGGATGGGGTTGCCCCTCCCCTACTACTGGTGATGCCCTTTGATGGTGTGGTTGGGGAAAAGGTGATATTTGGGAATATGTTTTGGCAAAGATGTTGGAAACATGTTTGGCAATGGAGTTGGTGGAAGGTATGTATCTTTCTCGGCGTGTTTCTCTGGGGTGTTAAGAGTTTAGTGCTCCCCGTCTGCAGTCTCTATGAAGTGACGGGATAGTGGGTTTGGAAAATACCTGTTAAATTAGGGGGATTCTTCTCAAGGAATCGTTGCTGAGATTCTGGTGCACGCGGGAAAGAAGCCTTTAATTACACCCTTTTGGTTTTGGTGTCGTGGTGAGAGAAAAAGTGGAAAAGATCTTTTGGGTTTGGTGGGTTTTCGATAGACTTTAAAACGAAGTTCATGGTCAGCTTCAGGAGACATCAAGGAAAGGAAGATGTTGTCGCCCTTTCTTAAAGTGGAATGGATAAAGGGTCGACCGGGTTGAGCTTGTCTTGGAGACTTAAACGTTGAAGCGTTTGGAGTTATGAGGAAAATGTCGTCAAATAACGGAGCCAGGTAAAAGAGAAGGAATAATGGTGGAGAAACGTTCGGCTTTAGATGTTCCATGTATAGGTTCGCTAGGACTGCACTGAGTGGCAAACCCCATGGGTAGTCCAAAAAGTTGCTGAAAGAGGTGTTTTCAAAAGAGAAACACGTAAAGCCAACACAGTTAACCAGGTCGATAAAGTGCTGGCTGGAAGGGGAAGATCAAGTGAATCGTAATTTTCTTGGCCCAAAAGATTTTCCCGCCTTGACGTGATTCCTATTCATAAAGTACTACTAAAAAGCCATCGATCTCTTGCGCAAGAAAATTTACGATTCATTGATTTTCCCCTTCCAGCAGGACTTCATGACCCGGTTGAACTTGTGTTGGCTTTTCGTGTTTCTCTTTTGAAAAAACTTTTCAGCAGACTTTTGGACTACCCATGGGTTCGCCCCTCAGTGCAGTCCAGCGAACCTACATGGAAAAATTAGAAGCCGAAGTTTCTCCCCCTTATTCCTTTTGTCTGTCACCTGGGGTCCCTTATGTTGACGCTTCTCCCATAACTTAAAGCTTAACGTTCAAACCTCCAAGACAAGCTCAACCAGGTCGAGCCTTCAATCCAGTTCACACTTTAAGAAAAAGGTCGACAAAACCCCTTCCTTTCCCTTTTGTTTCTACTCTGCAAAGTGCCATGAATTTGTTTTAAAATCTATCGAAAAAAAAACCCCCAAACCAAACGACTTTTTACTTCTACTCTCACCACGACACCAAAACCAAACGTGTGTAATTATAGGCTTCTTCCGCGTGCATCAGATTGCAGCAAAGAGTTCCTTGAGGGAAAAATGACTATAATTGAAAAAGGTATTTTCCAAACTCCACTATCCCCGTCCCTTATCAGAGACTGCAGACGGCGAGCACTAAACATCTTCAACACACCAGAGAAAACATGCCGAGAAGAGATACATAGTTTCCCACCAATCCTTTTTCCCCAAACATGTTTCCAAAATCTTTGCCAAAAACATATTCCAAGTATTACTCCACACCAGACCATCAAGGACATCACCCGTAGTAGGCAGACAAGCCTCCATCCTCTGCGGGAATTCATAATCCCTTGTAATGACTGCAACAAGTTAAGTGGGCCCAAACATAAAAAACCTCCAAACACGTATTTTAGGAAAACCAAAACGCAAGCAGGTCTGCGACCAAGGAATGCCTGCGTTACAAAACCGTAATTCACAAACCACTTTTATAAACTACAGAAACTCAAAATTACGCCACAGAAGACAACACCCCAAAACCGAAAGAATCCCGGAATCATCACTTTATTTCTATATCCGCAACTTAACCAGAATAGTGGTTCTATAACATAGCTGAACATTGCCAAGAAACTTTTCTCGCTATCCCAATAAGAACATGTAGAAGGTCTGTACAAATTGTCCCCGCTCCTTTCCAAGCTACCCCAAATTTTTTTGACTCTACAACCCAAAATCGGTACATCATCAGATGCAGCATTCTTTATGACCCCGCCGGACTATAAATACTGCGTTCCTTCCCCCCCAAAAGGTAGTTCGTTTTGTGACTTGAAAAAAGCCCATGTGTGGGCGAAACGTGTCAATAAAAGGATCAATTTTTACTGCATTTGTGTTTATATTGCCAAGACAGACTAGGCCCTGAATCTTCAGTCTTGGAGAGAAAGTAGAATGAGGGGGATATCAGTGAAGTTATAAGTGG
>NC_069399.1:13841997-13857140 GCF_026875155.1 Cherax quadricarinatus | reverse complement strand
CCCCAAAATTCCCCCCCCTTTAAACTTCTCTTCAGATCTCCCAAGGCACAGTGTCATCACAAAGACAACTGTGACAACTCCTATTTTATGTGTGATTCCTTTATCTTTTAACTCCACGCCTCTCCCCAAGACCCTCGCTTTTATTTCTCTTAAACCCCCATCTATAAATATTTTTAAACAACCACGGTGACTCCACACCTTGTCTAAGGCCACTTTTACTGGGAAATAATTTCCCTTTTCCTACATACTCTAACTTGGCCTCACTACCCGAAAAAAACTCTTCACTGCTTTCATAACCTCCCTCCTACACCATACACCTCAACATCTCCCCACATTGCCCCCCTATCCCCCCTGTCATACGCCTTTTCCAAATCCAAAAATGCCACAAAAGACCTCTTTAGCCTTTCAAATACTTTTTCACTTATATGTTTCACTGTAAACACATGTCCCACACCCCATTTTTCCCTAAAGCCTCCTTGTTCATCTGCTATCCTATTCTCCTTCTTACTTTTTAATTCTTTCAATAATAACTCTCCCCATCCCTTTTACCGGGTATACTCAACAGATTTATCCTCTAAAATTTTTTGCACTCTTTTTTTTTTCCCCCCCTTTGCCTTTATAAAAAGGGAACAGCAGCTCTCGCCAATCCCTGGGTACCTTACCCTCTCCATACATTTATTAAATAATTGCACCAACCACTCCAAACTATTCCCCACCTGCTTTTAAACTTTTCTACTTTACCCCCATAAATCCCGGCTGCCTTACCCCCTTTCATTTAACCTACGCCTCACGAACTTCCCCCACACTCACAACTGGCTTTTTCTCACTCCTGCGAGATTTTGGGTCCCTTCCCTATACACAAATCACAGTTTCCCATTTTCATCAACATTTAAAAATTTCCCAAAAATTCCCCCCCCATCTTCCCAATACCTCAACTCTCCATTTAATAACCTCCTCTCCTATTTTTTCTGACAAATCCATTTGTTCCTGCTTTCTTAAATTGTTAATCTCACTCCAAAAAATTTTCGTATTTTCTTTTCTTATTATTATATATAATATAAAAATATATAAAATATATATAATATATTAAATATATATATAAAAAATAATAATATATATATATATATATATATATATATAAATATATATTATATATATAAGAACTAAGAAAGGGAACACCCCGAAGGCCCCTGGCCCAACGAGGCAGGTCCTATCAAAACGACATCTACCTAAAGCTACTCAAGAAACAACTCCCGCACCCCCCCAACACCAAATCAAACCACCCCTCCACTATAAAATTTATCTTTCTTAAAACTACCCAAGGTCCTACCCCCTATCACCCCCTGGAGACTGTTCCACCATCTCAACTCTGTTTAAAAAACCCGTATTTACCCATGTCCTTTTTTAAATTAAATTATCCAACTTAAATCCATTTTCCGGTTCTACCCGGTTCGACACCCTCATTTTTATTAATGTCTCCCTTGTTTTTGCCCGTATCCCCTTTTAAAACTTCAATGAATCTCCCCCCATTCTAAAGCCTCTCTAGAGAGGGAGGTTCCCTTTCTCAGTAAATCATTTTAGTCATTCTTCTCGTATGTTCCTAATGAGTCTATGTCCATCCGTAGTAAGGGGGCCAAAACGAGCCATAATCTAAAAAGGCCTCAATGATGTATAGAGCTGTAAAATAACTTTTGGGCTTCGTTTACTTATACTTCTTGAATAAACCCCAAGAACCCTTTTGGGCCTTTGTTGCGCAAAACTGAGGCACTCCCTGTCTTGGCTAAATTTAGTTTTCTGCTTACCTGACCCCCAAAGGGTCTTTTCACTTTCCCTGTATAAACCAAGCTCTACTTCACCTAGATTATATTTTCAAAGGGTTTTTTTCTTTTACCAAGGGCAAGTACCTTACACTTTTTCCACATTAAATTTCCCTCTCCCAAATTTCCCCAACCAAAGACATTAATTTGTTCAAATCGTCCGGGAGTTCATTGATACCCTTTCCCTCAGAGGGGAATTATACGGCCTATCTTTTGTATCATCAGCAAACCTTACTAAATGTCACTAGTAACCCTTTTCATAAAGGGTCATTAAAAAAATTTTGAACAAGAGAGGGCCAAAACTGATCCTTTTTAAACGCCACAGTACAAAAACCCCATTAAAGATTTCACGTTTTTGGGTAACTCCTGTTTTCCCTTTTGGGTAACCATCCCTCAATCCATGCAAAAGAACTTTACCCCTATCCCATGAGCGAAATTTTTTCTTAAGATCTCTTGTAGGTACTTTTCCCAAAGGTTTTACTAAAATCCAAAAAAAACAATATCATTTTCCCTTATCACGTAAACCCTGCCTCAAATTTTCTATTAAAGAACTCAGAAATTTTTGTCAGGCAGGAACGACCCCCTCGTGAATCCATGCTGAGATTTTTTTTATCAATTTTATGCCTTAAAGGGTTATTTCTGATAATGTCAGCCATAATTGAAATTTTAAACTTGCCCACTATAGATGCAGGCTATTGGACGGGAAAATTTTAAGGAGTGGACTTTTCCCCATATATATATATATATATATTATATATAAATTTTATATATATATAAAAGTTTTATAAAATATATAATTTTTATATATATATATAATATATATATATATATTTAATATATATATATATATTTTATATATAATATAAATATATTATATTTTATATTTAAAATATAAATAAAAATATATATAAAAAAAAAATATATAAAATATAAAATATATATATATATATATATATTTAAAATTTTTATAATATAAATAAATATATATATAAAATAAATGTAATTATACGATATACATAAATATATATATATAATATATTTATAGATATATATATATATATATATAAAAATAAAATAATATATATATATAATAAATTATATATATATATATATATATATATATATATGTCGTGCCGAATAGGAAGAATTTTCTATATTTTCTTTAAAAAGCAACGGCATCTTGCCAAATGGGACAAGTGAAAAAATTTTTGTATGCAATAATTTCGCCAAAATCATTCTGAACCTAACGATTTAAAAAAAATTTTACTGTGTTTTTTTAGTATTAAATTACTGAAAACAATTTTAAAATAAATTTAAATTTGGGTTTGGCTAAAAAAATTGTTCTTGTTGAATTTAAAGGTTTGGTAAGTTTTTTTTTAAAACTTTTGGGGCAAAATTAAAATTTTTTTACTCAATTAATAAAGAAAAAAAAGTCTTTAAACTATAAGAAAAATTTTTGAAAAAAGGGCTTAATTTTTAAATGATTTTTGCTAATTTACCATTTTTTAAATTTTGCACGAAAAAATATAATATTTATTACATATATATATTATTATTTTATTATATAATATATTATATATATTTATATAATTAATATATAATAATAATATATATAAAATATATATATATATAATAATATTATATATATATATATATAATTAATATATATAAAATAAAGTCTTTACTTTTTGTGTCTCAATCAACAATTTTTTGGAGATTGCAATTTGCGAAAGAGCTTTTGGGCCCAAACCATTTTCCCCTTTGGAAAGATCTTTCAAAATAGATAGGGGGGGCACGAGCCGCTTAGTGCCCCCCGTCACACAAATGCCCCTTTCCAGAATATATTATATAATATATATATATATATATATAATTATATATATTATATTATAATATAATTTTTATTATATAAAATATATTTTATATATATATATATAATATAATAATAATATATATAAATATATATTTTTAAAATATAAATAAATATATATATATATATATAATATATATATATAATATTAAATATATATATATTAATTATATTATATATATATATATATTTTATTTTATATATAATATATTATTATATATATATATTATATAATTTATATTATATATAATATTATAATATTATATATATATATATATATATAATATATATTATTAAATATATATAAAATTAAAATTATATATATTATATATATATATATAAAATTATATATATAAATATTTATATATAAAGAATATATAATATAAATATATATATAAAAATATATATAAAATTATATAAAATTTATATTTATTATATATATATATATATATATAAATATTTATTATATATATATATATATATTTATTTTTATTTATTTTTTTAATATGCATTAAGATCCGTAAAAAAATTGTTCAAATATGCAACACCTTATTCAACTAAAATATTTGGTTCTCCCTTCCCATGAAACTTGGTTGATAGCCTTCTCTTCTTAAGATTCAATTTTAAAGTTGTATTAAAAAATTTGATACAGAAAAAAAACTTTTGATAAAAAATTCCCCCAAAATGTGAGGATTGAAAAAAAAAAGATCCCTTTTTTAACATTTGCATAAAGTTTTATTACGGTCAAACATATAATATAATATATTGTATATTATATAAATATTATAAATATATATATATATATATTTATATTATATATATAATATAATATATATATTTTTTTATTACAAAACATATAGAAATCGCAAAAACACTTCCAGCAGCTAAATACCCGGGTCCGGGATGATTCCCCTAGCTGGCACAACAGAATTCTCCAAAGGGGAATCATAAATTAAAGACAGGGGAAAAAGCCGGGGCCTTTTCTTTAAACCCCCACCAAAGTGAAATATTTCTCCCAAAACAACAGATGATCCAAATATTAGCGCCGTTTTCCGGGACCCCGACCTTTGATCCACCCAAATAGCATCTCCTGGTTTCCCTTTGGGTCCAATGCCATCGATCTGTCCCCGAAAAAAAAATTTCAGACCCCGGATAATGGAAAGTGATGAAAGAATGACGCACCGTTGCCTTCTACCTACTCACTAGGTGCCTTTCAATCCCAAAATTACCTACTTTCTGAGATCTCCCCAGCCTTCAGCAATCCAAAAAATCAAGGAATATGACTCTCTCCTGAAGGCAGCTAAAGTGATTGAATCTTTCCTTGACGTGGACTGGTTAAGCCTACTTTTCCGGGCAGGCTTGGGGGCTAGGAGTACGCAGATCCCCCCAGATTCTCTACCGCTTTCCCATCCCCTTTCCTAGCACAAACGAGTTGAAAAACAAAATTCTTTCCCGACACCCCCCAGGACTCGCAGGGAAAACAGAGTAGCTATGCCATTTCCATCACTGAATGGGAGACTCTTGCTGCTCCAGTGCAGCTTGGCCCCCAAAAAGTCAAGCGGGAAAGCCGTCGCGAAAAGGTTTGCCAACGAGCTCAAGGCTGCAACATCAGATAGGGAGACTGCCCGTCTCCAGGCTGTGAGCGCACATCACTCCGGGGACTTTCTCCAAACAGTTCCCATATCGGCAATGGGAACGCGACTCGACCCTAAGACCCTCCGTACTGTGGTGGCTCTGCGCCTTGCTGCCCCGATTCACACAGAATATATGTGTATTTGCAGTGAAGCGCAAGCAGACCAATATGGTCTACATGGTCTTAACTGTTCCAAAACCAAGGGCTGGCATGCAAGACACAATGAGGTCAACGACATCATAAAGAGAACCCTTGCTACAGCTGGGTGCCCAGCCGAGAGGGAGCCCCGATCACTAGGAGCCAACAATACCCACAACTCAGCAAACCGCCCCGACGGGATCACCATCTATCCGTGGAAGAATGGCAAGCTCTCAGCATGGGACTATACTTGTGTGTCCACGGTGTCTGACACCTACATCCATCACAGTGTTGGGCGACAGGGAGGAGCTGCTGGCCACAGGGAGGAGTACAAGATCAAGAAGTACAGGGACAAAAGCCAACAGTATCAATTTGTCCCAGTGGGATCAGAGACCTTGGGATCATGGGGAAAAAATGCCACACCTTTCCTTAAAGAATTGGGTTCCAGACTCATCGACACCATCAGGGACCCAAGGGCAGCTATTTTCATGTTCCAGCGCCTCAGTGTAGACATCCAGAGGGGAAATGCTTGCTGCATACTTGGCTCGCGTCCAGCCTCGGAGGAGCTGGAGGAAATTCAATCATTAATGCGTTGTTCCATTGTATTCATGTTTGTGTTTTTCTGCACTTGTATTCTGTTTATCAATAAATGTTCACATGGAATATAAAATATATAGGGGGTGGTAGGAGAAGAAAATATTCAAACAGCTCCGGGGAGAACCTTGAGTTTTCCCTGAGGTACGTTTATTGTCTTCTCTGAGGATGACGGTCCCCATTCCAGCTATAGAGGTGGTACCTCCCTATATATATATATATATATATATATAATATATATATATATATATATATATATATATATAATATATATATATATATATATATATATATATATATATATATATATATTATATATATATATATATATATATATATATATATATATATATATATATATATAATATATATATATATATATATATATATATATATATATACACACATTAGGTTGTAGTAGGTAGTAGGTTGGTAGACAACAACCACCCAGGGAGGTACTACCGTCCTGCCAGGTGACTGTGAAACAGAAACCTGTAACTGTTTTATATGATGGTAGGATTGCTGGTGTCTTTTTTCTGTCTCGTAAACGCGCTGGGTAACAGGTATATCTTGCTACTTCTACTTACACTTAGGTCACAATGCACAGGCATGCACATGCATATATATACATCCAGGCTTTTTCTTCTTTTTCTTAAAAGCTCTTGTTCTTGTTTTTTTTTTCTCTCTATTGTCCATGGGGAAGTGGAAAAGAATCTTTCCTTCTTACGCTGAGCGTGTCGTAAGAGGCGACTAAAATGCCGGGAGCAATGAGCTAGTAACCCCTTCTCCTGTACACATTTACTAAAAACGAGAAGAAAAACTTTACAAAACTGGGATGCTTGAATGTGCGTGGATGTAGTGCGGATGGTAAGAGAGGATTGCTGATGTTATGAATGAAAAGAAGTTGGATGTCCTGGCCCTAAGCGAAACAAAGCTGAAAGGGGTAGGCGAGTTTCAGTGGGGAGAAATAAATGGAATTAAATCAGGAGTAACTGAGAGAGTTAGAGCTAAGGGAGGGGTAGCAATAATGTTGAAGGACCAGTTATGGAAGGCTCAGGTTAGAGTATATAGGAGAGAGTGAGATTATTTCCCAGTAAAAGTAGGCATTAGACGAGGATGTGTGATGTTACCATGGTTATTCAATATATTTATAGATGGGGTTGTAAGAGAACTGAATGCGAGGGTCTTGGCAAGAGGTGTGGAGTTAAAAGATAAAGAATCAAACACAAAGTGGGAGTTGTCACACTTGCTCTTTGCTGATGACACTGTGGTTTTGGGAGATTCTGAAGAGAAGTTGCAGAGGTTGATGGATGAATTTGGTAGGGTATGTAAAAGAAGAAAATTAAAAGCGAATATAGGAAAGAGTAAGGCTATGAGGATAACAAAAAATTAGGTAGCGAAAGACTGGGTATCAGATTGGAGGGAGAGAGTATGGAGAAGGTGAATGTATTCAGATATTTTGGAGTGGACTTGTCAGCAGATGGGTCTAAGAAGGATGAGGTGAATCATAGAAATGATGAGGGGAAAAGAGTGAGTGGCGCACTTAGGAGTCTGTGGAGACAAAGAATTTTGTCCGTGGAAGCAAAGAACGGAGTGTATGAGACTATAGTTGTACCAACACTCTTGTATGGGTGTGAAGCAAGGTGCAACAAGGAGAAAGCTGGAGGCAGTGGAAATATCATGTCTGAGAGCAATGTGTGGTGTAAGTATAATGCGGAGAATTCGTAGTTTGGAAATTAGGAGAAGGTGTGGGATTACCAAAACTATTATCCAGAAGGCTGAGGAGGCGTTGTTGATGTGGTTCAGACATGTAGAGAGAATGGAATAAAGCAGAATGACTTCGAGAGTATAAAAATCTGTTGTGGAGGGAGGTCGGGGTATATATATATATATATATAATATATATATATATATATATATATATATATAATATATATATATATATAATATATATTATATATATATATATATAGATAAATGGGGTCCACCTCTGGTGTAAATTGTGGCACCCATAGCCTCGGAGAAGTGGATAAAAAGGCTTCAAGGATAAGTGTTTGGATTTATTCCTGAAGCCGTTTGAATATTGCACTTCCCCTACCACCCCATCTTTTCATATTTTTTTTTTTATTAATAGGAATATTTTATTACATAATATGGTACAAAAGATTTAAGAGATTCATTGTTGATATAAAGGTGGCATATACGGTACATGTTGTTACGTGTGTTTCACCGATTATAAGGCGAAAATCTCATCCAGCTCCTCAGAGCTGGGGCGTGTGCCCAAAATACAGCAGGCATTACCCCTTTGAACAGCTGCACTTAACCGCTGGAACAGAAAACTAGCTGCCCTGGGATCCCTAGTTACCTGATGAGTCTTTTTCCCAGCTCCTTAAGGAATTTAGATGCATTCTTTCCCAATGAGCCAAGGGTCTCTTAGCCTGTGGGAACACACATATAATGATCGGCAAGTTCTCCATATTTTCTAGACTTTTGGGACTCCCTGAAGCTGGCAGCTGCCCCTCCTTCCTCCCTGGTGTGTTGGAGATAGGTATCAGCCAAGGTGGATGCACATGTATAGTCCCACACCACCTGCTTCCCATCTGTCCAGGCTTGAAGGGTGATACCATCTGGGCGCTTCTGGCTGCCATCAGATCTGCATAGATAGGGTGGCTCCCTTACTGCTGGGCATCCGGCTGTTGTGATGCTCCTCTTGATAATGCTATTAACCTCCTCATGTCTTGCAATCTTTCCCACGGATTTACGGCACACAAGA
Organism: Cherax quadricarinatus; assembly: GCF_026875155.1. Classification (NCBI taxonomy): domain Eukaryota; kingdom Metazoa; phylum Arthropoda; class Malacostraca; order Decapoda; family Parastacidae; genus Cherax; species Cherax quadricarinatus. The sequence goes on along the minus strand of NC_069399.1, from coordinate 13,848,315 downwards.
CCGTGGTACCCGAATCGGTCTGCTGCTTCACTGCCACAAATACACCGAGAATAGGGACGGCAAGTCGAAGGGCAACACCAAAACAGATGGTCTGTGGGTCGAGCCGTGTCCCAAGGCTGGAGTTGGGAACAGCCAACAGAAAGCCCCTTGCATGAGGAGCTCTCACTGGCAGGAGGTGGCCTCTATCCTTCCCTGACACACACTGAAGGATTGATCAGACTATATTCTCCACTATTGGGCCATCCCAGTACAACGGTTTGTAGATGTTGTGGGGGGGGGGAAGCAGGTCTGGTTTCAGAGCCCGTTAGATTATCCCAGATTATGGCTCCGTCAATGAACTTTTGGGCCTGGACACCAATCTTGTCCCTAAGATGTTCTGGGAGAATCGTAGCTACAAGCCCTCTGGATGCAACGCATGAGGACAGAAAAGCAGGTAGCGTAATCTGTGATGACCTGCTGACACCAATGCCTCCTAGTTTGACTGGAAGTGTAGCTTGGTTCCACTGCCCGTCTTCTTGAGTAAGGTTAAGTACTTTCGTAAAACTCTGCCTCAGGATTCTCTCATATTCATGTAGTATAGGGTTATCATATGAAGGTGCACATCTTAGGAAATATGTCAACTTGGGCAGACTCAAGCACTTTGTGAGAAGGTACAAGGAATCGTGGGTGTCAAGATTACCTATTCGTTGCTCCACTCTCCTTTTAACTCTTCCGATTTCTTCCTGAGGATTGTGTCAATGGCATCGCTTCCCAGAGGTGCTCCAAACAAGACGCTATTTGTGGAAGCTATGATTGATGCTCCTGGTAGTTTGGATCTCACTGCATCAGAATTCTGTTACTAGTTCGTACTTGTCTTTTTGCATTAACTGAGGTAGAATTACCTTTCACGAAGCACCGGAAATGAGAAAAAAGAATATAGAGCAGGAATGCGCCACGATACTCTTCAGCGAACATAAACAAAACATTTAATAAGAAACACGTCGCTTTAGGCATTTTTACTGATAAAAGCTGCTCGTTAAATTTAGGTTTTGAATCCAAAAACAGAATATTGCTTGAAAACTTTGTCCTACACTATAAAAATGAAAACCTTTCTGATGAAACGGAAAAACTTTCAAATGTTGGAGATTTATTTTCAATAAGTATCAACAAACATTGTAACAAACGCAGAGATGAGAGGCAAAAGCAACAGAACAAACTTTTACTGGGTATTTTTTCATCCAGAATTTTTTATGAGGCACTTAAGCTCTGTTGTCCCGATAAAAGGATTTCCAAGGAAAAATGAGGTTTTGCCACGCCTTCATCTGGTAATAAGCAGACTCACAGTCACCAAGTATAACATTTAAGTGAACAAGCAAAATTAATCTTCATCCCGTACTCAAATGAATTTACACCAAATTCCATACTCTAACCTGTCATAATATCATAATTACATTTCCAACCAATGTGCCATTTTACTTCAATTTTAATTTAATGTTTTGTTTGGATTTCCATTTTTAGGAATGTCAATGGGGACCTCAATTAGAATGCCTGAATTTTTCTTTTTAAGCTGTCCCGGAGGAGGACTTTATTGTAGTTGCCAAAATTAGTTTTCCTTCTATTTTTCTCATTCTTTTAGTGTTCTGTAGTTCTGAATTTCAGAACGGGTCATGCAAATGGTTTTAAATCTCAAATACACAAATAAACCGCACACAGGAGACGACAGCTTACCACAACGTGACTTTGTAAATGGTCCAAGTCGGACCGAAATGTCGTCGTAAGCTCCCGTTTCCTATGTTCTGGTTATTTGTGTATTGTTCTACTCACGGTATTGTGACTTTTTGTTATTTAAATTTTAAATGTTTGAGAACGGTAACGGGAACTAGATTCTGAACTTATTCCCAGTATCCTGGAATGTCTCGGCTAATGTCCAAATCCTCTATGGAACAGCTTCAAACATCTGAAAAATGAAGGTACATCCTAATTCCAGTTCAAATTAAAGTTTACCTCATGTGAACAGATTCAATACTTTTGAGTTGATGCATCTTAGAATTACAATATAACCCATTATGTTTTCTCTGAGTGCGGGTAGAGTTGTTGATGGAGTAAAATAGGTAAGGAAAAAAACTGGGAATCATTGAATGACTCATCTCATCGGCATCAAATTTTCAGCATCCCCCCCCCCCCAGAACAAAATGTTCATGCTGTTATTGGGTGGATAAATTCCAGTTTGCCAATTTCACTGAATAAATAGTGATATTTATTTATATTTAATAAGTACACACTTATTCCTATGAACAATGTATTCTATAATAAGGATGATTCCCCATATCTTTAGACTCAGTAAGTGCAAATGTTAAACATTACCTAAATTATTTAAAACTTGGAATTTTATGTAAATAGAATAAATGAGAGAACGCCCATTACGATCGATTTTGAACATTCAGGATTTGTAAACTTTATATAAAGAAAGTTTGGCGTTCACTTGGAACTTTTTAAATTTTAATGTGTTAATTTTATGAAACTGCTTTCAGTATTATAACTCGATAATGCCTCTTCTAATCGATTTCAAACCTAAGTGCTGGTGTATCTTAATTGCAATATTTTCTGTACAGATGTTGGACTGTATGGATGCTAATTTGCCATTTATATAAACCAGTTTTACTACCTCAAATATTCTTAAATAAGAAAATTAAATATTTTTATATTGAATACTAGACAAGTTGCAATAGAATATAAATGAGAAACGAAACTGAAAAAAAAAATATATTCTCCTTTTTAATATTCTTTAAATTTAACGGCGATAAACTTTCCATTTTCATAACATTTCTCCAGTACATTTCAGGCAGCTGTTTCCAAAAACTTTATTTATATCTTGAGAAAGCCTTATTCGATCAGCTTCAAATTTTGAGAGATGGAGTACTATATTAGTAGCAAAATTCATGGGAATATTTACATGTGTGGTGCCCTTTGAACAATGTTAGGCAATTCCCAGACTTAGTTTCCGTGTCATAACTGTAGAACACCTCACCAAATCGTCTTCAGATTCTCAAGACTCGTGCATTTTTCCTTGTAAGATTGTTTGTGTTCTCAGTAGAATGTGTAACAACTACTCTAACATTTTAATATTGATGTGGATTATTATCATTTTATTTTACTGCATTTTCTCCTTTGATGAGACAAATATACAACAGCTGGGTATCTTTATCGTTGGAAAGTTTCGCTTACACGTTAGTCTTCTTCAGTGAATTGTAGGTAAGAGAAGTGACGAGGTAAAGATGACCTTACCAGAGCAATAGCTTGGGAGACGCAGTAGTTTATAACGTTTTCAACTTTTTCTGCCTTGATGGTAGTGAGGGCGTTTTTGATCAGAGGAACTGGAATTATCCTCCCCTTGCTTGGATCGAACCTGAAGGCATCACATTCCACCTGAATCACATTCCACCTGAGTCATATTCCAGCTGAATCACATTCCATTTGAAGCACATTCCACCTGAGTCACATTCCACCTGAATCACATTCCAGATGAGTCACATTCCACCTGAATCACATTCCACCTGAGTCACATTCCACCTGAATCACATTCCACCTGAGTCATATTCCACCTGAATCACATTCCACCTGAGTCACATTCCACCTGAGTCACATTCCACCTGAGTCACATTCCACCTGAGTCACATTCCACCTGAGTCACATTCCACCTGAGTCACATTCCACCTGAGTCACATTCCACCTGAGTCACATTCCACCTGAGTCACATTCCACCTGAATCACATTCCACTGAGTCACATTCCACCTGAATCACATTCACCTGAGTCACATTCCACCTGAATCACATTCCACCTGAGTCATATTCCACCTGAATCACATTCCACCTGAGTCACATTCCACCTGAGTCACATTCCACCTGAGTCACATTCCACCTGAGTCACATTCACCTGAGTCACATTCCACCTGAGTCACATTCCACCTGAATCACATTCCACCTGAGTCACATTCCACCTGAGTCACATTCCACCTGAGTCACATTCCACCTGAGTCACATTCCACCTGAGTCACATTCCACCTGAGTCATATTCCACCTGAATCACATTCCACCTGAGTCACATTCCACCTGAGTCATATTCCACCTGAGTCACATTCCACCTGAATCACATTCCACCTGAGTCACATTCCACCTGAGTCACATTCCACCTGAGTCACATTCCACCTGAGTCACATTCCACCTGAGTCACATTCCACCTGAATCACTTTCCCACCTGAGTCACATTCCACCTGAGTCATATTCCACCTGAGTCACATTCCACCTGAGTCACATTCCACCTGAGTCACATTCCACCTGAGTCACATTCCACCTGAATGCAACACATTATGACTGGTATAGTTTCACTCTCTCACCTTCAATAAAATACACCAAGTTTGAACATCGTCAATATTTATGGGTTGAGTAATATTTCGAAACGAATGAAAAATTTGTTGCCTTTATGCTGAATAGGTTCATTCTCTCTTTTTTTCTTCTCGGGGGGGGGGGGGGTGTGAGTAGTATTCTGTGGAATAAATGGAGAATGCCTGTACTGGTCGGCTGTCAACATTTAGAGCTGATGTATTTTCCTAAACGGAATCACCGCCTCGATTATAAGTTAGTCAAGTTTTAATTAGCCAGTTTTATTAAGGTAATTGATTCTCGTAAAAAATCGCAGAATTTCTCTCCTGATCAGAAGTTAATCATAGTGTTTGACTTAATTGGATAATCCTAGATTAAATCTTCATTATGTACATTTATGTGCACATAACATTTGTTCATCCTTTTATCTACAATAAAAAATATATTTGTTAACGAACCTGAGTTTTAATAGAATTTATACATACATACATGCCGTACATACATACATAATATATATATATATATATATAAATATAATATATATATATATAATATATTATATATATAATTATAATATATATATATATATATATATGATATATATATATATATATATATATATATTAATATATATATATATATATATATATATATATATAAATATATATATATATATATATATATGTATATATATATGTCGTGCCGAATAGGCAGAACTTGCGATCTTGGCTTAAATAGCAACGCTCATCTTGCCATATAGGACAAGTGAAAATTTGTGTATGCAATAATTTCTCCTCAATCATTCTGAACCTAACGAAAAAAAATATGTTTGATTGTGTTTGTTTAGTACTAAATTATTGTAAACGTATTTAAAATATATTTAGCTGGGTTAGGCTAAAATAAATTGCTTTTCCTACAATAAGGTTAGGTAAGTTTTCTAAGATTCTTTTGGTGCAAAATTAAAAATTTTTGCATTAACGTTAATGAAAAAATATATCTTTAAACGTATAAGAGAAAATTCCAGAAAGGACTTAATTTTAAATGAGTTCTTGAATTCGTTATTACCCTTAATAATTAAAAGATCTAGAATAGGCAATGAGTTATTTTCTTCAAACTCAACAGTAAAGTTTATAGAATGGGCTAAGCTATTTAATTTTCCAAGAAAATGGTGTATATCTACATTTTTGGGCATAAGACACAAAATATCATCAACATATCTGAACCATTTAGCTCTATTAGGGAGGATTGTGTTAAGCAACCTTGTTTCAAAAAATTCCATGTATAGGTTACTAAGAACAGGTGAAAGAGGATTTCCCATTGCCATACCAAACTTCTGAGTGTAAAACTTATCATTAAATACAAATTTTGCATCAACAATGCAAAGTTTAATAAGTTTAATGATAGTAGGAACTGGCAATGGTAAATCATAGTTAACGAGTTCTTCAGATAAGAAACTTAATAAATCATCAACAGGAACTTATATATATATATCATTTTCCAAACTGTGGCAGGCCAAGACTCGACCCTACGAACCTTATACCGCCTCCAGAGATAGCACAATGTATGCATCGCCTTGCTACTTGAGACAGCCATCCTATAAGAATCACGCATGGAGGCGGTATAAGGTTCGTAGGGTCGAGTCCTGGCCTGCCGCTGTTTCGTAAATTATTAAAAATCACTTGTTTCGTGATTTCATTGCTACATAGACTGCTTGTTGAGGTGTGTATTCACACAGGAGGAGGCTGAAATTAATCCTCGAGATACCACTGCTACGAGTGTCCTCGGATCACGAGAAAAACGTGTAGCTTAGCTGCATGCGTGATTCTTGTAGGATCGCTGGCTCAAGTGGTAAGGCGATGCATAGATTGTGCTGTCTATGGAGGCGGTATAAGGTTCGTAGGGTCGAGTCCTGGCCTGCTGCAGTTTGGTAAATGATTAAAATCACTTGTTTGGCTTTA
>NC_069399.1:13805855-13841497 GCF_026875155.1 Cherax quadricarinatus | reverse complement strand
CCCGTTTGGATGTAAAACTGGTCAATTACAAGAACTCATTTAAAATTAAGTCCTCTCTAAAATTTGCTCTTATACGTTTAGTGATATATTTTTTTCATTAATGTTAATGTAAAAATTTATAATTTTGCACCAAAAGGAGCTTAGAAAACGTACCTAACCTTATTATAAAAAGAACAATTTATTTTAGCCTAACCCAACTAAATATATTTTAGATTTGTTTTCAAAAATTTTTAATACCAAACAAACTCAGTGAAATATTTTTTTTTCGTTAGGTTCAGAATGATTTTGGCGAAATTATTGCATACACAAATTTTCACTTGTCCCATTTGGCAAGATGAATGTTGCTATTTAAGCCAATATAGCAAATGCTGCCTATTCGGCACGACATATATATATATATATATATATATATATATATATATATATATATATATATATATATATATATATATATATATATATATATATATATATATATATATATTATATATATACGTATATATATATATATATATATATATATATATATATATATATATATATATATATATATATATAATATATATATATTATATATATATATATATATATAATATATATATATTATATATATATATTATATATATATATATATATATATATATATATATATATATAAATATATATATATTATATATATATATATATATATATTTTAAAATATATATATATATATATATATATATATATATATATATATATATATATATATATATATATATATATATATGTGTGTGTGTGTATATATATATAATAAGAAAATAAGAAAAAGTTTTGGAGTGAGATTAACAAGTTAAGAAAGCCTAGAGAACAAATGGATTTGTCAGTTAAAAAATAGGAGAGGAGAGTTATTAAACGGAAAGTTAGGGGTATTGGGAAGATGGAGGGAATATTTTGAGGAATTGTTTAAATGTTGATGAAGATAGGGAAGCTGTGATTTCGTGTATAGGGCAAGGAGGAACAACATCTTGTAGGAGTGAGGAAGAGCCAGTTGTGAGTGTGGGGGAAGTTCGTGAGGCAGTAGGTAAAATGAAAGGGAGTAAGGCAGCCGGGATTGATGGGATAAAGATAGAAATGTTAAAAGCAGGTGGGGATATAGTTTTGGAGTGGTTGGTGCAATTATTTAATAAATGTAGGGAAGAGGGTAAGGTACCTAGGGATTGGCAGAGAGCATGCATAGTTCCTTTGTATAAAGGCAAAGGGGATAAAAAAGAGTGCAAAAATTATAGGGGGATAAGTCTGTTGAGTATACTGGTAAAGTGTATGGTAGAGTTATTATTGAAAGAATTAAGAGTAAGACGGGGAATAGGATAGCAGATGAACAAGGAGGCTTTCGGAAAGGTAGGGGGTGTGTGGACCAGGTGTTTACAGTGAAACATATAAGTGAACAGTATTTAGATAAGGCTAAAGAGGTCTTTGTGGCATTTATGGATTTGGAAAAGGCGTATGACAGGGTGGATAGGGGGGCAATGTGGCAGATGTTGCAGGTGTATGGTGTAGGAGGTAGGTTACTGAAAGCAGTGAAGAGTTTTTACGAGGATAGTGAGGCTCAAGTTAGGGTAAGTAGGAAAGAGGGAAATTATTTCCCAGTAAAAGTAGGCCTTAGACAAGGATGTGTGATGTCACCGTGGTTGGTTAATATATTTATAGATGGGGTTGTAAGAGAAGTAAATGCGAGGGTCTTGGCAAGAGGCGTGGAGTTAAAAGATAAAGAATCACACATAAAGTGGGAGTTGTCACAGTTGCTCTTTGCTGATGACACTGTGCTCTTGGGAGATACTGAAGAGAAGTTGCAGAGATTGGTGGATGAATTTGGTAGGGTGTGCAAAAGAAGAAAATTGAAAGTGAATACAGGAAAGAGTAAGATTATGAGGATAACAAAAAGATTAGGTGATGAAAGATTGGATATCAGATTGGAGGGAGAGAGTACGGAGGAGGTGAATGTATTCAGATATTTGGGAGTGGACGTGTCAGCGGATGGGTCTATGAAAGATGAGGTGAATCATAGAATTAAATGAGGGGAAAAGGGTGAGTGGTGCACTTAGGAGTCTGTGGAGACAAAGAACTTTGTCCTTGGAGGCAAAGACGGGAATGTATGAGAGTATAGTTTTACCAACGCTCTTATATGGGTGTGAAGCATGGGTGATGAATGTTGCAGCGAGGAGAAGGCTGGGGGCAGTGGAGATGTCATGTCTGAGAGCAATGTGTGGTGTGAATATAATGCAGAGAATTCGTAGTTTGGAAGTTAGGAGGAGGTGCGGGATTACCAAAACTGTTGTCCAGAGGGCTGAGGAAGGGTTGTTGAGGTGGTTCGGACATGTGGAGAGAATGGAGCGGAACAGAATAACTTCAAGAGTGTATCAGTCTGTAGTGGAAGGAAGGCGGGGTAGGGGTCGGCCTAGGAAAGGTTGGAGGGAGGGGGTAAAGGAGGTTTTGTGTGCGAGAGGCTTGGACTTCCAGCAGGCATGCGTGAGCGTGTTTAATAGGAGTGAATGGAGACAAATGGTTTTTAATACTTGACGTGCTGTTGGAGTGTGAGCAAAGTAACATTTATGAAGGGGTTCAAGGAAACCGGCAGGCCGGACTTGAGTCCTGGAGATGGGAAGTACAGTGCCTGCACTCTGAAGGAGGGGTGTTAATGTTGCAGTTTAAAAATTGTAGTGTAAAGCACCCTTCTGGCAAGACAGTGATGGAGTGAATGATGGTGAAAGTTTTTCTTTTTCGGGCCACCCTGCCTAGGTGGGAATCGGCCAGTGTGATAATAAAATTAAATAATAATAATGTATATATATATATATATATATATATATATATATATATATATATATATATTATATATATATATATATATATATATATATATATTATATATATATATATATATATATATATATATATATATATATATATAAATAAATGATAGCTCTTGACCTTTTGTGTTTCCATCAACACATTATCAGGAGATTGCAATGTTGCAGAATTGAGCATGAGGTCTCATCACATTTGCTCTTAGGAATGATCTTACTAAGAATGAGGTAGGGAGGCAGGAGCCGCTTAGTGCCCCTGTCACACAAGTGCCAAGTACCAAGTGCCAGAATGATTGAATATTATAGGCATAAAGGATAGTCAGCCCACTAGCAAAAGGAATCGATTTATTACAGCGAACTGAACATTGGTGACGAGACGATTATCAAAAACTGTTTCAGATCTTTGGGATGATATTAAAGAATTTACATTTTGAATTATAGATCTGTCTCTCATTTGTATTAAGAAATTTCCACAAAATTAAGAAAAGAATAAACAGCTTATCGACAGACTCACTTAAAATTAAAGGGTGTCATGTATATTATATGCAAGGGCAGACGGCCATAGTTTATCTATCTCACCAGACTCTTTGGGCAGAGCTGGTCGAACCAAAGATGGCAGGAAAAACAGGCTCTAATTTCTTGGAGTGAAGCCATGACACTTAAAACAATTCATAGCATTCGAACATGTATCCGGTAAAATGTTATGCAAAATTGCCTCAATTATAAACGAATCAATGTTGAATAACCCGCAGCTACCATGATATACTAGTGGTTGTCATGTTTAATAATTGCCGATTCTAAAATATTTCTTTTTAGGTATGACACACATGGAACTAGGACTTTGTTTTCCAGCCAATTAGCAGGATTGTTGCAAAGTCTTGTGTGGTTGAACATTGTTTATGATTCTTGAACTGTCCTTATTGAATACTGATGTTGTTTTATTCTAACATCTAGAGGTTTGCCAATTTGTCCCACATAAGATAAGTTGCAGCCTTGGTAACTAATCCTGTACACACCACCAGCACAGTGTTGAAAGGAATTTTTGATCAACATGCACTTAACAGCCCATGAATTATTAAAAACAACTAGTATGTTGAATTTCTTTAGGGCATTCGACAGGAATGATAAATTCTCATTGTATGGCAGTACAAGCACATTCTTGTTCTGAGGAGTTACTCTAGGTTCAATCCAGTGATAAATTTTCCTAGCTGCCAGCAAAGGAGTTTCTAGCAACTCCGTAGGGTAAAATTAGTTTTGTAGCAATAATAAAGGTAGATAGACAATCAGCTAGATAGACAGTATATGCACATTTAATTATTAACTCTGGTATGTTTCTGAAGCAAGTTTATATCACCCATTATTATCTGTTGTTCTTACAATCACTATTAGAACATAATTAATAGCTACTACTACTGGTACTCTTGATTTTTATGAAATATTCCAAGATCTCATCAATCTTAAACAAAACTGTTAAATTTGTGTGTTAAATTAACGTGTTAAATTTATGTCATCAAAGATTTGTAAAATTATACTATGGAAAGATCCTAGACTTCACCTTACGAAACAGACAAAGCAACTGCGATAGAAATTATGGACAAGGTAGATTATTGTGGAAGAAAGAGCGTGTTATTACAAGTCGTGGTAACTTACGTGCTCTTGTCTTCCCAAAATGCTCTTCATAAATACGAACTTCCTATAAAGTATGTCAGTAATATCAACTAATCATATATCAGTTATATACTCTATTATCTCAGATTTTGGAAAAAATATTCAATATTTGAAAAAAAAAAAAATAGGACTTATTTGTGATGGAAAATGGTTGAAATCTATATCGGATCTTGTAAACACTTTGAAATCCATCTTGACACACTGTATAAACATAGAAATACAAAAACTAATAGAGAGTTATAAAGAAGAATTGTCAATACTAATGAGAAATATATAGGAACGGGAGTGCCAAAAACTTCAACTCATTTTCACATGGGTGTTTCGTGAAGACAAGTTAATTGAAACATTAGTGACAGTTAATAAGTCAACTCTAATATTTCTAATGATAGGAGCAGTATCATTAATTAAGAATCTTGAGGTTAATGATGAACTTGAGGAAAACGATCACAAATCACAGTTTCAATATGTCATAGAATTACCTTAATAGAGACAACCAAGTCAGTGTCCCTGACTTTCGCTTTGCCGGTTTCATTGGGCTGAGAAATTACCTAAAGAGTGACTGGAGTGACTGATTGGTGATTGTGAAGTAGGTCAGGTAGGCGGTGATAGTTGAGAATATGACATTTTTCAAAGCATAGTTCAAAATGTCTAGGCTATGTATGTTCCATGTAGGGAAACTAGATCTAACAAAAATCATAGAAAATTAATAAACATCAGTTTAAAACATCAAAAAAGTCAAACGAGAGGAATTTCTAGCCAAATCAAAGAAAGAAAGGGGCATTTAATAAGTCAATATATTCAATTAAAATGAAAGAAAAGGATATGAAATGCCAAAAGAAATTATGAAGCTAAAGTCGCAACATTTTCTCATAAGGTTTTCCTTATGAGTATAAGACTAAAATGTGAGACAAGATAGGCTCACAGAAAAGTTGCTCAGGTAGGCTTACCATCAGGGACAAAGAAATATGTACATTCTTCAACAGTTATTTCCTGTCAGTCATTATACAGGAAGGCACTGGCGAAATTCCAGAAATCAAAACCTACATAGTCCAGGACAAAAATAAGTTATGAACAATCCAAGTCATTAGTAATATGGTTCTCATACAAATAGATTATAAATGAGCAAATCCCCATACCTTGATGAACTTTTCTCATGGGTTATAATGAATGAAAAAGGACCTTAGCAAACTTTAAGTTAGTCTATTCTAAATATCACTACAAACTGGTATAGCGTCAGGTAAGTGGAAAATGGAAAATGTCCTTAGCTACGAGTTATAGATTGCTTAGCCTAGCCTTCATTTATGGAAAAAATAATGGAATCAAGCATCGCGTTCCATGAAAAGCATAAATAGCGTAGTCAAACATCTCTTTTCATGAAACAAAAACCACAGTGGTTTAATGAAACATAGCGTTTCCTGAAAAAAATGGAGGTATAATGAAAGTGTTTTGCTATTGAATACAACGTGATCGTGTAATTATATTGTTTCGTGAAAATACTCTGTAAAAAAAAATTGGTGTCTACATAGTGTTTCGTGTAATAACAGTGTTTTGTGTTTTTAGCAAAGAATAAGCAAAATCTAGTGTTTTTCATTATGTATTCCATTAGCTCATATGAATATTCTGCTTTCCTGGTGAATAACATGAACATAAGAATTCTCAGTGTTTTTCATGGGCACATTAGAAATTGGTCTTTGTTTTTCATTATAAATTTCATTAGATTTAAAAAAAAAATCCGATGTTTCGTGTTATACACCAAGAGCACCTCAAACAATCTCTAAACGTAATTCTCACTGGGATAGAGTCAGCAAGACATCATATTGCGGCAAGTGTTCCACAAGGAAGCGTGCTGGGGCCATTGGTATGGAATGTCTGCTTCAATGACCTTCATCTCATTCCAGAATTCCATGCATATGCAGACGACTGTACTCTGATATTTACTTATCCAAAAGAAGAAATGCCAGCTGCTCTAAGCTACACCAATCAAGAGCTAAGAGCCATGTCAACCTGGGGAAACACAAATGATGATGGTCTCTAGGCACCAGGTTTGAAATTGTTTCAGGCTATGGAACAGAACTCTTCTCCAGGCTGAGGGACTGACAACTTCAAATCTCCGACTACTAGGGTGATTGACTGATTACATCGTCTTCACATCTCTACTGCTCGTGCCTACTTTTGTACTCGACTGAAGAAGCCTATTTGTAGGCGAAAAGTTTCGGAATAAAGTTGCCTAATTGTTGCCCATGTGTCCTACCTACCAACCTGTCGGTATTGTATACCGTTTTAATATTCACCTGGAGGTGTCAGACGACGTCTGTGTCGAGCTGGATTCCACAGGGGTCAGTCCTAGGGCCGGTGCTGTTTCTGATATATGTGAATGACAGTACGGAAAGGATAGAATCAGAGGTGTCCCTTTTTACAGACAGTGTGAAGTCAATGCAAGGAATTCAATCAAATGAGGATCAAGTAGGACTACAAAGAATCTGGACAGGCTGCAAGCTTGGTCTAGCAACTGGATCCTGGAGTTTAACCCCTCCATGCACCAAGTCATGGACATTGGGGATGGTTAAAGAAGTCCGCAGACAGAGTACAGGATACGGTGCGAAAGACTCAAGGCAAAGGATCTTGGGGTGAGTATAATATCGAGCGCATCTCCTGAGCAAATAAGTGCTGCACCATATGGGCGCCTGGCAAACATAAACATAGCGTTTCGACACCTTAGTAAAGAATCGTTCAAGACTCTGTTCACCGTGTACGTCAGGCCCATGTTGGAGAACGCAGATCCAGTATGGAGCCCACATCTGGTCAAGCACGTCATGAAATTAAAGAATGTGCAAAGGCTGCAACAAGACTAGTCCCGGAGCTTAGGGGCATGTTCTACAAGGAGAGGTTAAGGGAAATCAACCTGACGACACTGGAGAACAGGAGGGATAGGGACACATGATAACGACATACTTAGAGGAATGGACAAGAAGAAAAGGGACAGGATGGTTCATAGTTAGGACACAACAACAAGGGGTCACAACTGGACGTTGATGACTCAGATGAGTCACACGAATGATAGGAAGTATTTCTTCAGTCACAGAGTTGTCAGGAAGTGGAATAATCCAAAGAATAGTGGAGGAAAGATCCATACATAGCTTTTAGAGAGGTACGATGAAGCTCGTGGAGCAAGGGAAGATTGGAACTAGTTGCGAGGAGAGGTGGCTCGACTCCTGCAGCCACTAATAGGTTAGCGCACACATACACGAACAAACACACTCATACACACACACACACACACACACACACACACACCACACACACACACCACACACACACACACACCACACACAAACAAACACATACAACACACACACACACACACACACACACACACACACACACACACACACACACACACACACACACACACACACACACACTCACACACACACACACACACACAGTGGGTGCAGACGTGGGTGCACAAGGCTCCGAGAACCTTAGTGTTTTTAAGGCACGCAGTAACTGCTAGCAGTAATCAATGGTAGTGACAACGTCAGTGAACAATCCTACGAGTGATAACTAAAGTTATTAGTTAAAAAAAATGTCAAGAGGAAGCCTGAAATCATTAATATTTCAAAGTGCTAAACCGTTAGCGGTCTAGTAGGCACCTGTTGCGACACAGATACAAATATACAAAGATCAAAGTGAGTGTGGAAGCAGGTGTTCAAGAATTACCAGCGTTTGGATAACAAGTGAAATGTGGGGCACTATACAGTGAGAGGGAAAACGTTAATAAGCAAAAGGAGAAAGGAAAAATAAAACATATAATAAGAGAAAGTGGCAGAGTAGGCCTGCTGAAGCAGTGACGTCACAACAAGAGGCATGGCATTATTCATATAAAGTGAAGTGTATATAATGTGAAGTGTATACTCTCATAAGTGAAAAGTGAAATCACGTGATGAACGTGGGATGTATGAGCATATATGGTTATAAACATCACGGGTGAAGGATCTCCAAAATAGTGATGGAAGGCCTATGTACTACGACTACGTCATCAGCATCTGGCAACCTGTCACCGCACCGCTGCCAGCGCAAGTATTGCTCATTTATTGTGGTTGCAAGTTGTCAGATTCTGGTCTCTGCATTATTGTTAGATACTGGTCACCCACTCCTGCAAGCTATTACCAGAATTAGGGTAGAAATAGCAGAGATAAGGTGAAGATAGTGTTGACGAGAGTGTGAGGTGTAAAGCAGACTAACGAGGGGTAACGTAGGGGTAATGTAGTATTACTGCTGGTAGTTATTAGCAGTATGAATACTTAGGAAGCTAGGAAGTCCTCTCTCAGTGTGAGCAAGGAATAGGATAATAACCAGCAGTAACTGATACTTAAATCCAGAAAGAGCAATAAGTGGAGAGAGTAGCATTACTAGGAAAGACAACTGGGACTAAATTTGAGCCTACACGACAGAGAGGCATAACAGATCTTTCAACCATAACAACCCCTCCCCTACACCCCATAACCATCTCTCCCTCACACATATACGCACACACACACACACACTTATAGAAGCTTTAGACCCAATACCAATTTCTGCCAAACTCACGAACACACACACATACACACACATATACACATACACACACCTCTACTAGGCGAATACACACACACACACCACACACACACACACAACACACACACACACACACACACACACACACCACACACACACACACACACATCACACACACACGCACACACATACATACTACATACACACACACCCTTACTAGGCGAGTACACACACACACATACACATATACACATCACATATACACACACACGCACATACACACACACACATGCACACACACGCACACACACACCCGTAAGAACCTGTTATCAAGCGGTCACTCTACCCTCAGCCTTCTCTTCCCCTCCCCTCCCCTTACTAATCCCATCACACATACACCTCCCCCACTTCTAAGGGTCACTCATTCTTCTCTCCCCCTCCCCCCTCTCCCCTTAATCCCATCCCTCTCTCTCCCACACATGCACACACACATTCACAAGCACACATACACAAGCACATATACACTTGACACAAACATGTACTCCCCCTTCCCCTAACCACCTCTCCCTCTCACCCTAGCCACCTACCCATCCCCCAAACCATCTAACCCCTCCCAAAACCATCTAACCCCTCCCCCAACCACCTCTCCCCCTCCAATAACCATCCTCCCTCTCCCCCACAACCATCCATCCCCACTCCCCCTAACCAACTATTCCCCTCCCCCTAACCATCTTTCCCCCTTCCTTCTGTGGTGCAATGGGGCAACCTAGAACTAGGATGAGAACAAAGGGCCCGAAGGATGAATCTGGGAGGGAGGACTGGGAGGCAGAACTCAAAAAAAGGGAGGAAGACTGGGGCAGGAGACTAGATGAGCTTGCAAGGAAGATGGAGGAGAGGTTAGCAGCAGAATGCAGAAGGTGGGAGCAACATGTCACAGTAGCAGAAGCCAAGATACAGAGATTAGAAGAGGAGCTGAGAAATCTGAAACAGCCTAGAGACAAAGATAATACAGAAGTAGTATCAGCAAAGTTTACATCAGACACAGACAAAGGATCTGAAGGGAGCATGGAAGCTAAACTGTATGCAGAGGCCCTATCAAACCCACATGGGGCCAAACCAAAGACAGGGAACACACTAGGACAGAATGAGAGGTTGGAAAGCATTGAAGGTACTAGGACATGTGCAGGGACCTTACCAGACACTTGTGGGGGCCAGGAACAGGTGAGCAGGAAGGACAAACCAATGAGCATAGGGGCCACAGCTAGGGAAGGAACTGAAGGAAGGAACACTCCATGGGAAGGAACTAAAACACCGCAGAGGATGCAATGGGAGTCACAGTGGGAGGTGGAAAGGGTGAGATCAGTTTTTGTCTATGGGCTAGACGAAGCTGAAGGGGAAACTTATGATGAAAGAAAGCAAGAGGAGAAAAAAGTGATTGAAGGTATCATGAAGGTGATAGGCGAGGGAGACATGACCCAGGTGGCAAATTTTCGGAGAATCGGGTGTTTCACAAAGAGAAGGAATCGGCGTCTCAAAGTAATTTTCAAGGCAGAATCAACTCGAACCATGATCCTGCAGGAGAAAGCACGGCTGAGAGGCAAACAGGAGTTCATGAGTGTGTACTTGGATCGAGACAAAACACAGGAGAAAAGGATGATACTGAAAGTGGG
Organism: Cherax quadricarinatus; assembly: GCF_026875155.1. Taxonomy (NCBI): domain Eukaryota; kingdom Metazoa; phylum Arthropoda; class Malacostraca; order Decapoda; family Parastacidae; genus Cherax; species Cherax quadricarinatus. Next base: position 13,830,756 of record NC_069399.1, on the reverse strand, counting down.
AGTGCAAAAACGAAAGGAGGAATGGGAGGAAATGATAAAGGAGAGCAGAATAACCCAGGAACAGGTGGAAGGACAAGCACACCCCCCAGAAACACCTGCAGAAGGACTCCAGCCACGACACGCCCAAGGCAACTGAACAATCCAAACCAGCCATCACACACCGATACCTCTGTTCCCACCCCCCGCACCACGAACCCTACCCCTACAGCAACCCCCTATGGGAGCTCTTCCTCCACCTCCACTGCAACCCCCCACAGGCCCCCACCAGGGCTCCTGCTCTCCCAACCCCAGTATTCCCCCAGGACCACAGTTACAGTATTAAAACAGAAGTTGAAGGTTTGGTACACAAATGCGGATGGATTAACGAATAAATATGAGGAATGGCAAGAAAGAATCAATGAGAAGTCCCCAGACATCATAACAGTTACAGAAACAAAACTCACAGAAACAATAACAGATGCAATCTTCCCACCAGGATACCAGATAATGAGGAAAGATAGAAAAAGTACAGAATCAGAGAACACACGAAAATAGGGAGATTAGTCGCAGAGCCAGGAACGAGTATGCACAGGTAAGGAGGGAAGCCCAGCGACAGTATGAAAATAACATAGCATCAAAATTCAAGACTGACCCGAAATTGTTGTATAGCCACATCAGGAGGAAGACAACAGTCAAAGACCAGGTGATCAGACTGAGGACAGAAGGTGGAGAACTCACAAGAAATGATCAGGAGGTATATGAGGAGCTAAACAGGAGATTTAAGGAAGTTTTTACAGTAGAGACAGGAAGCGCTCTGGGAAGACAGCACAGAAGGGAACATCAAGAGGGAATATACCAACAAGTGTTGGATGACATACGAACAACCGAGGAGGAGGTGCAGAAGCTGCTAAATGACCTTGATACCTCAAAGGCGATAAGACCAGACAATATCTCCCCGTGGATCCTTAGAGAAGGAGCAGAGATGCTGTGCGTGCCCCTAACCACAATCTTCAACATATCCCTTGAAACTGGGCAACTACCTGAGAAATAAAAAACAGCAAATGTAGTCCCCATATTTAAGAAAGGAAACAGAAATGAGGCATTTAGCTACAGACCTGTGTCTGACATGTATTGTATGCAAAGTCATGGAGAAGATTATCAGGATGAGAGTGGTCGAACACCTGAAACGGAACAAGATTATAAATGAAAACCAGCATGGGTTCATGGAAGGCAAATCCTCTGTCACAAACCTTCTGGAGTTTTATGACAAGGTAACTCAAGTAAGACACGAGAGAGAGGGGTGGGTTGATTGCATTTTCCTAGACTGCAGGAAGGCCTTTGACACAGTTCCTCACAAGAGATTACTGCAGAAGCTGGAGGATCGGGCACATGTAACAGGGAGGGCACTGCAATGGATCAGGGTATACCTGACAGGGAGGCAACAACGAGTCATGGTACGTGAAGAGGTATCACAGTGGGCGCCTGTGACGAGCGGGGGCCCACAGGGGTCAGTTCTAGGTCCAGTGCTATTTTTGATATATGCAAACGACATGATGGAAGGAATAGACTCTGAAGTGTCCCTATTCAGAGATGATGTAAAGCTGATGAGAAGAATTAAATCGGATGAGGATAAGGCAGGACTGCAAAGAGACCTGGACAGGCTTGACATGTGGTCCAGAAACTGGTTTCTCGAATTCAACCCTGCCAAATGCAAAGTCATGAAGACTGGGGAGGGGCAAAGAAGACCTCAGACAGAGTATAGGCTAGGTGGACAAAGACTACACACCTCACTCAGAGAGAAAGACCTTGGGGTTACCATAACACTGAGTACGTCACCGGAGGCACACATCAACCAAATAACTGCTGCAGCATACGGGCGCCTGGCAAACCTGAGAATAGTGTTCCGATACCTTAATAAGAAATTGTACAAGACACTGTACACTGTGTATGTTAGGTCCATACTGGAGTATGCAGTACCAGGCTGGAACCCACACCTGGTCAAGCACGTCAAGAAGTTAGGGAAAATACAAAAGTTTGCAAAAAGGCTAGTCCCAGAGCTCAGGGGAATGTCGTACGAGGAAAGGTTGAGGGAAATCGGACTGACGACACTGGAGGACAGAAGGGTCAGGGGAGACATGATAACGACATACAAGATACTGCGGGGAATAGACAAGGTGGACAGAGATAGGATGTTCCAGAGAGAGGACACAGAAACAAGGGGTCACAACTGGAAGCTGAAGACTCAGACGAGCCGCAGGGACGTTAGGAAGTATTTCTTCAGTCATAGAGTCGTCAGGAAGTGGAATAGCCTAGTAAGTGAAGTAGTGGAGGCAGGAAACATACATAGTTTTAAGAAGAGGTATGACAAAGCCCAGGAAGCAGAGAGGGAGAGGACCCAGTAGCGATCAGTGAAAAGGCGGGGCCAGGAGCTGAATCTCGACCCCTGCAACCACAATTAGGTGAGCTCAATTAGGTGAGTACACACACACACACACACACACACACACACACTCACTCACTTTCCTGATTAGTTTTAAATTTGTTAGCAACTTTAACATCAAAGTCTTTTTAGCTTATCTTATTCCCTTTCTAACCTTTATTTTTAATGATAATATACTCACTCACGAGCTGACCTTGACCTGTTAGATATGCATATTAATTCATATCATCTCTCCTAAAAGATGTCCTAGCCCGATGTTCATCCATTTGTGATTATTTCTTTTTATATTTCTCTATAGTGAATAAATGTTCTTTGGGCAGCGAGTACAGCTATTAGAAAACTGTCATGTTGATAGTTATCTTCATTATCCCAGTCCATAGGTGACCGGTGTTCCCTAAGCCCCTTGTAATCTGCTATCAGAAAATCTGGGTCTCTTACTGAATTATCCCTAATATCTTACTTCCATTCAATGTTAAACGTAATCGATTTGTAGTAGCTCGTGCCAAGTTGCTATGTAATCACAAGATTACTGACAAGAATTTCCTTGTTTGCCTGAACACATTTCCAGCAGACTGTTTCTCGTTGTTGTCACAAATCCTGACATTTTTCCTCTCTAGGTCAAGGAGCCGGAATATCACATCTAAAATGCATTTTTGTTGTCCCTTTAAAAATTCTACTCAGACAGTGTGAGTTTCTTTATGCTTTAAGGAATACAGAGCCACCCTTCCTCCCTTCCCGTTATTTTTATCAACATGGAACAGCTTATAACCCTGTCTGGGATATTCGACAAGCACGCCCCGACTCTTCAAATTAAACCGTGTTTCAGTTATCACTAAACTCAGCTCGCTCATCTTGTTTTTAACAGTACGACTATTTGTGTAAAACATACGGGAATCTCTTTCTTCAGTTTCTTCTTCGTGTTCATCTCTGATCCTCCACTATCAAAGCTGCTTCCCTAATGTCACCGAACATTCAGTATTATACAGTAACCTAACTTTAGCCTGCCTACAGTCGGCAAACCCAAAGATAACAACTGGAAGAACAACTACTAGCGAGAAAAAAAACTATTGGAAGGATAACTTCTGGTGGAAGGATAACTACTGGTGGAAGGATAACTACTCTTGGGAAGATAATTGTTGGAAGGATAAATACTAGCTAAAGGAAAACTGTTGGAAGAATAACCACTGGTGGAAGGACAGTTACAGTTCGAAAGATAACTGTTGGAAGGATTACTACTGTTGCAAAGATAACTGTTGGAAGGATAACTATTGGAACGATGACTTCTAGCTAAAGGATAACTACTGAAAGGATAACTGCTGATGGAAGGATAACTACTGTTAGAAGGATAACTACTGGAAGGATAACTATTGGTGGAATGATAACTAATGGATTGATAACTACAAGCTAAAGGTAAACTACTGGTGGAAGGATAACTATTGGTGGAAAAATAACTGCTGGTAGAAGGATAACTACTGCTGGTGGAAGGATAACTGCTGGTAAATGGATAACTACTGTAGGATGGATAACTACTAGTGGAAGAATAACTACTGATGGAAGGATGACTACTGGTGGAAGGATAACTACTGGTGGAAGAATAACTACTGATGGAAGGAAACTACTGGTGGAAGGATGACTATTGGTGGAAGGATAACTACTTGGGGAAGAATAATTTCTGGTTGAAGGATAACTACTACTAGTGCAAGGATAACTACTGGTAACTCGATAACTGCTGGTGGTAGGATAACTACTGTTGGAAAGATAACTGTTGGAAGGATAACTACTAGCTAAAGGAAAACTACTGGAAGGATAAATACTGGTGGAAGGATAACTACTGGTAGAAGGATATCTACTAGTGGAATGATAGCCTCTGGTGGATGGTTAACTGTTGGTGGAAGGATAACTAACTGCTGGTAAGAGGATAACTAACTGTTGATGGAAGGATAACTAACTGCTTGTGGAAGGATAAGTACTAGAGAAAGGAAATCTACTGGAAGGATAACTTCTGGAAAGATATCTACTGGTGTGAGGATATCTGCTGGAAAGTTATGATGAATGGATATTGCTAGCGGAATGAAAGTTAATAGGGAGAGAATAACTTCTGGAAGAGAAAATGGTATTGAAAATATAACTAGCGATGGCAGGATTATTGGAATGTCTACTGGTGGAAGGATAACTACTGATGAAAGGCTAACTCTTGGTAGAAAGACAGCAACTGGATGAAAGATTATTGGAAGCATAACTGGTCAAAAAGTAACTACTTCTGGAATGATAATCGCCGGTTAAATAATTCTTGGGCAAATGAGTGAGGGGTTAGAGGGAGTCGAGGATACAAACTTTTTAAGTCTGACTTTAAAAGTTTGTAACACTGGTGAAAATTCTAAGAAAAAAATCCTTAAAAAAACACTTTAGTGTTTTTTCTATCAACATTCTGCTTGGATACGTTTACCATTATTGTCGGGAATAATTTTATTCTCCCTTAGAACCAGGATTCCGACAACAACAGCTTAAACTACGACTGTAATTCTCCTTTATATAACTCCATCTTTTTATCTTACTTTCGCAACAATTCTTGAAAAAGATAAGACTATTAATTAAGGATAATATAGTACTCCAGATCAATACAAGCATCTGTGATTTGTTACTAAGAAAAGAAGAAGCAAAGCTGATGGGATCGACCAGATGATCTTAACATCAGCGGCCATCCTCACTGTAAGGCTGTGAATCTTGGTAGATAAGACACATAGGCAACATTTAGGCAATTTTAATCCGAAACGTTTCGCCTACACAGTAGGCTTCTTCAGTCGAATACAGAAAGTAGGCGGGAACAGTAGCGACGTGAAGACGATGTAATCAGTCCATCACCCTTGAAGTCGTAGAATTTGAGGTTGTCATTTCCTCAGTCTGGAGAAGTTCATTTCCATAGTCAGGAACTATCTGCAGATCAAGCAACAGTGCGGAGACTTAAATACTGTCGGAAGGAGAGGTGCAGAGTGGTAGTAGTGAGAATGCAGCCACTGAGAGATCACGTCCCTCTCAGATCAAACAATACTCACTTGAAAAAGTTGTCCAAGGTGTTTTCTGTACCAAGATGACATTGTGTTGCAGTGTCTGACAAGATGAATATCAAAATGGTATACAATACCGTTGCCTATGTGTCTTACCTGCCAACCTGTCGGTATTGTATACCATTTTGATATTCATGCTGTGAATCTTCCTGATAAATCCCTTGTATTCCTACATGTTAGGTGGTGGCAAGTAAGCTGGTCCATAACATAAGTAAACATCTGTGATACTACAGAATTATCTGCTTTATTAAACTTGATAGAAGGATTCACCAGGTTGTGGGGTCACTGTGAGCACTTCCTCGATGTGAGGTCACCAAGAGAACATACACATACTCTTCTAGTATAATACCTCAAGGCACTGCTCATACCCAATAAGTTTAAATATTGTTTTCAGTTATATGACCCAGAATATAAATATTTCGATTAGTTGGCGACATCCTCCTGACCAACAATAATTACCTACTCCGAAATACTCAGCAGAGTACCTAATTAACGTGCATGTATGCTTGGGTATCTAAGTTCATGATGATACACACATAATTCAAGTAAATAAATAAATGAGGAAATATAAGATGGTAAATGAAAAGTGGTCATGATAGCAGGAAGATATAAATCTATTACTCGTGACAAATATCTTTATTACAAAATTTTACGTTATTAAACAATTATAAAACAAAATCTTTGGTCTTTATGAACAATAAAAATAAAAGGATACAGGTATATACTGGTACTACGTGAAGTCAAAAAGCATAAATACTGCAGTAGACCAACTGGCCCATGCTATTGCTAGTAGTAGTTGTAGCATTAATACTAGTAGTAATAGAAATAGTAAAATAGTAATAGTTCAAATAGTTGTATAGAAATAGTAGTAGAAAAAGTAGTAGTATTAGCTGATGTAATTCTTGGTTGTTATTTAATGGTGGGGATTATTGCTTTGAGGACTCTTGTTAATACTTAAGGGATGACGAAGCTGCCTTTATTCTGCTTGACAGTGTTTGGAATGACGATTATGGATTATTCAAGACATTGTGCTCTGCAAACAATGGGTTCTTTAATCACAATGCGGCTTTCAGTAAGTTTCATCATATGGTTGGCAGAATTCCGGTGTTGTATACATGTGTTGTTCTAGTTATTATTCTTGCAGGTATTGATGTTTTCACTGAGTGTTTCCAGGCGTCTTCTTGTTTCACCGACGTACAGACAGTCACAACTCCATAGAACAATGTGTAAACACATGCGCTATCTGGTTCCAGGTTCTTCAATTTAGTTCTGGTCAGGTCTTTGATGGATGTACAGGTTGTGATGGTGACTCTAGTGTTGGTTTAACCGAGTTCTGTGGAGACGTTCAAGACAACCTCTCTGTTGGGAAGGATTATAATTTTGTTAGGATTGGTATTATTGCCTGGGTAACTGACTTCTAATAGTCTTTGATAAAATAAGAAGGTTAAAGGTAGCTTTGTTATATCTGAAGTTTTATCAAGAGTTCTCCTCAAAACAATAAACCCCGCCATCACATAGCAACCAAGAATTACCTCTACTGCTACTGCTGCTACTACTATTACTACCACCAACAACATGAGCCAGTTGGTTGTTGACTTACTGTAATACTTACATGCTGAATAGGTAAAACTGGTCGATTAATAAGAATTCATTTAAAATTAAGTCCTCTCTAAAAGGAATTTAATTTAACCTAATCCTGTTGAATATATTTTAGATAAGTTTACAATAATAATAAGGTTAGGTAAGTTTTCTAAGGTTCTTTGGGTACAAAATTATTAATTTGTACATTATCATAATGAAAAAATATATCTTTAAACGTATATGAGAAAATTACTCTACCCTTGATATACCTTTGAAGAGTTTCGAGTGTTTAGCTACTCTCGGAGCCTGACCATGGGCCAGGCTCGCCTGGTGCTTGCCTGGTCACCCAGGTTGTTGCAGCTAAAGGGCAGAAATTCCACATATCCATCACAGCCTGGTTGATCTGGCAGGTGGTGAAGATACTTATCCAATTTCCTCTTGAAGGCTTCTACACTTGTTCCTGCTGTGTTTCTGATATCTTCTGGTAAGATGTTCAATAGTCTGGGACCTCAGATGTTGATACAGTGTTCCCTTATTGTCCCCCACGGCACCCCTGCTCCTCACTGGGTTTATTTTACAAATCCTCCAATATCTCTCACTCCAGTTTGATGTTATGGCAGTGCACAGATTTGGGACCAGGCCCTCGAGTACTTTCCAGCAATATATTATCGTGTATCTCTCCTCTGCTCCAATGAGTACATGTTCAAGACTTGAATACGTTCCCAGCAATTTAGGTGTTTTACTGGCTCAGTGTGAGCCGTAAACGATCTCTGTATTTGTTCCAGCTCTGATATTTCTCCTGCTTTGAACGGGGCGTCAGCACTGAGCAATATTCTACATGAGTATGCACTAGCGATTTGAAGAATGTAACCATCGGCATTATTTCCAGTGTTTTGAAAGTTCTCAATACCCACCCAGTCATCTTCCTGGCTGTCGTGATTTTTGTCTTGTTATGTTCCTTAAAAGAAAGGTCAACTGACATATTTATTCCCAGGTCTTTTACGTGTTCTTTTCATTCTATTTAAGTTTTGTATATAGTGTTCGTTTTGAGTTCTTCATTCTTTCCATACCTAAGCAGCTGGAACATATCACCATTGAACGTCATGTTGTTCTCCATAGCCCACTCGAAAACCCTGCTTGTGTCTTCTTGTAATTTTTCAGTGTCCTCTACCATATTGACTTTTATGCTTATTTTAGTGCCATCTGCAAATTATGATACAACAGTGTGACAGGTGTTTTTATTTATGTCTGCAATGAGGATGAGAAACAGCAGAGATGCTAGGACAGTGCCTTGGGGCACTGAGCTTTTAACCTCTCTGATGCTGGATATTACTCTGTTTACTACTACGTTTCGTATTTGTGTGTTAGGAACTCGAACAGCCATCTGCCTACCCTCAACGTAATGCCCTGGCCCTCATTTTGTTTGCTATCGCTCCATGATCGCATTTTTCTAACGCCTTTGCAAAATATGTGTAAATCACTTCCGAGTTTGGGTCGTCTTCCAATGCCTCCGTAATTCTGTTATAATGGATCAGCAGCTGTGACAGGCATGATCGTCCTGCTCTCAAACCATGCTGGTTCAAATTATGGTGGTTGTGCTGGTCCATGAAATTTGTAATCTGCCGTCTCATTACTCTTTCGAAGATTTTTATGATGTGAGAAATTAGGTCTACTGATCTGTAATTTATAGCTAGTGCTCTACTACCTCCGCTCCCTTATACAAAGGAGCTATATCTGCACTCTTAATTAATGCTCCTGGTACTTCACCTTGATCTAAGCTCTTTCTCCAAAGAATACTGAGGGCTCGCGCTAGTGGGACTTAGCACTTCTTTATAAATAGAACATTCTATGAATCTGGTCCAGGTGCTGAGTGAGTAGGCATGTTGTCCATTTCTTTTCTGATATCTATGGAATTTGTATTAATATCAGATAGTTTCTGTATTTTCTACCTTGCTGTCATTTAGTGGGTTGCTGAACACCGACTCATACTGTTCTTTTAGGATTTCACACATTTCTTGTTCATCATCAGTATACGAATTTCCTCTCAATAATGGTCCAATTTTACAGGTAGTTCTTACCTTGAATTTTTGCATAGGAAGAGAAATATTTTGGATGTCTTGCATTATCCTGTATGGCCCTTTGCTCCCTTTGTACTTCCTCTGTTACGTATGACATCTTATGTTTTGAAACTCTCTGACCGCGGGCTCAAACCCCACCCGTGGTACGGTATGTTTTTGCTATAATTCAGTGATCACTTGCCTAAGCCTATCCTTTCTCTGTTGCAGCATATTTGTGCTAAAATTTTAAGCAATTCAGTAACCCGTTTTCTTCTGAACCATCTCCTACGCTCTCTATATCTGATCTTTTTCTAGGTTTCCTCAATGGTACTTGCTTCATACATACCGTGTATGCTTATGTATTCAGCTTCTTGAGGCACTGGTGGGGATTTAGGGTGCTTAAGTCTTATTCCCACAATATGTCTGATAGCTCTTTGTTTATTTTATTTCAGTCAATTCTACGGTTGTAAAAATTAAACTTACTGAACGAGATGTTCAGTATGTTTAATTTTCTCTAACATTAGTGATGCAGTTCCCTAACCCTGAGTTAATACTCGTTTGTACTTCTATGATGTTGTGACCAGTGTATATTGTTTTTGTAATTGCTATGTCTCTGATTACCTCCTCGTCGTTTGTGAATATTAAATCCAGGGTATTTTCATTTCTAGTGAGATCAGTTTTTTGTTGGTTCAATGAGTAGGTGGAAGATGGCGCAACGTAACTAATGAGGCTTTGTAAAAACAAAGCCTCATTAGTTCCCTGGTATGTACCTGTTGAGCCAGAGTGCTTCCCGGAGATATTTCGGGTATAACATTACGTTGCGCCATCTTCCATTTTACATGAGGGAGATTAAAATCTCCAAGGAGTAAAATATTTGGTGTGGGATTTTCTAACCTATCCAGATAGATAGATATCTTTCTTAAATGATCTGTGAATTCCTCAGCAATTGCTGATGGTGGTTTGTATACTAGGATATTACCAAATTCCTATTTTCAACTATAATGCCTAGAATTACTACTATATTATTCGTAGAATTCAGCACCTTCTGTGGAACAGAAAGTTTGTTTTACATAGATTCCTTCTCCTCGCATGTGACCTATTAATTCTATCACATCTATACATGTTATAGTTTTCTATCTTCATCTCTCCGTTCAAAACATCCTTTGTGTGTGCTTCTGTAATTGCCCCAAACATGACATTCCCTTCTGATAGGACCCCTGACACAAATTTGTCATTTTTATTTCAAACCCTGAATATTGCAAATATGAAGCAGGAATTACCATTTGGGATGTTTTGTTTTGCTTTGTGTTTCGTTAGTACCACTGATGATGTACTAACTGGTATGGCCCGTGATGTACATACCTCTGGTTTCTCCAGTACTGACTTTGTATATAACTGTTTATTCGGCCCTGTTGGGCTGATGCCTGGTTTGGTATGTCCCATTTTGCTGCCCATCTGTCCCCCCTGTATCATTCCCCATTTCTGACTCTTTCTTTGGTCCGATCGTGTCTCTTTAAATCTGAAAATGACTGCTGATCATTTTCGCTTTCTCTGCTGTCTCTGTTCCGTGTTCCTTTTACATGATGGTCTGAGCAGCTTAGGCCATAACATTGTCTGGACTGTGTTGTAGCTTTGCTCATCACTGGGTGGAAGTACCTTCACTCTTTGTTGTAACAACACTTTACCTTTTTCTGCATTGTGGTACATTTTCTGTTGTGTTTATTTCAGCAAACTCTGCCATGTAGACACATACCTTTTGAATAATATCTGCAAATGTTCTGACTGCCTATATTTACTAATTATTTGTCTTTCCCAAGTTCTGCCACCTGATCTGAATTCTCTTTTTCTTTTTCATCTAATCGTATTTCTTCCCTGTTTTCGTTTTCATTTGTTCCTGCTCTAGCTTTCTCTTCCTCCCTTTCCCTTTTTTCTATGTTATGTACCCACGATTTTTCTGTTCCGACTTGCTCGGAATGACGTTTTCCACTCCTTCGTTTTTATCTTTATTGTGCTTTCTTTCTTTTCTTGCTCCTTACCCCTTGTTTTCCACTCTTTGTATATATCTGGCAAGCTCCTTAGAAACTTTCTTACCTTTCAGTACCTTTTCATGTCCGACCAGCTCTCCATCTCACTGGGCAAATCAAGAATCGACTTTCTTGTTCTAGGTCATTTCTCTTGGTTGAATTAAGCTTTGTACATGTAACAAAATTTCACTTTTTCGTGTGCCTGGGAAGTAAGTATCATTTCCCAATTCTTTATAACTAAACAAAATTTAAAAAAAAATTTTGATCCCAGAACTTTGCTTTTGTGGTCAGAACACTTCTGAAACACTTTCAAGAAAGACTGATGTAAAACTATTACGTTCTAGGGTTATGCTTGGCAAATGTAAAAACAGGAGCTCACAAACCAGCATTCAGTTCAGCTCTGGCTACCTGAGAAGACACATCAGAAGATTTGAAATGGCATCAAGAGGCTGCAATCATTTTCCAGATGCATTTTGCTACATAGCCCGTAAAATACGTGCTAAAGGAATAACTGGGAAAGTGGGGAGATGGATCTTCAACTTCCTAACAAATCGAACACAAAGAGTAGTGGTCAACAGAGTTAAATCGGAGGCTGCCATAGTGAAGAGCTCTGTTCCACAAGGCACAGTACTCGCCCCCATCTTATTCCTTATCCTCATATCAGACATAGACAGAGTTATACACCACAGCACCGTATCATCCTTTGCGGATGATACTAGGATCTGCATGAGGCTGTCATCTGCTGAGGACGCGGTTAACCTCCAAGAAGATATAAACAATTTTTCCAGTGGGGCAACGGAAAACAATATGATGTTCAATGAGGACAAATTCCAACTACTCCGTTATAGAAAACTGGAGGAGATAGTAACTAGAACAGAGTATACTACTGACTCCGGCCATACAATAGAGCGGAAAAATAATGTAAGGGACCTGGGAGTAGTAATGTCTGAGGATCTCACTTTCAAGGATCACAACAGTGCCACGATCGCACGTGCAAAGAAAATGATAGGATGGATAATGAGAACTTTAAAAAACGAGAGATGCCAAGCCAATGATGACCCTTTTTTCAAATCACTTGTTCTCTCTAAGCTGATACTGCTGTACATTAACATTCCATTCAAAGAAAGGTGAAATCGCAGATCTAGAGAGTGTACAGAGATCCTTTACTGCACGTAAAAAGTTCTGTCAAGCACCTTAATTTACTGGGAAACGCTTGGAAGCACTTGACTTGTACTCTTTGGAACGCAGGAGGGAGAGATATATCATAATTACATATGGAAAATCTTGGAAGGAATGGTCCAAATCTGCACACAGAAATCACTCCCTACGAAATTTAAAAGACTGGGCAGGCGATGAAAAATGCCCCCCAACAAAAAGTAGGGGCGCCATTGGTACACTAAGGGAAAACACCATAAGTGTCCGGGGCCCAAAACTGTTCAACAGCCTCCCATCAAGCATTAGGGGAATTGCCAATAAACCCCTGGCTGCCTTCAAGAGAGAGCTGGACAGATACCTAAAGTCAGTGCCGGATCAGCCGGGCTGTGGTTCGTACGTTGGACTGCGTGCGGCCAACAGTAACAGCCTAGTTGATCAGGCCCTGATCCATCGGAAGGCCTGGTCATGGACCGGGCCGCGGGGGCGTTGATCCCCGGAATAACCTCCAGGTAACATCCAGGTATATGTGGTCAATTCATTAAGACAAGAGCAAAGAAGTTCTCTGTAACAGCATCTAAAAATTGTGTGAAGTTTACAAAGCATATTTTGGCATGCTAGTTGGGGACCAAGACAAGACCTGGACACCTCTTGTTGCTTGTGAACATTGTAAGAAAACTAATTATTTGTTCTTTAAACAGGATGGTATTGAGGAGAAAAAAGAGCCATGAAGTTTGCTGTTCCTAGAATATGGCGTGAACTCACTGATCACACAACCAACTGCTACTTCTGCTTGGTGGATCCTTCCTAACGACGAATTGGGAAACATGCACCTGCTGTTTCCTATCAAGACCTTCCCTCCTCTATTGCACTAGTACAACACAATGCTGATCTTAAGTCAGGAGTATCTGAGAGAGTTAGAGCTAAGGAAGGGATAGCAATAATGTTGAAAAATCAGTTATGAAAGAAAGGGAATGCTAAATGCATAATTCAAGGATTATGTGGATTAAAATAAGAGTTGGATGCGAAAAGTAGGTCATAATAAGAGTGTATGCACCTGGAGAAGAGAGGATTGTAGAGGAGAGAGAGAGAGATTTTGGGAGATGTTAAACGAATGCATAGGAAATTTTGAACCAAGTGAGAGAGTAATTGTGGTAGGGGACCTAAATGCTACACTAAGAGAAACATTTAGAGAGAGTATGGTAGGTACGTTTGGGGTGCCATGTGTAAATGTTAATGGGAGCCCATTGATTGAATTTTGTATAGAAAGGGGTTTAGTTATAGGCAAAACATATTTTAAGGAAAAGAGGATAAATAAGTATACAAGATATGTTGTTGGGAGTAATTACAGTAGTTTGATGGACTATGTACTGGTAGACGAAAGACTTGAATAGACTTCAGGATGTACATGTTTACAGAGGGGTCACAGTTATATCATATCACTTTTTAGTTGTAGCTACAATGAGTGTTAAAGGTTGACGGGCTACATGGATAATAGAAGTAGCAAGTAAAAGAGAGGTGAAGATTTATAAACTTAAAGAGAAGGCAGTTAGGGTAAGATATAAACAACTATTGGAGGATAGATGGGCTAGTGAGAGTATAGACAATGGGGGTCGAAGATGTATAGGGTAGGTTTCAAAATGTAGAAGTTATAGTGTTTAGTAGAAGTTTGTTGTTACAGGAAATTGGGTGCGGGGCAGGGAGTGAAGAAGAGCGATTGGTGGAATTATGGTGTAAAGAGAGCAGTAACGAAGAAAAAGTTAGCATATGAGAGGTTTTTACAAAGCAGAAGTGATGCGAGGAAGGAAGAGTATATGGAGAAAAAGAGAGAGGTTAAGCGAGTGGTGAAGCAATGTAATAAGAGAGCAAATGAGAAAGTAGGTGACATGTTATCATCAAATTTTGTCAAAAATAAGAAAAAGTTTTGGAGTGAGATTAATAAGTTGAGGAAGCCTAGGGAACGAATGGCTTTAACAGTTAAAAATGGGAGAGGAGAGTTATTAAATGGAGAGTTAGAGGTATCGGGAAGATGGAGGGAATATTTTGAGAAATTGTTAAATGTTGATGAAGATAGGAAAGCTGTGATTTCGTATAAAGGGCAAGTTGGAATAGCATCTTGTAGGAGTAAAGAAGAGCCAGTTGTGAGTGTCAAGGAAGTCCGTGAGGGAATGGGTGGAATGAAATGGGGTAAGGCAGCTGGGATTGATGGGATAAAGACAGAAATGCTAAAAGCAGAAGAGAATATAGCTTTGGAGTGGTTGGTACTATTATTTAATAAATGTATGGAAAAGCGTAAGGTATCTAGGGGCTGGCAGAGAGAATGCATAGTTCCTTTGTATAAAGGCAAAGAGACAAAAGAGTGCAAAAATTATAGGGGAATAAGTCTATTGAGTATACCTGGTAAAGTGAATTGAAGAATTATTATCGAAAGAATTAAGAGTAAGACGGAGAGTAGGATAGCATCCGAACAAGGAGGCTTTAGAAAAGGTAAAGGGGGTCTAGGCTAAGTGTTTACAGTGAAACATATAGGTGAACAGTACATTGGAACCTCTACTTACGAGTTTAATCCGTTCTGTGACCTATCTCGCATCTGGATTTGCTCGTTTGCAGAGTCATTTTCCTCATTTAAATTTATTGAAATGGAATTAATTCGTTCCAGTGGAATTCCAGACACGAGAAAATATTTCAAAAATTTCCCTAACATGAACCCTACGGCTTATTTACCTATCACAATTCATGTAATATGACACAATAAAAAATATTAATAACATAGAAACATGATATATTCACTAGAATGAATAAAATACATGTCATTACGTATGTGGCTAGCGGTGGTGACAGTGGCCATTGTTGTTGTTGAAGGTAAAAGGTGAATAACAGGTGAAGGTACAAGGTGAACAACAGGTGAAGGTACAAGGTGAACAACAGGTGAAGGTACAAGGTGAACAACAGGTGAGAGTACACGGTGAACACCAATGGTGAGTCTCACAGTCTGGGCCCCGAAGGTGTGTCTAAGTCTGAGCCCTGATTGTGAGTCTCACAGTCTGGGTCCCGACAGTGAGTCTCACAGTCTGGGCCCCGAAGATGAGTGTCACAGTCTGGGCACCGACTGTGAGTCTGACAGTCTGGACACTGACGATGAGTCTCATAGACTGGACAAGTCTCTTCATTAGTAAATACGATATTAATGGTTAAAGAAAAAATTACAATTAAAGAAAGATAAGTAATATAGATGATAACATTATTACTAGGAACATTGTAAAAATAAACACAATAAACAGATATGTGCCCACATTCCCTGTGTCAAAACTAACGCTATTATAATTCCATTAAAGGCTTAATTCTACCATAAGTTACCACACATTTAACATCTGAAATATTTCATTAAAAAAAATACTAAAAAAGCTGAAAACGGTAGAATTCATGGTCAATACACGTATCAGCAATATCTTAAAAAAATAGGAAGGTGTAAGGCCATGTGAGCTCCACCTGATGATCATAATGACACCTTCGGTCAGTCTTACTCTCAGGTCACATAAATCTTCCTGATAGATGACAATTTTAAAACTCCTCATGGACCTCCATGTCAGGAGGTGGTCAGCAGGTTGGTCCATGGCATCTGTAAATTAGAAACACTTTGGTAATTGTATTTACAAACGTTTCTCCTACATGTTAGGTTTCTTCAGTCGAATACAGAGGCAGCAGAAGGCAGGTATCATTGTGATTCAACTTGATAGTGGGATTTACCACACTGTCTCTTCTGTCTGGTACACAGATGAATGACATAATTGTCTAACACTTGATAATCTTTACTGTGGAAACGTTTCGTCAATCAGTAGCTTCATCAGTTCACTACAAATAAAAAGGTTGGAAGATGTGAAGGAGTTCAGGAAATCAGTTCCTCAGCCTGGAGATGTGCTCACTCCATTATCCTTGAAAAGAACAACAGATGCAAGACTGGGATTAAATAGTGGAAATAGTTAAAATATTGACGAACTTACAAGTGGAGTGCTCACAAACAATTGCTTTAAGTCAGGTCTTATAACACAGTGTACTATACTAGCCCGTACTATCATTGGCCCTCACTTGTCCTCGTTAAGTTCCTCCCTATAAGTTTCTTACAAACGGTTAATTTTTGGACATGAAAGTCTCTCTCATGAGAAGAGGTTCACATCTGGACACAGATCTTCATCCACCTGGTCATGAACAGCTCCGAGTCAGCTGTAACCTCGGGTAACATCCTATATTTATCCTTAAGGTATCTGATATACATTTTACTTCTACTGCATCGATATATTTACTTCACTCTTTTCCTCAATTATCAGCTTGACACACTTCCTGATGTATCATTGCATTAATATTTTGTTTTTAATTTTTCTTTCGTTTATCACATAGATGTATCAATGTGGGCAAATGTGGGTGCCAAGAGACTCTGGGTAGAGGATTTACTCAACCTACGACAGTAAATTATCCATGGACAAATTCCTCATATTAAATGATTTATGCAAAATTTTTTGTAGGAGAAAAAAAGTGAAAAATAATCGATAAATTTTACTCCTTATCTATGAAAAAAATATGTTATAATTTCACACGAACAAGAGAGAGACTCAGCTCATAGGTGCTTAACGCCATGTTCCAGTCATTATTACTTTCACACACACAAAACACACACACACACACACACACACACACACACACACACACACACACACCACACAACACACACCACACACACACACACACACACAGTATTAGAACAGAAGTTGAAGGTTTGGTACACAAATGCAGATGGATTAACGAATAAACATCAGGAATGGCAAGAAAGAATCAATGAGAAGGGCCCAGACATCATAGCAGTTTCAGAAACAAAACTCATGGAGACAATAACAGATGCAATCTTCCCACCAGGATACCAGATCATGAGGAAAGATAGAAGGGGCAGGGGGGAGGTGGGGTTGCTCTGCTAGTAAAAAACAGATGGAAATTCGAGAAAATGGAAGGAATAGATGAGACGGGAGAAAGAGACTACTTAGCAGGTACACGTCAGTCTGGGGAACACAAATTGGTCATTGCAGTGATGTATAATCCACCACAGAACTGCAGGAGGCCAAGAGAGGAATATGAAGAGAGCAACAGAGCAATGGTGGACACACTTGCTGAGATGGCAAGAAGAGCTCACTCCAGCAGAGCAAAGTTGCTGGTTATGGGGGATTTCAACCACAGGGAGATTGACTGGGAAAACCTGGAGCCACATGGGGGTCCCGAAACATGGAGAGCCAGGATGTTGGACGTGGTGCTGGAAAAACCTCATGCACCAACATGTTAAGGACACTACCAGAGTGAGAGGGGAGGATGAACCAGCAAGATTGGACCTTGTGTTCACCCTGGGCAGCTCAGATATTGAGGACATCAAGTATGAGAGTCCCCTAGGAGCTAGCGACCACGTGGTTCTGTGCTTTGAATACATAGTAGAGCTGCAAGTGGAGAGAATAACAGGAGTTGAATGGGAAAAGCCTGACTATAAAAGAGGGACTACATAGGGTTGAAGAACTTCCTGCGGGAGGTCCAGTGGGACAGAGAACTGGCAGGAAAGCCAGTAAATGAAATGATGGAATATGTAACAACAAAATGCAAGGAGGCAGTGGAAAGGTTTATTCCCAAGGGCAACAGTAACAACGGAAAGACCAGAACGAGCCCCTGGTTTACCCGACGGTGTAAGGAGGCAAAAAACAAAATGCAATAGAGAATGGAAGAAGTACAGAAGGCAGAGAACACACGAAAATAGGGAGATCAGTCGCAGAGCCAGGAATGAGTACGCACAGGTAAGGAGGGAAGCCCAGCGACAGTATGAAAATGACATAGCATCGAGATCAAGACTGACCCAAAACTGTTGTAAAAGCCACATCAGGAGGAAGACAACAGTCAAAGACCAGTGATCAGATTAAGACAGAAGGTGGAGAACTCACAAGAAATGATCAGGAGGTATGTGAGGAGCTGAACAGGAGATTTAAGGAAGTTTTTACAGTAGAGACATGAAGGGCTGTGGGAAGACAGCACAGAAGGGAACATCAAGAGGGAATATACCAACAAGTGTTGAATGACATACGAACAACTGAGGAGGAGGTGAAGAAGCTCTTAAGTGACCTTGACACCTCAAAGGCGATGGGACCGGACAACATCTCCCCATGGGTCCTTAGAGAGGGAGCAGAGATGCTGTGCGTGCCTCTAACCACAATCTTCAACACATCCCTTGAAACTGGGCAACTACCTGAGAAATGGAAGACAGCTAATGTAATCCCCATATTTAAGAAAGGAAACAGAAACGAGGCACTAAACTACAGACCTGTGTCTCTGACATGTATTGTGTGCAAAGTCATGGAGAAGATTATCAGGAGGAGAGTGGTCGAACACCTGGAAAGGAACAAGATTATAAATGAAAACCAGCATGGGTTCATGGAAGGCAAATCTTGTATCACAAACCTCCTGGAGTTTTATGACAAGGTAACAGAAGTAAGACACGAGAGAGAGGGGTGGGTAGATTGCGTTTTCCTAGACTGCAGGAAGGCCTTTGACACAGTTCCCCACAAGAGATTAGTGCAGAAGCTGGAGGATCAGGCGCACGTAAAAGGGAGGGCACTGCAATGGATAAGGGAATATCTGACAGGGAGGCAGCAACGAGTCATGGTACGTGAAGAGGTATCACAGTGGGCGCCTGTTACGAGCGGGTCCCACAGGGGTCAGTTCTAGGACCAGTGCTATTTTTGATATATGTGAACGACATGATGGAATGAATAGACTCTGAAGTGTCCCTGTTCGCAGATGACGTGAAGTTGATGAGAAGAATTTAATCGGACGAGGATGAGGCAGGACTGCAAAGAGACCTGGACAGGCTGGATATGTGGTCCAGCAACTGGCTTCTCGAATTCAATCCAGCCAAATGCAAAGTCATGAAGATTGGGGAGGGGCAAAGAAGACCGCAGACAGAGTATAGGCTAGGTGGAGAAAGACTACAGACCTCACTCAGGGAGAAAGACCTTGGGGTGACCATAACACCGAGCACATCACCGGAGGCACACATCAACCAAATAACCGCTGCAGCATACGGGCGCCTGGCAAACCTGAGAATAGCGTTCCGATACCTTAATAAGGAATCGTTCAAGACACTGTACACTGTGTATGTTAGGGCCATACTGAAGTGTGCAGCACCAGTCTGGAACTCTGGTCAAGCACGTCAAGAAGTTAGAGAAAGTACAAAGGTTTGCAACAAGGCTAGTCTCAGAGCTCAAGGGAATGTCGTACGAGGAAAGGTTAAGGGAAATCGGACTGACGACACTGGAGGACAGAAGGGTCAGGGGAGACATGATAACGACATACAAGATACTGCGGGGAATAGACAAGGTGTTCCAGAGAGGGGACACAGGGACAAGGGGTCACAACTGGAAGCTGAAGACTCAGACGAGTCACAGGGACGTTAGGAAGTATTTCTTCAGTCATAGAGTTGTCAGCAAGTGGAATAGCCTAGCAAGTGAAGTAGTGGAGGCAGGAACCATACATAGTTTTAAGAAGAGTATGACAAAGCTCAGGAAGCAAAAGAGAGAAGGATCCAGTAGCGATCAGTGAAGAGGCGGGGCCAGGAGCTGAGTCTCGACCCCTGCAACCACAATTAGGTGAGTACAATTAGGTGAGTACACACACACACACACATTATAATATATATATATATATATATATATATATATAATATATATATATATATATATATATAAAATATATATATATATATAATATATATATAGTATATATATATATATATATATAATATATATATATATATATATATATATATATATATATATATATATATATATATATATATATATATATATATATATATATATACATATATATATGTATGTCGTGCCGAATATGTAAAACTGGTCAATTAGCAAGAACTCATTTGAAATTAAGTCCTTTCTAAAATTTTCTCTTATACGTTTAAAGATATATTTTTTTCATTAATGTTGATGTAAAAATTTATAATTTTGCAACAAATGGAACTTAGAAAACTTACCTAACCTTATTATAACAAGAACAATTTATTTTAGCCTAACCCAACTAAATATATTTTAGATTTGTTTACAGTAATTTAATACTAAACAAACACAGTGAAATATATTTTTTTCGTAAGGTTCAGAATGATTTTGGCGAAATTATTGCATACACAAATTTTCACTTGTCCTATATGGCAAGATGAGTGTTGCTATTTAAGCCAAGATGGCAAGTTCTGCCTATTCGGCACGACATATATATATATATATATATATATATATATATATATATATATATATATATATATATATATATATATATATATATATATATATATATATATATATATATATATTATATGTACATATATATATATAAAGATAATTTTAACATATCGAATGTTACCTCCAGGGAACATATTCACCGTCACTCATTCATCAGCTTTCTGCCAGGAATACAAACAAGAGACACGTGAAAGTGTAAGGTTAACAAAAGTTGAAAATTTAATATAAGCACAATGTGATTATCTTAAGAGGTGAACAAGTAAGATATGTAAGAGTTGAGGTAGGAAGCTGTAGGGAAGAAGAAGATATCGGATGATCCGAAGATGAAGGTGTGAGGTGACCTACGTGAGAAAGTGTAAAATTATAAACCGGTGAAGGTGTTGGGTGAACAATTATTATTATTATTATTATCACACTGGCCGATTCCCACCAAGGCAGGGTGGCCCGAAAAAGAAAAACTTTCACCATCATTCACTCCATCACTGTCTTGCCAGAAGGGTGCTTTACACTACAGTTTCAACTGCAACATTAACACCCCTCCTTCAGAGTGCAGGCACTGTACTTCCCATCTCCAGGACTCAAGTCCGGCCTGCCGGTTTCCCTGAACCCCTTCATAAATATTACTTTGCTCACACTCCAACAGCACGTCAAATGTTAAAAACCATTTGCCTCCATTCACTCCTATCAAACACGCTCGCGCATGCCTGCTTGAAGTCCAAGCCCCTCGCACACAAAACCTCCTATACCCCCTCCCTCCAACCTTTCCTAGGCCGACCCCTACCCCGCCTTCGTTCTACTACAGACTGATACACTCTTGAAGTCATTCTGTTTCGCTCCATTCTCTCTACATGTCCGAACCACCTCAACAACCCTTCCTCAGCCCTGTGGACAACAGTTTTGGTAATCCCGCACCTCCTAACTTCCAAACTACGAATTCTCTGCATTATATTCACACCACACATTGCCCTCAGACATGACATCTCCACTGCCTCCAGCCTTCTCCTCGCTGCAACATTCATCACCCATGCTTCACACCCACATATGAGCGTTGGTAAAACTATACTCTCATACATTCCCCTCTTTGCCTCCAAGGACAAAGTTCTTTGTCTCCACAGACTCTAAACGCACTGCTCACCCTTTTCCCCTCATCAATTCTATGGTTCACCTCATCTTTCATAGACCCATTTGCTGACACGTCCACTCCCAAATATCTGAATACATTCACCTCCTCCGTACTCTCTCCCTCCAATCTGATATCCAATCTTTCATCACCTAATCTTTTTGTTATCTTCATAACCTTACTCTTTCCTGTATTCACCTTTAATTTTCTTCTTTTACATACCCTACCAAATTCATCCACCAATCTCTGCAACTTCTCTTCAGAATCTCCCAAGAGCACAGTGTCATCCGCAAAGAGCAACTGTGACAACTCCAATTTTATGTGTGATTCTTTATCTTTTAACTCCACGCCTCTTGCCAAGACCCTCGCATTTACTTCTCTTACAACCCCATCTATAAATATATTAAACAACCACGGTGACATCACACATCCTTGTCTAAGGCCTACTTTTAGTGGGAAATAATCTCCCTCTTTCCTACATACTCTAACTTGAGCCTCACTATCCTCGTAAAAACTCTTCACTGCTTTCAGTAACCTACCTCCTACCCCATACACCTGCAACATCTGCCACATTGCCCCCCTATCCACCCTGTCATACTCCTTTTCCAAATCCATAAATGCCACAAAAACCTCTTTTGCCTTATCTAAATACTGTTTAGTGAACAAATAGTGAAGAAATAACGTGTACAGAGTAAGGTAAAAGATATAAGGGAAAACACAGATGAACGAACAAGATGATCTGTAAATGAAAGCCTTAAATTAACTGTAAGTAAAGGAGTGAGGTGAATTCCACGTGAAAGTGGGAAGTCTCAGGTGAAGATGTAAAGTGAACTACAATTTAAAGAGTAAGGAGAACCACAGCTAGAAGTTCAAGGTGAACCATACAGATGTATACCGGGGTTACTGTTCCTCACATCACTATGTAACTACTGCAGTCAGCATGATATTGGTAAACAATACCGAAAAGTTGATAAGTAAGACAAATGTGCAACAGTTAGGTATCTCTATTCCGAAATGTTTCTCCTACACAGTAAGCTTCTTCAGTCGAATACAGAGGAAGCAGTAATAGAGACTAATTATATCGTCTTTACATCACTACAACTATAGCCTCCTCTGAATTCGACTGAAGAAGTCTGCTGTGTTCGCGAAACGTTTGGGAATAAAGATACCTAACTGTTGCACATGTGTCTTACTTATCAACGTAATTACTGCAGTGATCATGGAATTTACAACTATTTCTCATTAGTCTTCCCTTCCTCCAGGCGTTGTACAATCCCAACGGGTTTAGAGCGTCCTCCTAATTATAATAATTCTTCTTCCTTATCTTCTTAATATTCTATGACTCATCAGGTCCCAGATAAACATTGGTAATAAGAAGCTCTGGTAAGTGAATTAATTCTGTTGATAAAATAACAGCAAAATGCAGACCAGGAAACTTTATTATAGATACTGTTTTATTGATACCCAGGAAGCTTTAGTGACACTTTTATTGATACCCAGGAAGCTTTAGTGACACTTTTATTGATACCCAGGAAGCTTTAGTGACACTTTTATTGATACCCAGGAAGCTTTAGTGACACTTTTATTGATACCCAGGAAGCTTTAGTGACACTTTTATTGATACCCAGGAAGCTTTAGTGGCACTTTTATTGATACCCAGAAAGCTTTAGTGAAACTTTTACTGATACCCAGGAAGCTTTAGTGACACTTTTATTGATACCCAGGAAGCTTTAGTGACACTTTTATTGATACCCAGGAAGCTTTAGTGACACTTTTATTGATACCCAGGAAGCTTTAGTGGCACTTTTACTGATACCCAGGAAGCTTTAGTGGCACTTTTATTGATACCCAGGAAGCTTTAGTGGGACTTTTATTGATACCCAGGAAGCTTTAGTGGCACTTTTATTGATACCCAGGAAGCTTTAGTGACACTTTTATTGATACCCAGGAAGCTTTAGTGACACTTTTATTGATACCCAGGAATCTTTAGTGACACTTTTATTGATACCCAGGAAGCTTTAGTGACGCTTTTATTGATACCCAGGAAGCTTTAGTGGCACTTTCATTGATACCCAGGAAGCTTTAGTGGCACTTTTATTGATACTCAGGAAGCTTTAGTGGCACTTTTACTGATACCCAGGAAGCTTTAGTGGCACTTTTATTGATAGGCCCTGGAAGCTTTAGTGGGACTATTTTATTGATACCCAGGATGCTTTAGTGGCACTTTTATGATGAACCAGGGGCTTTAGTGACACTTTTTATTGGATACCGCAGGAATCTTAGCTGAACGACTTTTATTGATACCCAGGAAGCTTTAGTGGGCACTTTATTGATACCCAGGGCGAGGTGGCACTTATTATTGATACTCAGGAAGCTTTAGTGGACTTTATTGATACCCAGGAAGCTTTAGTGGCACTTTTTTGGTTACCCAGGAAGCTTTAAGTGGCACTTTTTATTGATACCCGGATGCTTTGTGGTACTTTTATGATACCAAGGGAAAGCTTTAGTGGTCACTTTTTCTTATTCGATACCCAGGAAGCCTTAGTGACAATTTTATGTGATACCCAGAAGCTTTAGTGGGCACTTTTTTTGATACCCAGGAAGCTTTTAGTGGCACTTTTTTGAATCCAGGAAAGCTTTCTAGTGCACTTTTATTGTACCAGGAAGCTTTAGTGGCACTTTTATTGATACCCAGGAAGCTTTAGTGACACTTTTATTGATACCCAGGAAGCTTTATTGGCACTTTTATTGATACCCAGGAAGCTTTAGTGGCACTTTTATTGATACCCAGGAAGCTTTAGTGGCACTTTTATTGATACCCAGGAAGCTTTAGTGACACTTTTATTGATACCCAGGAAAGCTTTATTTGGCAGTTTATTTGATACCCAGGAAGCTTTAGTGACACTTTTATTGATACCCAGGAAGTTTTAGTGGCACTTTTATTGATACTCAGGAAAGTTTATTATCGACATTCTTTTAATGGTACCCAGGAAACTTTATTGACGTTTTTATTGATACCCAGGAAAGTTTATTATTGACACTGTTTTACTGCTACCCAGGAAACTTTATTGACACTTTTATTGATATCCAGGAAAGTTTATTATCGACATTCTTTTCCTGATACCCAGGCAACTTTATTGACTTTTTATT
>NC_069399.1:13799978-13802855 GCF_026875155.1 Cherax quadricarinatus | reverse complement strand
TAAATTGAAATGAAAAAAACGAAAATATATTTTAATATGTATATGCAGTGCAATTTTTTCCTGTTGTCAGAGCAAAATGGACTCATGTCCAAAACCTTGTAATAACACAGCTCCATATATTAAAACGTTTAATGAAATGATTTCTGCATCGTGACCTAGTTCTTGGAAATATAAACAAAAATGCAGTAAAAGTGATTTTTATTGACAACGTTTCCCCCAAGTGGGCTTTTCAAGCCACACGGATCTACCGGGGGTTGGAAGGTCGAGGTATTTATGTCAAAAGTTGAGGTAGGTGAAGAATCTGCATCTGATGATCCACCGGGGGGGGTTTAAGAGTCTTGGGTAGTGCAAAAAAGGGTATAAAATTCCCGACAATATAAAAGTTAAGACAATGTGAAAATCTGGATTCTTTTATTGTAGCGTTTCGCCCCCGGGCTTTTTTCAATACAGATTCTAGGACATAATAGGAAGACGTTAGAACTATATACAAAAGATGAGGTAATCAGTTCCTCGGCCTTGGTTAGTGTTCACAGCATCGGGGTGGAGGAGGAGTAGGGAAAGCAAAGGCAAGAAGACTGGGTTTTTATAGGCGTCATGGATGGGAACGGGCAGCAGACGAGGGCAGTCACTGTAGGCGGGATTTCCAGTGGAAGTAGGTCTTTCCCAAAGGATGGGTTGTTGCAGCAGGTGAAGAAGGTCTTGTAGATGTCTCTGAACCAAGATTCCATGATGTTGCAGTGTCTTGAAAAGTTGTGCAAGAAAGGTATAAAATACCGACAATATGAAGTTAAGAACCCCATGTGCAACATCTGGATATCTTTATTGTAGACTTTTCCCGCCATCCGTGGCTTTATCAATACAGATTCTAGGACATAATAGGAAGACAGTAGAAACTATATACAAAAGATGAGGTAATCAGTCCTGGGCCTTGGAGTAGTGTTCACAGCATCGTGGTGGAGGAGAGTATGGAGCAAAGGCAAGAAGACTGGCGTTTTTTATAGGCGTCAGTGGATGGGACGGGCAGCAGACGAGGGCAGTCACTGGTAGGCGGGGTTCCCCAGTGGAAGTAGGTCCTTCCCAAAGAGATGGGTTAGTTGCAGCAGCCGTGAAGAAGGTCTTGTAGATGTCCTCTGAACCAAGATTTTCCCTGATGTTGCAGTGGTCTGACAAGTTGTGCAAGAAAGGTATAAAAATACCGACAATATGAAAGTTAAGACACATGTGCAACATTTTGGGATATCTTTATTGTAGACGTTTCGCCATCCCGTGGCTTTATCAATACAGATTCTATTATGTCTAGAATCTGTAAATTTATAAAGCCAAATGGATGGCGAAACGTCTACAATAAAGATATCCAGATGTTGAAAATGTTCTTAACTTTCATATTGTCGGTTTTTATACCTTTCTTGCACAACTTGTCAGACACTGCACATCATGGATTTGGTTCAGGGAATTATCAAGACCTTCTTCAGGGCTGCTGCAAACTAACCATCTCTTTGGGAAGGACCTACTTCCCCTGGGAATCCCGCTCCCGTGACTGCCCTCGTCTGCTTGCAAATCCATACTGAGCTAATAAAAACGCCCGTCTCTTGCCTTTGCTCAACTCTCCCCCCCACGATGCTTGAAAATTTCTCAAGGCCGGGGATGATTACCTCATCTTTTGTATTTAAATTCTACTGTCTTCCTATTATGTCCCAGAATCTGTTTTTGATAAAGCCATGGATGGCGAAACGTCTACAATAAAAGATATCCGTTTTTGCCATTTTTAACTTTTTTTCTATTTTTCCCTTTCTTACAAATTTAACATCAACACATGGTTTCTTTTCAAGGACATAAAACCTTTTTTCATGGAAAACAAAAATTTTTGGGAAGGCCTATTCCCCCTGGGGCCCCGCCCATGACTCCTGTCCCCCGTATCCACGGCCATAAAACCCCAGTTTTTTTTTGATATCTCTCCACCAGTGTTTTGGAAAAAAAAGGGGGGGAAAAACCCTATTTTTGATATATTCTATGTTTCCTATTAGCCCCAAATCTTTTATAAAGCCACTGGTGGGGAAAGTTAAATAAAGATACCCGGTTTTTTGAAAATGTGTTTTTAACTTTAAAGTTTGGGTAGCTTGGCGGGGTATTGGAAAAGTTGTAGACCTTCTGCAGTGTTCTATGTTCTTTTTGGGGGTTTAGCGATGAAGAAGTTTCCTTTGTGTCGGTTTTTTATACCATTTTTACCATGTTCTAAAATATATGGAGTTGCTCTTTTTAAAAAATTTAAATACAATTTAAAAAGTCCTGTGGAACAAAATAATCCATCAGATTAAACGAAATTTTTCCAAAAAGGGAGCCCAATACCCACTTGCAAAAAAAATTTTTATTTTTCTTTTAATTTTCAGATCAAATTTGTCTTAGAATTACTTTAGAATTTCCTTTTTTTATTCCCCCTTTTTCTTTAAAAACCCCATTTTACTTTGGAGAAAGGTGGAACAATGTAGGGGAAAGATTTTATTGATGCAAATCGCCAGTTACCTAGAAAAAAATTATTAAAATGAAAAATTTTTGGGTTTCGAAACTTAACTTTTTGAAGCTACGCCCGATTGTCTGCAAGTTTCATTTATGGATCTTTACTGAAGGAAAAATTTTAACCTTGTTTCATTTTTCCCTTCCAATTTTGGGCATCTTTTTAGTCGACGACTTTTGTTATAGCTTGTTTGGCTCTGATCTCATTATTTATAGGCTTTTCTCTAGTACGGGGAAAGTAATACAGGTTAAAAATTTGTTTTCTGTTTTAAAAATTACATCATTTTCCGAGACGCCTATTCCTTTATGCTCTTTTTTCTAGTTTTCCAAAACCCCCGAACAGGAACTGTATAATTCTCGTTCTTT
>NC_069399.1:13764978-13789978 GCF_026875155.1 Cherax quadricarinatus | reverse complement strand
TTGGCTGTGGGAAAGCCCAAACGAAGCCGATGGATGGCGGTACACTGCGCTCTGGACCAGCTTCTATCATATGGAGGGGGTTCTCCCCGAGTCGCTGCTCGGTACCACTGTTGAGATGGGGTATCACCTAAGACCTCCCCATAAGTTTCGTGGCTCTGGCAGCCACAGTTTGGTCTGTCGTAGGCTGATTGGGACAGTAATCCCAACATGTGGATAGTCTGTTGCTGCCTTGGCTGCATCATCTGCCGCCTCATTTCCCAGGATGCCAGCATGGCTGGGGATCCAGTTCAATGTCGATCTATTACCCTGAACTTCTAAGGCTGTCATTATGCTCAGGATCGATGTGATGAGGTGAACATTATCCTGTGGTTGAGGAGGGGAGAGGGCATTGATTGCAGAGGTGGAATCAACATGTATGACAGGTCGGAGTCGATGTCGTAGGGCATGTGACAATGCCTGCTGAATCGCCACCAGCTCAGCTTGAATGATCGTGCAGTGGTCAGGGAGTCGCCAGCCTTGTGTGTGACCATTGTGGTACAGTCCAGCTGCTGCTCTCTTCCTGTCAGGGTCGACAGAACCATCTGTGAAATACACTGCACATGTGCCTCCCTCTGCCAGTGCCATGCTTGTCTCAGCATGATTGCTGAGGGTATCTTGACTGCAGAGACACTTAGAGATGGGTAGCTGTATGATGAAAACATCGGCTGGATCTGGGCGCCAGGGAGGTGGTGGATGGTACCCAGCAACAGGAAGGTCACAACTCTTCTCACAGAGCAGCTGTACAGGCAGCAGCTTCCGCCCAGCAGCACAAAACGAACGAATCCAGGAGTAGTCCGTGAAGAGTGTGGGATCTTGTGACATGGTTGTTAATATCCGTCTCCTTAGTGGGGTACCTTGCTGCCGGTGCAGAATCGTGGCCACTTTGCAGGCGTTTATGTATCTTACTCTGTCAGCCAGGGAAGGAAGCCGGGCCTCAGATCTGAGACAGGTAGAAAAACAATAAAGATGAAGTGACAGAATGGAGCCTTATATAGCGCCAAGAGGTGAGACGTAGGTCACTAGGAGAGGTAAGAACTCAGATGTTGGGAGGTCAGGTCCCTCTCAAATCCAGCCGTTCTCACTAGTAGAGGTTGTCGAAGTTGATTGTAGGTCTGTACCAAGATACCCTTGTGTTGCAGTGTCAGACAGATTGAACATTAAAATGGTATAAAATACCGACAGGTTGTTAGGTAAGACACATATGCAACAGTTAGGTATCTTTATTTCTAAACGTTTCGCCTACACAGTAGGCTTCTTCAGTCGAGTCCAGACTGAGGGACTGACCACCTCAAAAACTTTAAGGGTGATGGACTGATTACATCGTCTTCAAGTATCTTCTGCTTCTATCAACTTTTCTGTACTCGACTGAAGAAGCCTACTGTGTAGGCGAAACGTTTCGAAATAAAGATACCTAACTGTTGCATATGTGTCTTACCTAACAACCTGTCGGTATTTTATACCATTTTAATGTTCATGGAATAGGTAGTAAGTTACTAAATGCTGTAAAGAGTTTTTTTAAGGATAGTGAGGCTCAGGTTAGGGTGTGTAGAAGAGAGGGAGACTACTTCCCGGTAATAGTAGGTCTTGGACAGGGATGTGTAATGTCACCATGGTTGTTTAATTTATTTATAGATGGGGTTGTAAAAGAAGTAAATGCTAGGGTGTTAGGGAGAGGGGTGGGATTAAATTATGGAGAACCAAATACAAAATGGGGGCTGACACAGTTACTTTTTGCTGATGATACTGTGCTTATGGGAGATTCTACAGAAAAGTTGCATAGTGGACGAGTTTGGGAGGGTGTGTAAAGGTAGAAAGTTGAAAATGAACATAGATAAGAGTAAGGTGATGAGGGCATCAAATGATTTAGATAAAGAAAAATTGGATATCACATTGGAGAGAGGGTGTATGGAAGAAGTGAATATTTCAGACATTTGGGAGTTGACGCATCAGCGGATGGGTTTATGAAGGATAAGGTTCACCATAGAATTAATGAAGGAAAAAAAGGTGAGTGGTGCATTTAGGTATTTGTGGAAACAAAAAAACGCTATCTATGGAGGCAAAGAAGGGTATGTATAAAGTATAGTAGTACCAACTCTCTTATATGGATGTGAAGCTTGGGTTGTAAATGCTGCAGCGAGGAGTAGGTTGGAGGCAGTGGAGATGTCTGTCTAAGGGCAATGTGTGGTGTAAATATTATACAGAAAATTCAGAGTGTCGAAATTTGGAGAAGGTGTGGAGTTAATATAAGTATTAGTCAGAGGGCTGAAGAGGGAGTTGAGGTGGTTTGGTCATTTAGAGAGAATGGAACAAAGTAGAATGACATGGAGAGCGTATAAATCTGTAGGGGAGATAGGTGGGGTAGGGGTCGTCCTCGAAAAGGTTGAAGGGAGGGGGTAAAAGAGATTGTGGGCTTGGGGCTTGGACTTCCAGCAAGCGTGCGTGAGCGTGTTAGATACGAGTGAATGGAGACAAATGTTTTTGGGACCTGATGAAACTGTTGGAGTGTGAGCAGGGTAATATTTAGTAAAGGGATTCAAGGAAACTGGTTATTTTTATATAGCAGGATTTAAGTAATGGAAATGGGAAGTACAATGCCTGCACTTTTAAAGGAGGGGTTTGGGATATTGGCAGTTTGGAGGAATGTGTTATATATCTTTATATAGCTTTTAAACTGTTGTATCTAGGCGCCACTGCAAAAACAGTGATTATGTACGAGCCAGGTGAAAAGGTTGAATGATGATGAAAGTATTTTCTTTTTGGGATTTTCTGTCTTTTTGAGTCACCCTGCCTCGGTGGGAGACGGCCGACTTGTTGATATATATATATATATATATATATAATTATATATATATATATATATATATATTATATATATATATATATATATATATATATATATATATATATAAATATATATATATATATATATATATATATATATATATATATATATATATATTAATATATATATATATTATATATATATATATATATGTATAGAGAGAGAGAGAGAGAGAGAGAGAGAAATAAATAAATAAATAAATAAACAAATATATTTATATCAATAACAAATTCTGGCTAGCCAGGGGATCGAGCCCATGTTATTTTAGCCCGCCTAGTGGGAAAAGCGAAAATTCACGACGCCCTAAACCACTGGACCACACTCCTGCAAGGAAGGTGAGCCTATCGAGCTAGGTTTGCTTCATGTTACGAGGACATACGATGGTGTGGGTGTCAAAGAGTTAATTTCATGCTGCTCCCCGTTTGGTGTACTAGCCTTCACAAACAAACACTGCTTGTGAAGGCTGCTACACCAAACAGGGAGTAGAATAAAATTAGCCCTGAGGCACCCACACCATCGTATGTCCTAGCAACATGAAGCAAGCCTAGTTCGATGATCGAAAGAGGACTGGGTAATACCAAGACCAGGCCATGATTTAACAAAAATCCTAACTTCTCATTTTACTCAGCTTGCGTTATTTATTTTGGTTTGTTGTCATAGAACAGAATTTACATTTACTGAAAAGAATAAGTTGCTACATTAATGAGTAAAGAGAATGGAAGTGTCAAGTAAATGTTGTACTAGGGGGCTGGGATACAGTTTCATCCTGTTGTCTTGTATCCATATTTTTATTATGTTGATCTTAAATTCTCTTACTTTACTAGCATTTCTCAAACTGTCACCCTAACTAGTTATGTAAAAGTATTCCATCTTTTATATTGCAATCCCTGAATTAAAACAACTGTGTCCCTCTCACCCCATGATTAACACTTTAACCCTTCACCAATTCCTCTCTGTAAATTAAGCAATAATTCTCTATCATAACAAGTGCCACCCTCTTCTCTAATATAAACAGTAACTCTTGCACTATTAGATTATTGGTTGTTTCCTCTGACCTAGAACATTATAGTATATTTCGATTCGCTGTAATTTAAACAGGTTGGTATTACACATGTGTTCCCTTTATGTTGTAAAGATTTTGGATAGTACATGTACGTAGTGTATTGGAGCACTCATCATTGTGTGAATATAAGGTGAATGAAAGGGTAGTGTGTGTGAGAATAACTGTTCGTTATTGTTGAGAGTGTCTTCAAAGATGTTATAGAAAGCACATACTACGTGGTGTTACTAAGGTATGCCATATGACCGTTTAGAATATGCTGTGATACAAAGTCCGGTTACCTGGTTACCTGGAGGTTATTCCGGGGATCAACGCCCCCGCGGCCCGGTCCATGACCAGGCCTCCCGATGGATCAGGGCCTGATCAACTAGGCTGTTACTGCTGGCCGCACGCAGTCCAACGTACGAGCCACAGCCCGGCTGATCCGGCACTGACTTTAGGTATCTGTCCAGCTCTCTCTTGAAGGCAGCCAGGGGTTTATTGGCAATTCCCCTAATGCTTGATGGGAGGCTGTTGAACAGTTTTGGGCCCCGGACACTTATGGTGTTTTCTCTTAGTGTACCAATGGCGCCCCTACTTTTTATTGGGGGCATTTTGCATCGCCTGCCCAGTCTTTTACTTTCGTAGGGAGTGATTTCTGTGTGCAGATTTGGGACCATTCCTTCCAAGATTTTCCAAGTGTAGATTATGATATATCTCTCCCTCCTGCGTTCCAACGAGTACAAGTCAAGTGCTTCCAAGCGTTCCCAGTAGTTTCCCGGGGTTTCCCTTCTTGTAGGAAGCATTTTGTAAGACACAATTTCTGTATATCTGAAGGTCCGGAAGTGTAAATAGCTGTAATGAGTAACGTGGTACAGTTTAGTATTATGCGAGATTGTATTTTGGCAATAAGGCCTAATATATAATGTTTCAGCGGCCTGGTTAAGATTATTTAGTACATGTCGTGTGACACTGTATGTGAGGGTAGTGTTATATATTTTAAGTACACGCTGTTGGTTTCCCTTTGCTATTTTAATGTTTAAAGTCACATGTAAGAGTATATGTAAGGTAATATAAAAATGTATATTGATTTTGTGTAAATACATAATTTTAGATGACTTTGTTGGAGCAGGTATGCATATGAGTTCAAGTAGCGGTGTATGTCATGTATTAATACTGCTATAGTGTATATAGTGTATGAAGAAGTCTTGGGTGGATTGTACCCGTGTTGAGATATAGAGTATATTATCCTTGTATGCTAGGCAAAGTTTTCATTAATTGTTATTTAGAGCAAGTAGTATCCTGCGCTCTTATAGTATGTTATTGTTTTTGTGGTATTTGATGAGGGGTGGGAGGGTACCTTTTTACTTCCAGAGCACATGTGTACGACTTTATAAATGTACCTTTGGTGAGGGGTGGATGTATTGGTTTTAATGGTATGTGGTGAGGTTTTTACCTTTAAGAATTTTGTATATAAAACTTGGCATAAGATGTATAAGTGTGCTAAAGTAGATTATCTGGATATGTTCTTGGTACACCTGTGTGAAGTGTTCCTTTTTCTTTTTGGATTGTGTATACGTTAGTTGTACTTTAATTTTGTTGTTACATATTGATTGATTTAGTGACATGTTTGCTTCCATGTATAATGTATACTGTATTTTAAATAAAATATAAAAAAAAATTAAACAGGTTTTTCCTCACCTAACTATATCCACAATCATTAATTAGGCACGACATTTGTCTCACAGTACGGAGTGCCCTTTTTTTTGGCTTAAAACTCTGAATAACATAGTACCTGCTACTGGAATATGTGTTATATTACGGTGTTAATGAACTGTCTCACTATTTCCATGAATACTAATCTTATTTTAACAATAACTTGAACGTTCATCTCTTGTGTTTTTACATTTGCTTTTCCTTATTACTGTTATGTATTTCTTAATCAGTCATATTGATCAGACTCATACAGAGCAAATTCATACTGACGAATCCTACTGATGAGAGACAGTGACTATACTGTGGATAAAGTTTATGTAACAAGTTTGGGGTACACTCCTCTCATATGATGGAAAAACTCGTGGGTGCGAGTTATCTGGCAGGACAGCTCTCTACCTCCCTCCCAAGTGGAGGGAACAATGGCAGGGCCTACTGGCTCATACTAGGCCGGTTTCTCTCAAATTCAAACTCCAAACTAGCCGGTAGTTTTGCAACCTCGTCAAGTTCCACAATTATCTGCTACCCCATTTTAAATCTACACTGTAATCATGAAGACCAAACACCGAGCTAATATTAGTAGACCCTAGATTATAAATCATAAATCAATAATAATGAATGCTAGAATAAAAAGTTTTATGACAATCAGAAATGTAAACCATTTCTTTTAGTCAGCTGCAGTTGGTCTTTGTACCCAAGGTGAACAGTCTGTAGGTTTGGTATTTAAGAATGCATATTGGGATGAGGGCAGGTAGACAATGAGATCACGTAACTCCTGTGTTGTTACGTGGGTGGTGCTTTGTCTGGTTGAGTATCAGGTATACTAATGTTTTTTAAATTTTGTAGTTTCCAGTATTAGGTTTTATGGTGTCGGTGACGGAGATTAGCGAGGCTTTAAGACATCGTCGGCATCGAAGATCATGTTCAGTGAGGACGAGCTGTGCAGCTTCCCAATTTATCAAATATCCCGTGGAGTCCCTGTGTAGGACACAGACTTACCCCAAATCGTCTCTGTTGCCGGAATTTCGATGTTCGTTCAGACGGATCGAAAGATTTCTGCCTGTAACTCCTACATATTTGCCGGGACAGTATTGACAGGTCATGGTGTACACGTCCACTTCGGAAGTTAGAGGTGGTGAGCTACGTTTCATAGTGAAGTCTTTGTTAGATGATGTGTTTATGGTGGAAACATTTATGTTGGTCTTACTTGGCGAGTATTCTTGGCAACATTACCAAATGGGAGCACTATGAACTGCTTAGAGGACTGTTCCATGGAAGATTCGTTGAGGATAGCTTGTGTCTCGAGTTCGTAATCCCGGATGAAGAAAGAAGGAAACTAAAGACGTGTGAAGGCTTGTGTTATGTAGATGCATTCCTCTTCAAGGAAATAAGGACTGGAGATACGAAGAGCTCTCAAGAAGTCAATAAGGACATAGCTATTAGCACGGTTATCCTGGTAAGAATAGAAGTGTATAATATCGTCCTTGTTGGCAGGTTTTATCTACACTCTGAAGAGAGGTTTGTCATTGTCTGGAGACTTGCACAAGAGGAAGTCGAGGAAAGGAAGTGTGCCATCATTTTCGAGGTCTAGTGTAAACGTTATTGATGGCTCGACAGCCGTGACCTTATTGAGGAGGGCCTAGATATCGAAACGTCTGGGTTAGAAAACCAGGAAATCGTCGACGTACCTTTGACAGGAATTGATACTGGGAATAAGGGTGTTGAATTTCTCGGTCTCCAGGTTCTCCATATAAAGGATAGCGAGCAAAGCACTGAGCTGGCTGCCCATTGCCATTCCAAAGCTTTGTTTGTAGCAGGTTAAAATGATCACAGAGATCAACTAGATTGATGAAAACTAGAAGTGGTAATGGGAGGTCGTGGTTATTGGTGAGCCTCTGTCCCAAAATATTTATTACAGCATCAATAAGAACTTTGCAAAAGAGGGCTGTGATGTCGAAGGAAGCCATGCTTCTGTTTTTGGCATTCAGGTTTGCAATGCGAGTGGTTCAAATTGGCCTGACTGATGGTGCCTAGAGGTGCTAAGAGGTATTTGTCAAGCTGGCCAGCTAATCTGTGTGGTGCGCTCCCTATGCCCTAAGAGATAGAATGCAACATTCCCCTGATGAAAAGCAGGGGCGCCACGAGTACAGTGAGACGACACAATAAGTGTCCGGGGCCCAAGACTGTTCAATTGCCTCCCAGCATACATAAAGAGGATTACCAATAGACCATTGGTTGTCTTCAAGAAGGCACTGGACAGTCACCTAAAGTTAGTACCTGACCAACCGGGCTGTGGTTCGTACGTCAGCTTGCGTGCGGCCAGCAGTAACAGCTTGGTTGTTCAGACCCTGATCGACCATGAGGCCTGGTCTCAGACCGGGCCGCGAGAGCGTTGACCCCCGAAACCATCTCCAGGTAAATTCCAGGTAAACGTAGTGGGACGCCAGGCTTGTGTGTCTTAGGAAGGTCATGAAGGTATGGCGTTGTTGGTTAACCTGGTACAAAAATTAAGTAATTTCTTGCCTTCGTCCGATTCTCGGAGAATGTTATTGGCTTTTTGATGAAACGTTTGGATGCTTTGAAGTAACAGTGATTTTGAAAGAGGCTGGTATGTGTTGGCATCACTGAGGGGGTTCAGAACTTTATTGATGTAGTCGACAGTTTTGAGTAACACCACACCTTTGTCAGAGGTGGTAATGATATCATCATGGTTAGCCAAACCTCTGGAAATGACCGGTTTTGAAGTTTCAGTAACTGGAGCAGTGATAATTCCTAGTACGAAATTTTTTTTAAGCTCGGAGTCCCCAAAATTTTGGTTCTTTGTGACTATGTCCAGCAGATGGTGTTTCTTGTTCATGCTGGTATTATACTTGAGTCCCAGGCTGAGGGCTTCTGTCTCGGAGGTTGGTTAGTGTGAAGGAAGATATGTTATTCACAATTTCTGGTGATCCCATTTCGCTCCATTTGCTGTGGGAATTCAGTTCTTGTAGCTTTCGTAATAGCATTAGTTTTTTTTTTTGTGTGTGTGTGTGGATGTTGGCAGTGGTAACTTGGCCGAGTGTATATTCTGCAGTTCGTCTGTCAGGAGTGGGAAGCGAAGCGTGAATCTGAGCAGTACGTAACGAGTGCTCCTTCTGAGCATATCGCAGTTCATCGGCTTTTTTTTCTAAGGTAGGCATAAACAATTGGAGAGAAAAGGTGTTCGGATGTGGTGAGTTGTTCAGGAGTGGACCACCATCTCAGCAAAGCAGTCTTTCAGGAAGATTAAGTACTCATTTATATACTCAGCCAAACTACCATTCCAAACATCCAACAGAAAATGGAAGACATTACGAAAACTACAAGACTCTTGCTCCTACAGCAAATGGAGGGAAATGGGACGCTTAGAAGTCATAAATAACTCATCACGGTTGTAGGCATATTTTGTGCTCCTTGGTTCTACTGTGCAGAGACCTCGCTGTTTCCCCAAGAAACATTTTGTCACACTACCCAATGGTATTGTGTATACTTTTGTGTTCGTGCCAGCGTCATTCTTGGGATTTTGCACTAGGGTTCTAATAGCGGTTGAAGAGCCGGTGGATATTTTAACATGTTTGTTGTTACATATTTTAGAAACGTTAGTTGCAACGTTGCTGACAGGTAAATCGATGTAACTTGGAGGGTTTCCATCAACTGGATTGAAATTAGTCTTGTTAAGGACGCATGTCACACGTTTCCTGGAATCAGTTAATAAGTGCAGGAAAAGTGATGCGAATTGAATGAATGTGAGATATATGTGCATTCTTTCTCAAGGAACTGCAGACCGGAAATTCTGTAAGCTCTCAGTAGGATGCCTATAACTACTACTTTTTTTTAGGTCTGGTGTCATGGTGAGAGAAGAAATGTAGAAGACCGTTCTCGAAGGCTCTTCCTCTAGAATAAATATAATTGTAGGTTCCATATTGTTGATGGTGTTGAGTTTGCCACGCACTTCTAGACTTTTGGGTACAATAACCAAAATATCATCCACTAACCACACCCATGTAACTGATCTAGGGATGATAATTAAGATCCATCTGGATTCTGTGTCCTCCATACATAAATTGTCTAGGACTGCACTATGCTGAGAGCCCATGGCTAGCCCAATATACTTTTTATATTTGTTGTATTCAAATCTATAACGAACACATAGTTCAACGATGCTCACAAAATCTTGTCAGGGTACAAGAAACTCTTTATCATCATTAATCACCCTGTGAAGAAGATAACTGTTATTATCAACTTGAACATTTATAAATAAGGCAGTGAAGTCGAAAATTGCAGGTTTTTTTATCAATCATGTCTAGATCTCTCACATGGTTAAAATCACCCAAATGAGTTAGGTGAGCGTGACTAATCGTACCCAGAAGTTATGGTAAATATTTCGCCAACACTCCTGTTAGCTTGTGCAGGGTGCTGCCATCATCTGGTTTGTGGATCTTTGGTAATCCATAAACCTCGTTGATCTGTGGTTAACAGGGACAACGTGCAAGAGTTTTTTACCTTCTGATAGTCTGAGTATGCTGTGGATCTCACTAAGAAAGGAATCGGTTTCTTTCTTCCAAGTATGATCTGGGATGGAAGTGTATGTGTTGGTGTAGTTTAGTAAATCTTGCATCTAAGTCTGTACGGTTGATGATAGCCATTCCTACTTCTTTGTCCGCTGTGGTGATGAGAATATCGTTATTGGTGTGCTGCCCAGACAACTTTTTTCCTAGTAGGGAAATTAGATCTAACAAAAATGATCCCAAATGGTTAAACAATAGATTAAAACATCTCATTGGTCAAAAGAGAGGCATAAAAAGGCGTACCAAACTGAGGGGAAGAACAGTTAAGAAATCAATATATTCAATTAAAGAGAGAAATAAAAAAAATAAGAAAAGCTAAAGCTGCAAGGGATTCGAAGACTAACCCAAGAGGGTTCTTTCAGGTATATAAAAGTAAGATTAGGAACAAAATAGGCCCACTTAAGAGAAACTTAGGTCAGATCAGTAACAATGATACGGATATGTGTCAACTTTTCAACACCTAGTTCCTCTCAGTTTTTACTCAGGAAGATACTAGCGAAATTCCAGAAGTAATAAAGTACGTTGAACAGGACTATAAAAACTATTCACGAATGAGGTAACTAGTGACATGGTCCTCAGACAATTAGAGAAATTAAAACCTAACAAATCCCATGGCCTGATGAACTGTTTGCAAGAGTTTTTAAGGAATGTAAAGAGGAACTTTACATTGGCTAATCTTCTCAATACATCACTACAAACTGGCATAATGCCAGACAAGTGGAAAATGGCTAATGTAACATCTATTTACAAGGCAGGTGACAGGTCCTTAGCTTCGAACTATAGACTAATAAGCCTTAGATCCATAGTGCGAAAATTTATGGAATCAACAATTGCCGAGGCAATTCGTAGCCTTCTTGAAAGGCATGTATTGATTAATGAATATCACCAGGATTTTACATAGGGGTGTTCCTGTCTTACGAATTTACTAACTTTTTCACAAAGGTATTTGAGGAGGTAGATCATAGTATTGAATATGATATTGTGTATATGGACTTCAGTAAGGTTTTCGATAGAGTTCTATATCAGAGGCAACTGAGGAAACTTAAGCCACACGGAAGAGGAGGAAAAAAAATTCCTGGATAGAGACATGGTTGACAAATAGGCAGCAGAGAGTTTGCATAAATGGGGAGAAATCAGAATGGGGGCACATCGCAAGCGGTGTTCCACAGGGGTCAGTGCTAGGCCCTTTGTTGTTCACAGTTTACATAAATGACATAGATGAGGGAATAAATAGCGATATAAGCAAATTTGCTGATGACAGCAAGAGATCATCCAATTCATTCTAATGAGGACATTAGTGCACCCCAGGATGATTTCAATAGACTGAACGAGTGGTCGGAGAAGTGGCAGATGCAGTTTAATATAGACAAATGTAAAGTTTCAAATGTTGGACAGGACAATAGCCATGCCACATATAAACTAAATAATGTAGATCTTAATATTACCTATTATGAGAAGGGTTTAGGAGTTCTGGTTAGCAGCAACCAGAAACCAAGATAACAGTGCACAAGGGTTTGCAATAAAGCTAACAGAATCTTTGGCTTCACATCAAGAAGTATAAATAATAGAAGTTCTAACGTTGTTCTTCAACTCTATATGTCTATGGTAAGCACTCGTTTAGAATATGCTGCACAGTTCTGGTCACTGTAATACAGAATGGATATAAATGCATTGAAAAATGTAAAAAGCAGGATGACAAAGTTGATCCCACGTATCAGAAATATTTCCTATGAGGATAGACTGAGGGCCTTGATTCTGCACTCTCTAGAAAGGCATAGAATTAGGGAGGATATGATTGAGGTGTATAAATGG
Source organism: Cherax quadricarinatus (assembly GCF_026875155.1). NCBI lineage: Eukaryota > Metazoa > Arthropoda > Malacostraca > Decapoda > Parastacidae > Cherax > Cherax quadricarinatus. The sequence continues at coordinate 13,777,947 of NC_069399.1, read as the reverse complement.
AAAACAGGAATTAATAAAGGGGTTGTAAATAGCGTGCTGAAAATATCTATCCTAGACAGGACACACAGCAATGGATTTAAGATGGAAAAATCAGATTCAGGAAGGATATAGGAAAGCACTGGTTTGGTAACAGAGTTGTGGATGAGTGGAACAAACTCCCGAGTACCGTCATAGAAGCTAAGACGTTGTGTAGTTTTAAAGAAAGGTTGGATAAATACATGAGTGGGTGTGAGTTGGACCTGATCAGCTTGTGTTAGTAGGTCAGTTGCCATGTTCCTTGCTTAGTGAATGAGACCTGACCTGACTACATTAAGGCTTTGGCTTAAGCCGGTGGGTGAACTGGACCTGCCTCACATGGGCCACTAGGCCTTCTGCAGTGTTCCATCTTTCTTACGTTCTTATGTTTTTAAGTTTTTTGTTTCTTGGATATAGTGGCGAGTAGGTTCCGAAGTGGCTGCTGCAATAAGTTCTTGTATAAAACAATTCTCAATTTCAGAGTCGCCGAAATCGTTGCTCTTGATCACGATATCCAACTCGTATTTAGGATTCCGTATACCACTGTCTTTTTTCACTTCTTGTCGGCATCATTCAATTTTTCATATCTCACCCGATTTTTCACATTACTCTGCTTGATATAAATTATCTTGCCCCTCTCTTCCCAGGAGCATCTGTTTGTGACTTGATGAAATACACTGAGTGGGAGAAATGTGTACGAATGGTATATAATACCGACAAGATGAGATTAAGACACATATGCAACATCTGGGTATCTTTATTGTAGACGTTTCGCCATCCAGTGGCTTTATCAATACAAATTCTAGGACATAACTTGAAGACAGTAGAACGAATGGTACGAATGGTATTATATACCATTCGTACACAACTTGTCAGACACTGCAACATCATGGAATCTTAATTCTGAGGACATGTACATAACCTTCACGGCTACGACAATTACTACTACAACTAACCCATCTCTTTGGGAAGGACCTACTTCCACTGGGGAATCCCGCCTACCAGTGAATATGCCCTCGTCTGCTACACCTGACGTTACTATATAAGCGCCAGGATCCTGTCTTCTGCTTCAGAATCTCCACGACTATGGTGCTCTTCGTACCTACTCCTAGGTTGAGGGACTGATTACCTCATCTTCTGTACATAGTTCTACTGTCTTCAAGTTATGTCCTAGAATTTGTATTGATAAAGCCACTGGATGGCGAAACGTCTACAATAAAGATACCCAGATGTTGCATATGTGTCTTAACCAGTGGGAGAAATGTTGTTTATGAAGGGTTGCATTGTACTGTGTTAGTGTTTCTTTTTATTCACTGAAAATAGTTTAATAATAATGTTTAATTGCTTAAACATTATTATTAATAACTAATATACACTAGTGAACAGTAATCAATTTGGATCGAAAGTTACAGCATGTTGGCACATCCACTAGATCTAAGAAGAAATATGTTTAGCGAAAACATGTTTAATGACAGTAGTGAACAAAGTAAAACAATGATAGTGTGTGTTCCCTGGAGGTATATGTGCCTAAGTCGCTATAAATAACGATAAGAGAGACGGCAATTCTCGTAAAGATAAGAGAAGACTGGGTGTCTCCCCCGGCCCAAGTGACTTGTAAACACAAACTACCACGCTGTTATATCGTCCACGAAGCAATAATATTATGTCTCCTTCTCTTAACATAATGTTCCACACACTCACAATAACATTACACTTCCACATACACTTAATATGTATCACCCTCGTACACAAACCTGTAGCGTATCACATAAGGAAAGAGGAACACTACTGTAGGTCCACTGGCTTATGCTACGCAAGTTCTACTCAAACCCAAACCCACATTATTATAATACAATCACCGTTATCACGAATTTATCGCACTCTTACCAAAGATTTTATCTTCTATCAAACAATGCAAACTTTTTCTCACCAACGATTGAAACTTCCTCTTCAACTAACAAGCAATGGCTGTTCTCACTCTCCTATAAAATACATCGCACCGTACACTGTCCATCAAAATATCATATTGTATGTATTATATCATTATCACTCATATAAGTTTGGCCCAGTCTGTGTAACTGCTACTACCCTTACATTCTCATCAAGTGAAATACATTCTCACTGGGTAAGAATGTATGTTACCACCACAGTTAATTCTTGAGGACGAAATTGTAACCAACGCCCAGATGCAATTCTCACCACCGACCCCACGAGGATGTAACTTTCATCAACGCCCTAGAGTGATGTAATTGTTGGCAACACCCCGGGAAAAAGTAACTGTTACCCACTCTACGTGATGATGTAATTGTTACAAAAATCCTTTGGATGATGTAACTATTTCCCGAAATAAAACATTGTAATTGTAACTAAGGATCTAGGATTATGTTGATGTTACCAACTTCCTGGAATTGTGCAATTGTTACCATCACCCACTGAGGATGTAACTGTTACCACCACCCACTTAGGATGTTACTGTTACCACCACCCACTGAGGATGTAACTGTTACCATCACCCACTGAGGATGTAACTGTTACCACCACCCACTGAGGATGTTACTGTTACCAGATTCACTGGAGGATGTAATTCTTCTTCCACCCAGGGAGGAAGAAACTGTTACCACCACCAACCAGGAAGGAAGAAACTATTATCACCACCACCCAGGGAGAGAGAAACTGTTACCACCACCATCCACGGAGAAAGAAACTGTTACCACCACCATCCACGGAGAAAGAAACTGTTACCACCACCATCCATGGAGAAAGAAACTGTTACCACCACCACCATCCTGGAAAGAAAAAACTGTTACCACCACCCAGGGAGGAGGGAACTGTTACCACCGCCACCTGGAAGGAAGAAACTGTTACCACCACCCAGGGAGGAGGGAACTGTTGCAGCCACCATGGAAAGAAAGAACTGTTACCACCAGCCAGGGAAGAGGGAACTGTTACCACCACCCAGGGAGGAGGGAACTGTTACCACCACCCAGAGAGGAGAGAACTGTTACCACCAACCAGGGAAGAGGGAACTATTACCACCACCCAGGGAGGAGGGAACTATTACCATCACCCATAGAGGAGGGAACTGTTACCACCACCCAGAGAGGAGGGAACTGTTACCAATAAACAAGGAGGAAGGAATCGTTACCACCATCCAGAGAGGAGGGAATAGCCTTTACGTCACATGAGGAGGTAGTTATTACCACCACACTGAGTGGAATGGTAGACATAATATAGGAACATTGGCGTCATGGTTGTGGTCACTAGCAGCGGACATTCGCGTGATACTTCTCGTGAAATGGGTTACCTATATAGTGAATTTTTGTACTTTTACTTTAAACATAATATACAAAAACATTAGGTGCACTTTCGGTGAAAAAAATATTTAAAGTACATGGACAGTCCAAAGATAAATCAATGCTTGAAATTCATTGTCTTTACTCGGGAACGTTTTGTTAAATGTAAAAAAAAAAAATTAAATATTTTCCACTAAATTTTGAAGAAAAAGAAGAAAATATCTTTCTTTCGATGTTAACAAGAAAATATCTTTCTTTCGATGTTAAGAAGAAAATATCTTTCTTTCGATGTTAAGAAGAAAATATCTTTCTTTCGATGTTAAGAAGAAAATATCTTTCTTTCGATGTTAAGAAGAAAATATCTTTCTTTCGATGTTAAGAAGAAAATATCTTTCTTTCGATGTTAAGAAGAAAATATCTTTCTTTCGATGTTAAGAAGAAAATATCTTTCTTTCGATGTTAAGAAGAAAATATCTTTCTTTCGATGTTAAGAAGAAAATATCTTTCTTTCGATGTTAAGAAGAAAATATCTTTCTTTCGATGTTAAGAAGAAAATATCTTTCTTTCGATGTTAAGAAGAAAATATCTTTCTTTCGATGTTAAGAAGAAAATATCTTTCTTTCGATGTTAAGAAGAAAATATCTTTCTTTCGATGTTAAGAAGAAAATATCTTTCTTTCGATGTTAAGAAGAAAATATCTTTCTTTCGATGTTAAGAAGAAAATATCTTTCTTTCGATGTTAAGAAGAAAATATCTTTCTTTCTATGTTAAAGAGTTTTTATATCTTGAGATGCTGGGATATTGTGTGACCAGAGCGCAGCAACTACGCACACACTTTCTCAGGTGTGCAGGCCGCTCGTGCTTCTTGCAATAAATTTGAAAACGGCAACCATATGACAGAAATTAGCACCTTCTGCACTTTGTGCAATGACGCGAATTCTCATCGTCTGCACTTTGAGGGTTATATGAGATAATATAAGAACATATGTGAAAGCCACAGTGAAATCAGGCTTATCAGTGCAAAATAAAATAAAGTCAGTGACACCTTTAAATTAGTTAAGTATTGTATTATAAAGTCATTGAAAGTTTTAACATAAATTGCAATATGGGAGAACTAGTCACTGTTGCTCATGTATAAGGCTCAAACCAGATGAGAAAAGACAAAACACTCTCAATGCCAGAAACTTATTGTGAGTCAGTCTAAATTATCATTTGTACTATTATCATGTTTCCTCATAATTTATGTAAAATAAAATACAGTAGTATAATTAATTGGCCCAACTAAACAAGAGTATTATAAAAAAAATTAATCCTTATTATAAACAAGTGCAATAAGCCATTTCCAGATAACGCAACTGATAATGCACATAATATATGTACAAGTATTTTTAAAGAAATAAAAACTTAAAATTAGAATACACACATAAATTGATCAGCTAATGACTCTAGAAACCGGGGTCGTTATGTGATTATATTGCTGCCTTAAGTTACAGGCCCGGTGGCCTGGTGGCTAAAGCTCCCGCTTCACACACGGAGGGCCCGGGTTCGATTCCCGGCGGGTGGAAACATTTCGACACGTTTCCTTACACCTATTGTCCTGTTAACCTAGCAGCAAATAGGTACCTGGGTGTTAGTCGACTGGTGTGGGTCGCATCCTGGGGGACAAGATTAAGGACCCTAATGGAAATAAGTTAGACAGTCCTCGATGACGCACTAACTTTCTTAGGTTATCCTGGGTGGCTAACCCTCCTGAGTTAAAAATCCGAACGAAATCTTATCTTATCTTAACTCTCAAGAGTGTGTACAAACTGGACAGCCATTTTAGCTTGCCAAACATGCCAGTGCAACTCACTTCACGACTTTTACCAATGTTGGAAAAAAAAGAAAATCGGACGATGACAAATTAATGAATATATACAAGGTGAAAAAGAAATGACATCCATACAACATAAAAGTAAGAGACAATTTCAAGTATAAATTAGGAGGTACATAACACAATAGTGAAAACAATAACAACACGCAGAGTCTATATATGTTGCCAAATAAGATCTGTTATTCTTACTATTTTTTTTTTAAATAAAATTTTTGTAAAGTGAATTAAAAAGTGTAACATAGCGCTGCAAGTGGCAATGCTGATTGAGAATTTTCTCCTACCACCCCCTATATTTTATATATATTCTATTTAAAGACAAAATACATTGACAAAACATTCACAAAAATACGACAGAAAGTAAAACAACATAGGTAACTCAGAGCTACATCTCGAATACCTCGTCCAGCAATGAAAGCAGCGCCATAGGAGAACTTGATGGTCAGGTTACAGTGACGACAACTTACCCCCCATAAGAATCATCATAAACTTAATATAGATCAGAGGATGTAGCACATTATGGTAATTCTACATTTCAAAATGAAATCCTTTGCTAAACTTCGCAGTTATCCTGATACTAGAAAGTCACTAGAGATTAGTTACATACTTGATCCCATAAAGAATAAATTTGCAAAACCTCTGTAACTCACGGCCGGATTAAAGGGAGAGCTACCGGGGCTACACTCCCGGGGGCCCCCAAAGAAAAGGGGTCCCCAAAGAAAAGGGGCCACCAAAGAAAAGGGGCCCCCAAAGAAAAGGGGTCCCCAAAGAAAAGGGGTCCCCAAAAGAAGAGTTATAAAAAATAAAAAAATATTAAAGAAAAAAACTAAAAATAATTATTATGCAAACACACACACAAACACACACACACACACACACACACATACACAACCACACACACACACACACACACACACACACACACACACACACACACACACACACACACACACATTGTAAAATTATAACCCTAAAAAACACATACACATTTTAACAATGAACACAATCATTCCGCGGTGAGTACATACACACACACACACACAAACACACACACACAAACACACACACAACACACACACACACACACACACACACACACACACACACACACACACACACACACATTGTAAAATTATAACCCTAAAAAACACATACACATTTTAACAATGAACACAATCATTCCGCGGTTTTCGGCTAGTTTTTGGCACTAATTCCACCCGAAATTCTCTGATTTGGTTGGCAACACTGGTTCAGACCCGTGTTCGAATCGATTCTGAAGCTGAAAATATTCACTCAGTGTGACTTTGTCAATGGTCCAAGTCGGACCGAAACGTCGTCGTAAGCTTCTCTCTTTTATGTGCGGGTTATTTGTGTATATTCACTCAAAATATAGAGAGTTTGTGCGATAATTGATCAGAATTGATAGTAGTGCACGTTCTACAAGATCCGAAAATGGTTCTCAGTACTGCAATAAAAGCACTTAAATCTTTGAAAACATTTATTGAAACAAAGAGAGAGACATTCGATGGAACAAAAGAATATACAGAAGTTCGACATCGTGTGAGAAATGTTCGTTTTAACCCAATGGATTAATGGTAAAGCAGAAAATACCCAGACGACTCCCAGGTCAAAGTTCTGTACGGAATGGTTCATTCCAGTTATTGACCAATTTATTGAATCTCTAAGTGACAGGATAGCTGTTTATGATACTGTGTGCGAGCGTTTTGGATTCCTCAGTCATATAGAAGATAAGAATACCAGTGAACTCAGTGAAGCTGCAGCCAGTCTTTTCAATATCTGTAACACAGACCTAGAACCCATTTTGTTGCCTTTGTAAAATTTAACAAGCAAGACTACAATGACAGTTTACCTGGAGTTTACCTGGAGAGGGTTTCGGGGATCAACGCCCCTGCGGCCCGGTCTGAGACTAGGCCTCGTGGTGGATCAGGGTCTCATGGACCAGGTTGTTACTGCTGGCCGTACGCAAGCTGACGTACGAACCACAGCCCGGTTGGTCAGGTACTGACTTTAGGTGCCTGTCCAGTGCCTTCACGACAGCCAGGGGCCTATTGGTAATCCCCCTTATGTGTTGTCTCTCGGTGTACTCGTGGCGCCCCTGTTTTTCATCGGGTGAATGTTGCATCTCCTGCCGAGTCTTTTTCTTTCACAGGGAGTGATTTTCGTGTGAAGGTTTGGTACCAATCCTTCCAGGATCTTCCAAGTGCATATTGTCATGTATCTCCCTCGCCTGCGTTCGAGGGAATACAGATCAAGGACCTTCAACCATTCCCAGTAGTTTAGGTGCCTTATCGTACTTATATATGCCATGAAAGTTCTTTGTACACTCTCCAAGTCTGCAATATCGCCAGCCTTGAAGGGGCCATTAGTGTACAGCAGTATTCCAGCCTTGAGAGCACAAGCGATTTGAAGAGAATCATCATGGGCTTGGCGTCCCTAGTTTTGAAGCTTCTCATTATCCATCCTATCATTTTCCAAGCTGGTGAGGTTCATACATTGTTGTGGTGATAAATTAGATACATGTGCAACTCTTGGGTATCTTTATTGAGGAAACGTTTCACCACACAATGGCTTCATCAGTCCATACAAAGGAGAAACGTGAGGAACAGGAGGAGAATGAGGTGATCAGTCCTTCAACCATTGGTTGATGTGGTCACTCCATCAATCTTGAATAGAATACAGTATATATGCGGAGAAGCAGCTTATATACCGTAGGCAGGAGAGGTGCAGCAGTCGTAGGTGGTGTCACATTTGTACAATGTGGAAGTAGGTCGTGCCCAAGGGTTAGGCAAGCGAAGAATTTCCTAGTATTAAGATCCCAAGAAGTTGCAGTGTCTGACAGGATTGTAGATGAATGGTTCAGAGAACCGTGTCGGTTCTCCGAACCATTCATCTACAAGGTGCCATATGAGTTAGTGGTTTTCCCAGTGAAGTGAAAGAAAAATAAAATTAAAGTAAATGTCTTTATTGTGAGAGTGATGAATGAGTCTTATGATATTCTTATGGGAGTTGAGGAGGTTAGCAGTGAGCGGGTTTCCTTAACATCTGAAGTAACAGTGTCGCCCTCACTGGAATTTAGTGCCTAGTGAACTCTTATAGGTAACAGCCTCAGGCGACTGGGTATCGACATTAGTGAGGGGTCAGCATGTCCAGTGTGAGCCTCATTACTTATTTTCACTGTGACCTCATTAGCTATGTTTGTTATGAGCCTCATTATTCAAATTCACTGTGAGTCTCCACTATCATGTTCACTAGTCATAATCTCTGTGAATTTCCCTAGTCATGCTCTCATACTCACTAGTCATGTTCACTGTGAGCACTACCAGTCATGTTCCCTGTGACACTACTCATGTTAACTGTGAGTAATACTCGTCATGGTAACGTTACTGTGAGCTTCACTTGCCTGTTTTATGTAAATAAATATTTTACTACAGCAAAACCTATTTTATAAAATGTATGCATGAATTAAATAATTTGCCAGCATTCTTAAGTAATAATATATTTTTTTTCACTGATTCATGACGTGAAGGTGATGAACAGTGGCTTCCTGCAGCAGAGTTCCACACAGTAAACTATGATAATAAATATCAAGAAATTAATCTTAAAGCTGTGTTTGTTAAAAATGTTTCAGGATCAGTCGTTTAATACTCAACTGTATACATAGTTTCACTTCCTGACCACTCTGAACTGTTCGGTAGTTAAAAGTTAATTTTAAGGCTGCTTGAAATGCTATCTCAATCATGTTAACTATTCCTATAACAATTCTGAAGAAATATTGTATTTCGAAACACCCGTGAATCATCTGCGTATTTAACTTTCAGATATAATCTTGTGTAAATCTCTCCGACCTCTCGAACAACGTCTAGACTTGTCAACTCTATCAAGTCCGCTTATTAATTTGAATAACTGCATGTCTTCTTTTTAACTCTGGCAATAGCCTCTGCAATAGCCAGTTGCACTTTTTCCAGTTTCTTGGTATGCTAGATCAGGTGTGGGTTCCATGCTGGTGGTGCATTCTTTAAAATGGTCATGACATAAGCGTTATGTAGGGTCGTGAATGATTATTGACATTTCTGAAAACTTATATTATATTTGTTAAACCCAAGTTTGCTGCTAATGCTAGTTGTTTGATGTACTCTACAGGCAATATACTCGCTACAATGCTTACCCCAAGGTCCTTTTTTATAGCGAGGTTTTCATCCTTTGTTCGTCAAGCCCGTATTCTATCTATAGTTTCCTTTCTCCTTCCGAATGTTTCTTACTATATATATACATTGGTTGATTTCTGGGAACACTTCTCCTGCAGCTTATCTAGGTCTCTTTGTAAGCATTTCTTGTCCTCCTCTGTTTGTATTTTCCTCATTAATTTCATATTGTCAATTTATTAATTTATCTTTCAAATACAGCAGAAATGGTAAGTGATCGAATACTGACCTTCCTATAACCCCGTTCATCATACATGTCATTCTGTCACCTCTTCTCAGACACTCGTTACTTTGCTTTGTGTTATTTGTTCCATTATTCGTTATAATACTTTTAATATTTTATCAACCAGTTCTATTAGGTTTTGTCCAACTCACTGTTATATTGTTATAAACATTGTCTTACTGCTCCAAACTATGTCTCACTTCTGTTTCCTTGCCATTGAATGTAAGCGCATTTGTGAAATTGGTTCAGTCACCTGTTGATGTGCATCAGCCTGTTTCTTTCCACTTAATCCTGCTCTCCAACATACTATGCATGCCAGTGATACCTGAAACCAATTTAGTGCCGTGTCAGTCCTTCTTGCTATATTTTGAGTCTAGGGGTAACTTTTCAACTGCCCTGTCTTAGATTATTTGACGTGTGGAACATGTTTATTTGCTAGTTCACACATTACTTTTGTTCCTTTTTTCATAACCCAATAAGAGATATTAAGCGTTCCCTTAGCCTTCGAGGTGTCTAGCTCACTTATTTCTTTCTTCGCCTCTTAGTCTGTTTTGTGTTTAGTGATCCTTGATGGTCTCTCTCCCTATAAGACTCCTTACTCGCTCCAATAATTCCTCCCAAAGTCTTTCATAATCTCCTGACATTTTCCTGGTCATTTCGTGAGTGAACTTTTTATCTTCCTTCTTCAGCTTATTTGCTGGATAGTAGTATTATATCCGGCTGAGGGGTGCCCCTTTTTTGGAAGAGGAAAAGCCTCCCTTCGGAAACGGCGCTCTGTCGGTGGAAGGAGTGGGCGGACGGACGGGTAGATAGTAAGTACTTTTTGATCGAGTATCTTCTAACTTGTTCAAATCATTGGATTTTCTTTTTGACGTGCTCACTCATATGATATTTTTTAACGTACTTAGCCAATAAAGATCGTAAATATTCGGCTGAATTATTCAAGCAATTTTGCTTTTCTGCGATCACGTAAGTTTATTGTGTCCCACAACAATTAAGTAAGCTTATTCATTATGGTCCCATTATAGATCTTGTTTATAAAAATTGTTAGATTTCATCCTTAAAAAAGAGTAAGTAAAAGTGAGTTTAATTTGACAAAGTAATTTTTATTCTTTGTTGAAGCAAATAAGTCCTTCTTTTAAGAAAGAATATATGAAAACAACATGTAGTAAAACATTGTAAAAGGGATGATAAAATACCATTCCTATATAAGATTTATTCAATCAAAATGTAATTTTTATTCATTGACTGATACATTAAATATGGTAGAAATGTGAGATAGGAAAACATAGGTGATCACAGGTAAATGTTGCCTCAGTAAACGTAGGAAATTTTGGCTCATCCTGGGCTATTAGCCTTCCTAATAAAACAATACAATGTTGCCTTAATCATGTAATTTTCTTAGATATTTAAATTTAGTCTCACTGTTATCTCGTAGGTTTATGAATGTTTCTATTTCACCATCACTACACACCTTCCCCACGCCCCACCGCTCATTCAAAAGTTCACTCTCTCTCCCACACCCTTTTCAGCATTTCTCTCTTCCCGCTTTTACATCATGTATCTTCCACATCACTACCACTTTCTCCCATTGTCATCAACCTTTCTCACTCACTTTTCCGTTATCACTACTTTCACCCACTATTTTAGGCTGTTGCCTAAAATAGTTCACCAGGCACTGAATTATGGTGAGAGTGACACCTGTGACTTTTGGGGTACAGAAAACCTGTTTATTACTAACCTCCTCAACGCCCATAATATTATCATAAGATTCATTCATCACTCTCATTTGACACCTTACATTAAATCACTACAGATATTCACTGGAGAGGCGCCGGGAGGAAGTCATCCAGTACTGAAACTAGCTCGTATACACACACATACACACACACACAGACACTCGCGTGAGCGAGTCACAACTTGAAGCGTTTTGTGTGCTACATAAGGTTACTATAGAGGTTCATTAAGTGTGACAGGGTAGTGAGCAACCCTTGTAGTGATTTACAAATAGCCCTGAGTCACATAAGTGTGGGGAGAGCCACACAATTATAAAGTGTGGGGAGAGCCACAAAATTATAAAGTGTGGGGAGAGCCACACAATTATAAAGTGTGGTGAGAGCCACACTTTATAATTTACCCGGTGGCCGATGGCCGGTGACCCGGTGGCCTGGTGGCTAAAGCTCTCGCTTCACACACGGAGGGCACGGGTTAGATTCCCGGCGGGTGGAAACATTTCGACACGTTTCCTTACACCTGTTGTCCTGTTCACCAAGCAGCAAATAGGTGCCTGGGTGTTAGTCGACTGGTGTGGGTCGCATCCTGGGGGGGACAAGATTAATTAAGGACCCCAATGGAAATAAGTTAGACAGTCCTCGATGACGTACTGACTATCTTGGGTTATCCTGGGTGGCTAACCCTCCGGGGTTAAAAATCCGAACGAAATCTTATCTTATCTTAACTCGAAAGTGATGTTTGGTGGCGCAAGTCAGAGACGACGGGCCTAGTGTGGTGCAGGCGACGTTGCCACGTGTCACCCAGGAAGGATAATAAAATGAAATCAGTGTGTGACTAGTGAAAGAAGCACTGTGACTGGACCCCTGCAGCCACAACTAGGTGAGTACAGTGAACAGGATTATATTATATGGAGAAATAAACACAGAAGCAGTATATATCGAGAAGAAACAGAGGTGGTGATACGCCAGGACATCGCAACGAGTTGGACAATCTACTGGCTGCTGCAGGTTGCATTGCAAATATCTCATCTATGCGTAGTTTTCAGGGAGTTAGGTGGGAGTTTTCCAGGTAACCGCCAAGCTGATCGTGAACGATCCAACTCTCCTAATAAGAAAAGAATTGGCTAACAAGTACTCAGTAACAAATAGTAATTGGTAATTTACAACAGAACAGGGCTAGCAGACAGGTGTCTATTAGACTAGGAAGAAGCATAAATATACAAGACATAAACTAGTAGGGGGTTGTGGATCAAGTCAGGTCAGAGAAGCATGGAAGACCACGTGTAACACACAAACCATATATACGCTGCAAACCATGAGTAACACACAAACTGCACCACACTCACAAACTAATACACGCTCCTACTCAATAGTTATGAAGCAAGAAGACGGGGAAAAAGTGATTGAAAGTAAAATAAGGCAATAATTGAGAACGACATGACATAGCAGGCAAATTTTCTGAGAATAGGGGGATTAGCAAGAGGAAAAAAACGGTCAGTCAAAATGATTTTCAAGGGAGAATCAGCTCGAAACAGCATCCTGTAGAAGAAAGCACGACTAAGGGATATATTGGCTTACTGGAGGGTGTACCTCGACAACACAGAACACAAGA
>NC_069399.1:13657478-13759978 GCF_026875155.1 Cherax quadricarinatus | reverse complement strand
CTACTATTGACTGCGCAGTTGAGTATAAAGTGGTGAGTTAGTCACTTATCATAAACCCCGGTGATATGCGGACCTTTGAGTCCACACACGTAAGTTTGTCAGCAATCAGTGAATGAAATATGCTGATATAACACCCCCTAGGGGTAATTTATAATCTTACAAATTATAACTCATTTCAGCCCGTTGAAGAATGACTTCGACAGCTTCTCAAGACCTCGTCTGCAGGGGCAGCTGTGCAGGCGATGAGTTGTCTTTCTAAGTTAAGTTTTCCCTATATTTAAACTTAACTGATAACCCATTTCTGAACATTTTGGTCGTGCTCGAACCGAATAAAGGCCATAATGTGGTCCAAATCTGTTGTACTACAGTGTACAAATAACCTACGAGCCAATTTCCTTCGAAAAAAGCTGTTAAACTAGTGTTTTACAATATAAATCAGTATAAATGAGTCCCTCCAGACTCAATCACAGAGAATGGGCAGCCAAAAGAAAACGGGCGCTCACCCAGCATTCACCCAAAGAAAACGGGAGCTGAGTGACTCGCCCAAGAAGAAAACGGGGGATGGCACCCTGCATCAGCTGCTCCAAGCTCGAAAATTGCTGACTACGACAACAACAACCCAACTGATGTTCGGTTTGTCTGAGTGTATATACACATAGTGTTTATAATGTTTATAGACAGAGATTAAGAGACAAGATTGTGTTAAAGTGTGTTTCTTATAGATATACCTGTTATATTAAAGGAACTTATATATAAAGTTTAAGTTTTCATATATATTACGTGACATTTATATATGTGTAAGTAAATATTCACGTGTGGGATTTACAGTTTTACAGTTGACAATTATAGTGTATAGTGAATTGAAGTGTATAACATCGTTATTTACGATTAATCATCCTGGTCAGCGCTGACACAGCAAACTCAAAGCCATAACACCAGCCCTTGTACTCTGACCTTCATGGTCATTGGTACTGAGGTTATGCTTTGTAGGTCAGTTGTGGTCTTGAACTAGATTATTGCTGACTTAAGCATAACAAAAAACTCAGTGTTTATAGCAGTACCAGTGTTTCTTTTAAAACACTCTAAGTGTGATGGTTGCTAGATTTTACAGTTATACCATTAAAATGGCTTGTTTGAAAACTCAGTTTCAGTCTTTACAGACTAGATTTACACAATTAGAAATCTAATTTCAGTCTGTATAGGATTAATCAGATACAAACATAGATTTTGGATGATCTTTGAGTCAAATTAGACTTGACTTACACTACGTCTGAAATATTTAAGTTCAGACTATACAGATTTTGAAAATAAATCTTCTTGAACAGATCCTCTGAGGATGAAATTAAAAAGTTTTGGATACTTTTAGTAATCAACATTAAGGTGGACAGAAGTCATGGCGATCTGCTGCAAACTCTGTTTCACAGAGACCTACTGTAATAGTGGCCCAACACATGTTACACCTGTAAACCAGGGGTCTTAACCTACCTTGTCATTACCTATTTTCCAAGGTCATAATTATGAAGAAGATTTATTAGTGGTTTTCAATCATAGTAAATTCACGAAACTGACCATAGATGAGCTTTGCTAGTTCAAATTATCTAAATTGTCTGTGAAGAGAGAACCTATGAACTGATTAAGTCATTTCCGGTGGTTAAGGCAATTTTCAAAATAGCTTACGGTGTCTTAGCAGACAATTACTTTGATGTGACAAGTCAGAGTTAGCATGGCAGTCTTATAATCAGCCTTGAAGCCACCCAATACATTGTTTTTCAGCACTTAAGGCATTTAGAATCACACTAGACAATGTCTAGATCTCTAAGTGCTAAATAGACCTATGACAAAGTGATGGTTATCAGTTGGTATTGTACAAGTAAGTTGTCACCACAAACTATTGAACGATTAAATTATTATGTTCATTAAACGCTATTTCACTTGTGAAGAAATTAGCAATGGTTTTTACAAACAATGTTTCATGCATGCAAAGCAACGTGAAAAGATGAAAAATCCTCAAATATCGTGGATAATAAACCTTCAACTCAGTATATAAGAGTATGCCAATCCCACTAAACCACAGAAGGGAAATCCATATAGGCATTTATCAAGCTGTGAATACAAACAGACGGTAAACAGACTGTCACACATAAACGTACTCAAAATGTGCACTTTGTGATGGAAACACATTGGGCACAGTATTGTAGTCAAGACACATCCAATGGAGGCAAGTAAACAACGTGTTATCAGTGGAAAAGGTGCATCAAGTGTTTAGGTGAACCAAGGGAGGAAAATGCTCATGGAAGAAGTGTTTTAAATGGAAGGGTATGCTCATACAGCATTATGCCCAAATACTTTTGCTGATACATCAGAAGACTTCCACAGAATAGGAAGTCAAACAAGCAACAGCATTAATGTGAGGAGATAAGTTTAAAGCCAACTGCTCTCCCGATAGCTCGTGTTGAGTATCTAATAAATTACACAAAACCAATATGCTAAATTATTTGATCAAGGCTCACAAAGGTCCTTCATAAGAAGACGTGTTGCAGAAACTGAAAATAAACATCCTATGCCAAATACAGTTAGTTATAGCTGTTTTTTTCCACAATTCTGGTAAAACAGGATATGACCTAGCCACACTCACTGTTGGTTTGGAACAGGAAAAGGGTCAGTTGAAAAATGTGGGTAGTTAGTAGATGATTTTCCTAAGTCTGTGCAGATCCCAGGGATAAAAGAAACTGTCGCAGCACTGAAGAAACAGCCTAAGGTCAAGTTAGCTGTCTGACATACAGACGGGACACTATTAGTCATTGATTTAATCATAGGTAGTTATTTTATCCCCCCCAAAACTGTTTTGTGCAAAATATAGTAAGTATAACATGATGTTCACTTGCTGAAAACAGCAGGAGGCCACATGATATGTGGTCCCATTCCCTCTCAAAAGTAGGGAAGAAAGCTGATATTGATTCAGTGGAAAATGTACTAGATACGAGAATAACCGCTGATCATGTGTCCACAGCCAAAAATTATCATTACTGGAAGAAATTGAATGAACCAGTTGATAAGTTGTGGGATTTAATAATGCGATAAGGGTTGTGTAATAAACCAAGCCCACAAGAGTTTCAGGTTTATAACCAATATTTGGACACTGCAAAATTTAAAGATGGGACAGTATTGGGTTAGGTTTACCTCGGAAATTAAACATCACGAAGCTGCCTAGCAATTATCCGCTTGGCTTTCGGACAAATGAAAGCACAAATACATGAGCTTCTGGAAGAATCCAGAGCTAATGACTGTCTATGATAATATCATACAAGATCAGTTGGACAATAAAAGTCATTGAGAAATAGTCCGTTGACAAGTTTAAGACCAAACGCTCATTATCTCCCGCACCATGGAGTCAGAAAAGCTTTGAAACCTCTCACTAGTGTTGTATATAATTGCAGCGCACGTGCAAATAAAGATGTAGCAAGGTCTTAATGATTGTCTGAGACCGGGACCTCACTAATCCGAGAGCTTGGAAGACGTGCTTATGAAATTTCGCACAACCCCATTTTCTACACGACTGATATTTCCAAGCTTCCTTAAGAGTAGGACTACAAGGAAATAAGATTATATCGATTTTGTGGCCTGAAACTCCACATGATCCTCAAAGTCCTGTGAAAACTTATCGTTTCAAATCTGTATTTTTTGGTGCAACATCCTCTAATTCTTACTAGAGCAAACTCTAAATACAACATTTGCAAGAAATCTGAAAGTCCCTTCAAGAATCTTAAGAAAAAGTTTCTTGTGGACAATCTTCAAGGTATGTGAAATAAAGTGGAGGATTGGAATTCCTTATACAGAGAGCTAAACAAGGAGATGAAAGAAGCAATATGCCTTATGGAATGTGAATACTTATTCAAAAGCAATTACGGGTACTTATCAAAGTATGATTTCCCTGAACTGAAATCCTGTTTGCTACATATGCTGGGACTTAATTGGAAAAAACACGGGAAGAACATAACATTGAGTCTCAAAAAGGATAAGCAATAAAATCATGCAGTTCACTCACTAAACTTAGTTTACTGTAGAGGTATATCACTGTTTTGATCCTCTAGACTACGTCTCACCAATTACCATAAAGGGTAAAATGCTTATTGGCAAGTTGCATGGAAGCTCAAAATTGGATGGGATGAGAAACTTGCCCTCTTGAAATGAGTCAAGCATGGGATTGAAATATCCAGGTGTTTAAGCAACTTCAATTCATTACATTTCCCAGACAAATAGGTCAAGAGGGAAAACAAGCACACATTACATGTGTTCTGTGATGCGTCAACCAGAGGTTTGGGCGCTGAGCGTTCATGAGTAATGCTAAGGAAGTACACTAATTACTTCAAAGGCCAGGGTTGCACCTTGAAGGTCAGAACAGTACACAATTGGAAAGACAGCACTCTATGTAGGTACAAATTAGCTGTCTATCTTAACACAGTACTTGATCATCTTACCTATTGAGAAAACCGTGATCTGGAGTGATAATGAAGCAGTTCTAAGTGGTTAAGAAAATAATTAAGAGTAAGTTGTCTGTATGTACAGAAACTGTGTAAGCAGGCAGAAAATAAAAGTGAGCAAAAAGATTAGTCTCTTTTCACGTCTTTTCTACAGAGATCAGGCTGACATGTTGTCACGTGGTGTCCCACTCAAGAAATTTGTGGATAATAAATTATGGCTACACGGACGAACAGGCTTCTCTAATGAATATTAACTGGCCTCAACAAATAAAAGCTCACATTTGCCAGAAATAACAGTCTTGCTTGAACACAGCAGAAATAAGTTGTGTAAATACTGCAGACACAACAAGAAATAGTCATGATGGATCTTAATAATCATATTTGGGTAAACTCTTAAGAGTTACAGCTCTTGTCTTTAAATTCATTAAAGGAAATAAATCTGATATGTATGTCTTGAACCCATTAAATACTGGTAGTGAAACTAATCAGAATGTTGTTTCTCTAATGAATATAAATTTCTAGAAACACAAGATAATTCCCCAAAGAAAACCTGTTATGATTAATTCTTTAGGACTTTATCTCGACTCAGAAAAAGATTATAAGGATGTCGAGGTAGAATCATAATTCTTCACTACCTAAAGAAAGCCATACATTCCAACATTGATCCCCAAAAAGAATCATTGGCTAACAAACTGATTGTGCAAAAACGCCCACAGTAACGTGTGAGTTAATGGTGGGGTAGTGACCACACTTTGTCATATACGTCAATCTTACTGGATACCTCAAGGTCGACAAAGTGTGAAAAAAGAAATAAAGGACTGTATGTACATTGTCGTCACTACGATATGCGAGTATGTCAGTATCCAGGTCCACCTCCATATTCCGTCTGAAAGAGTTTGTCATATCACTCCATTTGGGGGGACAGGTGTAGTTCATGGACCAAAAAATTTTAACAAAAACAGTTGACAAGTTCCCATCAAGGTGTACATCTGTTTGTTCATTGTGCTACAACTAGAGACTAGTGCATCTAGGAAGTATCCACTGACCTGTATGCTGAAACCTTTATCAAATTATTCAGAAGGGTTTGCAACCAGAAGGCATGTCCCAGAATGATGATTTCGATAATGCAACGAACTTTGTTGCTGGTGCTGCTATATAAGCAAGATCTTTGATCACCCAGAGTACAACTGATGTGAATCAACGCAGTTGTCGTTGGAGATACTTCCTCCTAAATCTCCATTGAACAGCGTCGGGTTTTATGAAAGAATGTTCGGCATTGTAAAACATTGTTTAAGGAAGACTCTTCATCATCAAAAGAATCGGGGATTAGAGGAATCCGTACAGTTGTGACTGAAATAGAAAATAGAGTCAACGACGACCTATTACTTATGTTACCGATGTTCTGGACAATTTAGGTAGTGTTAAGTCCATCTCATTTACTCCATGGCAGAAGGCTCTGAACCGGTTCCTCCCATGTATGTAAAGAATACAGAGGATCCTACTTTATTTCGAACCTGAAGCAACTCAGAGTAATTCAAACACCTTAATAAAGTGATTTGAAACGTTGGGAGAAAATTTGGCGAGAAGACTATTCACCTCATTGTAGAGATACTTCTATGGGAGCTGGTTGTTCCTGAAAAATCTAAGTCCTTAAGGACCTGGTGTGACAATGATTATTGACCAATGATGGTCCGAGGTCCCAATGGCACTTGGAAAAATTGTGACCATATATAATGATGCAAATGGAATCATCAGGACAGTTATTGTTTTAAGGCAAAGGTGTAGTGGAGGGAAAAAATATGACGGATAAGTAAATAAACTAGTGCCGTGTGGAATTACACAGTGTTGAAAACAAATCAGTGATTCTCAGAAACACACAGGACTAAAGCTGCTCAGAAAAGACAACAGAGCGGTTAGCGAGTGAGAAAATCAATTATGTTAAGTGATGAATAGTTTCACCTGCAGCGAAACCTCCGCGCCCCCCAGTGTGGAGAAATTTTTTCCTCTGGAGGGGTATCAGGGACCCACTTCAGCCTCTTTCAGCCCCCTTTCAGCCATGAGGGCCAAGCCTCTCCGAAGGGGCATAATATCTTGTTTACTGCTCAGCGAGTAATTGATCCCAGATGCAGTACCAGTTGCGACGTGGTGGCCAAGAGACTCGCTGCTCCGTGCGGTCCAGTGTTGCAAAGTGTAAGTTTATTATAGAGACAGTCCATCTCTTACCTCTTGCAGGACAATTAAGGAAAATCATGCTCCCACTTTTTACATTGGACATTATGTGGACATTGTTGTCTATGCTTTAGACAGCAAGGAACAACATTCTGCATGCATCACAAAGGAAGTGGCAAAGATGCAAAAGGGTACTAGGTTAGCTTCTTCCTTTATGTGTGAAGGGCAGTGACGGCGTGGGGCGCATGTGGCGTCTGAGATTTCTTTTGACTTACTGAGGAGTGACACTGACGCCAGGATAACCAACAAAGAACGATCTGTTGCGTTTAGTGTGAACAAAGTGTCTCACAAAACACGGTAAACACTTACAGAGAAGTGTGATCCAACTTCTTAGTGATAGTGTTGTGAACAATTATTGATGAACAGTGTAACAACGAGTGTTGCGATCCAACACGAGTGTAGGCGACTTTCTTAAAAAACACTATTCTTCAATCAACTCAACGGATATCCGGGTTGTAATTAGGGTCAGATACCCATATTACCCAGGTAAGTGTTCTAACTCGTGATGTACTACTATTGACGGCGCAATTGAGTATAAAGTCGTGAGTTAGACACTTATCATAAACCCCGGTGATATGTGGACATTTGAGTCCACACACGTAAGTTTGTCAGCAATCAGTGAATGAAATATGCTGACATAACACCCCTAGGGGTAATTTATAATCTTACAAATTATAACTCATTTCAGCCCGTTGAGGAATGACTTCGACAGCTTCTCAAGATCTCGTCTGCAGGGGCGGCTGTGCACGCAATGAGTTGTCTTTCTAAGTTAAGTTTTCCCTATACTTAAACTTAGCTGATAACCCATTTCTCAACATTAATTAACCAGATAACTGCTGCTGCATATGGGAGCCTGGCAAACCTGAGAATAGCGTTCCGGTACCTCAGTAAGGAATCGTTCAAGACTTTGTACACTGTGTATGTCAGGCCCATACTGGAGTACGCAGCACCAGTTTGGAACCCACACCTAGTCAAGCACGTCAAGAAAGTTAGCGAAAGTGGCAAAGGTTTGCAAACAAGATAGTCCAGAGCTTCGGGGATTTGTCCTACGAAGAAAGGTTTGTGGGAAATCGGCCCTGACGACAACTGGAGGAACAGGAGGGTAGGGGAGACAATGATAACGACTTCTAAAATTACTGCTGGCTGGACACATACGTAAGGATAATGCGGGTAAATTCATTGACAATGGAGACTCTTCTATGGCAGAATTAACAGTTATGCAGCATGGGGTTTCACGATTAGTGTGGAGTAGTGGGAGCAATGGCCAACGCAGTGGAGGGAGTTGTTTAGGTCTTTAATCTAGGAATAGTTAGTGGTATGGGTTTTTGCGGGAAAACTGTGAAGTCGCAGGGTTTGTAATATGAGTACTAGGAGAACTAGTAATAGGCAAAATGAGGTGGATATTGGAAAGCCAGTGGCACTAATTGACAAGGCAGTAATAGGTTTAGTGGAATAACAGAAAGGAGCAGGAAGGGTAAAGAGAGGGGGAGGGTCTTTAAATATTTATTAACAAATAGTCGCAGTGCTAGGAATAAGATGGACGAGTTGAGACTAGTTGCTAGTGCAGGTAACATAGATGTATTTGCCATTACTAGACGTGGTTTAATTCAAAAAGTCGGGACATGCCTGCAGAATGTCACATTCAGGGTTTTAAATTGTTCCCAAATAGATTAGAAGTATCGGGAAGGGGGGTGGGGTGGCATTGTATGTCCGAGATCGCTTGAACTGTTGCATAAAAAACGGGTATAAATTCTGAAGTAACACATACAGAGTCTGTTTGGATAGAATTTTCAGAGGGGGATGAAAAATTAATTTTAGGTGTGATATACCGTCCCCAAATTTAGATAGGGACCAGGGAGACTACTATGGGAGGAAATTGTTAGGGCCACAAGGCGCGATAATGTGTAATTCTAGGAGACTTTAAAATTTGTTTATATTGATTGGAATTTTTTTGACGGGAAATTTTGAATTTATACGACTTCTTTAGAAGTAGTTCAGGATTTTTTTGAAGCAGTTTGTGACAGAACCCACAAGGGGTAATAACCCGCTTGACTTAGTTCTAGCAAACAATGAATCCCTTGTTTAATAATTTAGAAGTTTCGAGGAACTGGGTGCTAGCGGCCACAAATCAATTGCATTTTTGCATTGAATGGAAGTATGATAGTAGGGATAACTCAGTAAAAAGTCCCAGATTTTCGCTTAGCAGATTACGATGGGCTTTAGAGAACCTTATCATCTGCTGACTGGGGGTAACGAAGAGAGCTATCAATATGACAATTTTCTGAACACAATACAGTGTCAAAGAACGTTTTTTCCCTATAAAGAAATTAGATCAAATAGAAATGACCAAAATGGAAATAATTTGGAAAAGGGAAAAAGGGGGAAAATTTTTTTGGGGTTTTTTTTTTAAAAAAACTTTCCCCAAAAAAGGGGGGTTTTTTTTTAAAAGCCCCAAAAAAAGGGAAATTTTTTTTGGGGGAAAAAAACCCCGGGAAAAAGGGGAAAAAAAAAGGGGGGGTTTAAAATTTTTTAAGGGAATTTTTTTGGGGAAAAAAAAAGGTTTTTTTTGGGGGGGGGGGAAAAAACCCCCTTTTTTGGGGGGAAAAAGGGGTTTAAAATTTTTTTTTTTTTAAAAAAGGGAAAAACTTTTCCCTTTTTGAAAAAACAAAAAAAAAAAAAATTTTAAAAAAAGGAAAAAAAAGGGAAAAAAAAATTTTTAAAAAAAAAAAAATTTTTTTTTAAAAAAAAATTTTTTGGTTTTGGGGGGGTTTAAAAAAAAAAAAAAAAAAAAAAGGGGGGGGGGGGAAAAAAAAAAAAAATTTTTAAAAAAAAAAAAAGGGGGGAAAAAAAAAAAAAATTTTTTTTGGTAAAAAAGCAAAAAAAAACCCCCAAAAAAACCCCCCCCCCCCCCCCAAAAAAATTTTTTTTAATTTTTTTTCTTTTTTTAAAAAAAACCCCAAAAAATTTCCGGTAATTTTTTTTTTTGGGGAAAAAAAAAAATTTTTTTAAAAAACGTCACTAGTAAAAATTTTTTTTAAAAAAACCAAAAAAAAAAACCCGGGCCTGATGAGGTTTTTTTAAGGGTTCCTTTTGGAATGCAAAATGGAAGTCTGTAAACCCTTAAATAATATTTTTAATTTATCTCTTCAAACAGGTGTAGTGTCTGATATGTGGAAGATGGCTAATGTAATTCCTATTTTTAAAACAGGGGACAAGTCGTTACCGTCAAATTACCGCCCAATAAGCCTGACCTCAATTGTAGGCAAATTACTAGAGTCAATTATAGCTGAGATTATAAGAAGCCATCTCGATAAGCATAGCTTGATTAATGATACTCAGCATGGATTCACAAGAGGCCGGTCTTGTCTAACTAATTAATTAACTTTCTTCAGTAAAGCTTTTGAGGCTGTTGACCACGATAAAGAATTTGATATTATTTACTTAGATTTTAGTAAGGCTTTTGATAGAGTTCCGCACCATAGACTGTTAAAGAAAGTGGCAGCTCAAGGCATTGGGGGAAAAGTGCTCTCGTGGATCGAGTCATGGCTCACAGACAGGAAGTGTCCATAAATGGGGTTAAATCCGAGTGAGGATCTGTAACAAGTGGCGTTCCACAGGGATCAGTCTTGGGCTGGAGATGCTCTTCGCATCTCCAGCCCTTGTTTTCTAGAAGAAGAATGCACTTACATAACACAAGCCTTTACACGTCTTCAGTTCCCATCTTTCTTCATCCGAGATTGCAGACTCAAGGCACAAGCTATTCTCAACAAACCGCCCATGGAACAGCCCCCTAAACAGTTCATAGTACTCCCATGTGGCGATGTTGCCACGAATACTCGCCGGGCACTTGCTATGAGTAACATCAACGTTTCCACCATAAACACATCCTCTATCAAAGACCTCACTACTAAACGCAGCCCCACACCTCTAACTTCTACAGCAGGCGTCTACACTATCCCCTGTGGGTTCTGTCCCAAGAAATATGTAGGCGAGACAGGCAGAGATCTTGCAGTCCGCCTGAATGAGCATCGAAATGCCTCTAACAGAGACGATGTAAGGTACGCCTGTGTCCTCCACAGAGACTCCACGGGGCATTTGATGAACTGGAACGAGGCACAACTCGTTCTCACCGAACCAGACCTCAGACGCCGACGGTGCTTAGAAGCCTCACTAATCACCGTCACCGACACTATAGAACGCAACACTGGAAACTACAAAATTTTCAAAAACATTGGCATACATGATACTTAAGCAGCACCAACCCAACAACACAGGGGTCACATGATTTCATCGTCTACTGGTCCTCATCATAGGCAGAGGTTGTTTTGATAAGGACCTGCCTCGCATGGGCCAGTAGGCCTTCTACAGTGTTCCTCCATTCTTATGTTCTTATGACATTCCTCAGGTCACGTGCGTCACATCTCACTCTCCGCCTATATATATAATGTCTTTCTACCTCTGTATGTTAGAAGTGATCAAGGTCCCAGGACCGAAACGTTTTCTAATAAATATGTTATAGTGTTTGCTTACGTGTCTTTCTAAACCAACTTGTCGGTATTTATTACCAAGGTTTATACCAATACTTGTCAGGAAGACAGCAGCGAGTCATGGTACGTGGGGAGGTGTCAGAGTGGGCACCTGTGACCAGCGGGGTCTCACCGGGGTCAATCCTTGGACCAGTGCAGTTTCTGGTATTTGTGAACGACATGACGGAAGGAATAGACTCCGAAGTGTTCCTGTTTGCAGATGACGTGAAGTTGATGAGAAGAATTCATTCGATCGAAGACCAGGCAGAACTACAAAGGGATCTGGACAGGCTGCAGTCCTGGTCCAGCAATTGGCTCCTGGCGTTCAACCCCACCAAGTGCGAAGTCATGAAGATTGGGGAAGGGCAAAGAAGACCGCAGACGGAGTACAGTCTAGGGGGCCAGAGACTACAAACCTCACTCAAGGAAAAAGATCTTGGGGTGAATATAACACCAGGCACATCTCCTGAAGCGCACATCAACCAAATAACTGGTGCAGCATATGGGCGCATAGCAAACCTCACAACAGCATTCCGACATCTCAATAAGGAATGATTCAGGACCCTGTACACCGTGTACGTTAGGCCCATATTGGAGTATGCGGCACCAGTTTGGAACCCACACCTAGCCAAGTACGTAAAGAAACTAGAGAAAGTGCAAAGGTTTGCAACAAGACTAGTCCCAGAGCTAAGAGGTATGTGCTACCAGGAGAGGTTAAGGGAAATCAACCTGACGACACTGGAGGACAGGAGAGATAGGGAGGACATGATAACGGCATAAAAAATACTGAGAGGAATTGACATGGTGGACAAAGACAGGATGTTCCAGAGATGGGACACAGCAACAAGGGGACACAGTTGGAAGTTGAAGACACAGATGAATCACAGGGATGTTAGGAAGTATTTCTTCAGCCACAGAGTAGTCAGGAAGTGGAATAGTTTGGGAAGCGATGTAGTGGAGGCAGGATCCATACATAGCTTTAAGCAGAGGTATGATAAAGCTCACGGTTCAGAGAGAGTGACCAAGTAGCGACCAGTGAAGAGGCATGGCCAGGAGCTTGGACTCGACCCCTGCAACCTCAACTAGGTGAGTATACACACACACACACACGCACACACACACACTCACACACACACGTACACATAAACACACACACCCACACACACACACACACACACACACACACACACACACACGCACACACACACACACACACACACACACACACACACACACACACACACACACACACACACACACACACACACACACACACACGCACACAGAGGACAGGAGGGTCAGGGGAGACATGATAACGACATATAAAATACTGCGCGGAATAGACAAGGTGGACAAAGACGGGATGTTCCAGAGAAGGGACACAGACACAAGAGGTCACAATTGGAAGTTGAAGAAGACTCAGATGAATCAAAGGGATGTTAGGAAGTATTTCTTCAGTCATAGAGTAGTCAGGCCGTGGAATAGCCTAGAAAGTGACGTAGTGGAGGCGGGAACCATACATAATTTTAAGGCGAGGTATGATAGAGCTCATGGGGGAGGGAGAGAGAGGACCTAGTAGCAATCAGCAAAGAGGCGGGGCCAGGAGCTGTGAATCGACCCCTGCAACCACAAATAGGTGAGTACAAATAGGTGAGTACACACACACACATACAAGGTCCCAGGACCGAAACGTTTTCTAATAAATATGTTATAGTGTTTGCAATCAGCAAAGAGGCGGGGCCAGGAGCTGTGACTCGACCCCTGCAACCACAAATAGGTGAGTACAAATAGGTGAGTACACACACACACATACAAGGTCCCAGGACCGAAACGTTTTCTAATAAATATGTTATAGTGTTTGCTTACGTGTCTTTCTAAACCAACTTGTCGGTATTTATTACCATTGTTAATACCACACACACACATACACATAAACACACACGCACACACACACACACACACACACACTCACATACACAAAAAGACACACAAATGCAAAGTCATGAAGGTTGGGGAAGGGCAAAGAAGACCGCAGACACAATATAGTTTAGATGGCCAAAGACTGCAAACCTCACTCAAGGAAAAAGATCTGGGGGTGAGTATAACACCGAGCATATCTCCTGAGGCGCACATCAATCAGATAACTGCTGCAGCATACGGGCGCCTGGCAAACCTACGGATAGCGTTCCGATACCTCAGTAAGGATTCGTTTAAGACTCTGTACACCATCTACGTCAGGCCCATACTGGAGTATGCAGCACCAGTTTGGAATCCACACCTAGTCAAGCACGTCAAGAAATTAGAGAAAGTGCAAAGGTTTGCAACAAGACTAGTCCCAGAGCTACGGGGATTGTCCTATGAAGAAAGGTTGAGGGAAATCGGCCTGACGACACTGGAGGCAAGGAGGGTCAGGGGAGACATGATAACGACATATAAAATACTGCGCGGAATAGACGAGGTGGACAAAGACGGGATGTTCCAGAGATGGGACACAGACACAAGAGGTCACAATTGGAAGTTGAAGACTCAGATGAATCACAGGGATGTTAGGAAGTATTTCTTCAGTCATAGAGTAGTCAGGCCATGGAATAGCCTAGAAAGTGATGTGGTGGAGGCAGGAACCATACATAGTTTTAAGGCGAGGTATGATAGAGCTCATGGGGGAGGGAGAGAGAGGACCTAGTAGCAATCAGCAAAGAGGCGGGGCCAGGAGCTGTGACTCGACCCCTGCAACCACAAATAGGTGAGTACAAATAGGTGAGTACACACACACACACATACTCTCAAACATAAATAACAAATAGGCGCAATACCGTGATTGGGACAAATAACCAGCACATCGTAGAGACGATCTTACGCCGACGTACGACTTACCACACATACACACTCACTCACTCACACACACACACACACACACAAACACACGAGAACAGGCAAACTCAGACATATACATTCGAACATATGAAAGAAGGTACACTGCAGCAGGCATACTGGCACTTTCGAGGCAAGTCCATGTCACCCCCGGGCTTAGACCAATGACCCACCAAGTCAGGTCACATCCACTTAAGGAAGGAACACGGCATCAGACCTAGTTGCACAAGCTTGTCAGGTTCAATTCACACCCACCCACACCCACTCATGTATTTATCTAACCTATTTTTTAAACTACACGACGTTGTAGCTTCTATGATTGTACTCAGAAGTTTGTTCCACTCATCCACAACTCTACTGCCAAACCAGTGCTTTCCTATATCCTTCCTGAATCTGAATTTTTCCAATTTGAAACCATTACTGCGAGTCCTGTCTTGGCTGGATATTTTCAGCACGCCATTTACATCCCCTTATTTATTCCTGTTTTCATTTTATACACCTCAGTCAAATCCCCCTTGATTCTACGCGTCTCTAGAGAGTATAGGTTCAGGAACCTCAGTCTATCATCATAGGGAAGATTTCTGATACATGGGATCAACTTTGTCATCCTCCTCTGAACGTTTTCCAGTGCATTTATATTCATTCTGTAATACGGTGACCAGAACTGTGCGGCATAATCTATGGGACTTAACCAAGGATATATAGAGTTGAAGAACAACCTGAGGACTTCTACTATTTATATTTCTTCATATGATGCCAAGAATTCTGTTAGCTTTATTGCGAACACTTTTGCACTGTTGTCTTGGTTTTAGATTACTGCTAAGCAGAACTCCTAAATCCTTTTTGTAATCAGTAATATTAAGATCTACATTATTTACCTTACATGTGGCATGCTTATTATCCTTTCCAACATTTAGAACTCTGCAGTTGTCTATCTTAAACTGTAATTGTACAATAATGGTATACAGTATCGACAAGATGAAAATTTAGACGCATGTGCAACATGTGGATATCTTTCTTCGTAGACGTTTCGCTATCCAGTATCTTTATCAATGCAGATTGTAGGACATAATTTGAAGAGACTTGAACTATATATAAAAGATGAGGTAATCGGTGTTCTTCACACCAACTCCAAGGCTGAGAGATCGATTACATCACACCAATATTAAAGATACACAGATGTTGCACATGTGTCTAAATCTGTATATTAAACTGCATCTGCCACTTCTCCAACCATTGTATCAGTCTATTCAAATCATCCTGGAGTGCTCTAATGTCCTCATTAGAATGAATTGCAAGGCCTATTTTGGTGTCATCAGCGAACTTAATTATTTCGCTATTTATTCCCTCATCTAATATGTTGTTTATGTGGAACGTGCCCCCATTCTGATTTCTCCCCACTTATGTAAACTCTTTGCTACCTATTTGTCAACCATGCCTCTACCCAGGAAAAAAATTCTCCTATTCCGTGTGCCTTAGTTTCCTCAATAGCCTCTGATGTGGAACTCTATCGAAACCCTTTCTGAAGTCCTTATACACAATATCATATTCATTACCATGATCTACCTCCTTAGTGAAAAATGTTAGTAAATTCGTAAGACAGGAACTCGCCTTTGTAAAACCGATTCATTAATCAATCTGTGCCTGTCAAGAATTGCTTCGGCAATTATTGATTCCATAAATTTTCCCACTATGGAGGTAAGGCTTATTGGTCTATAGTTCGAAGCTAAGGACCTGTCACCTGCCTTGTAAATAAGTATTACATTTACCATTTTCCACTTATCAGGCACTATGCCAGTTTGTAGTGATATGTTAAAAAGATTAGCCAAATGTTTGCTAAGTTCCTCTTTGCATTCCTTTAAAACCCTTGCAAACAATTCATCAGGGCCTGGGGATTTGTTTGGTTTTAATTTTTCTATTTGTATGAAGACCATGTCACTAGTTAACCAATCATGCATAGTTTATTATCGTCCTGTTCTACGTAATTTATTACTTCTGGAATTTCGCTAGTATCTTCCTGAGTAAAAGCTGGGAAAAAGTAAGTATTGAAAATTTCATACATTTCCTTATTACTGTCAGTGATCTGATCTGAATTACTCTTATGTGGGCCTATCTTGTCCCTAATCTTGCTTCTCTATACCTGAAAGAACCCTTTTGGGTTGGTCCTCGAATACCTTGCGTCTTTAACCTCATATTCCCTTTTTGCTTTTCTTATTCCGTTTTTTCTCTCTCTGATTGAATATACTGATTTCTTAATTAACTACGCATCCCCTCTCTTGATAAGCCTATATAGGCTTTTCTTTTGACCAATGAGATGTTTTAATCTGTTGTTCATCAATTTGGGATCATTTTTGTTAGATCTAATTTCCTTACAAAAGTTGTCTGGGCAGCTAGCACTATGCTCTGAAAAGCATCATAGTGCCAACCAACATCACCTACCTGACCCACAGTCAGGTCATCGCAATTTATCCCACCCAGGTAATTTTTCAGTCCCATGAAATCGGCCAAGTGGAAGTCTGGGAAAAAGACGTTTTTCCTGGCACATTTACTGAACATACCTATTAACACTACCATCTTTTTTCATCTTTGAATGATATCTCTACACAACTAATAAATTTCTCTAAATTATTTATATATTTAATGCTTGTCCTTCCTTTTCCTGCAGTTCGTCCATTATGTTTGCTTTCGTACTCCCTACATCACATTTTCATCGGAAGTTTGCTTCTGCCTTTGTGACATATTCAGAAGTTAGAGTGGTTTTGCAATTTTATTCTTTATGTGGTCAATTATTCGGTTATATAACTGATCTCTGGTGACTTTCTTTAATCAGGGTAGTTGCCAAGTTTTGCGAGGGATTTTATTTTAAAATGTAGACTTATTATGATGTGTTACAACCCCCCCCCGTGGGGGCTGCAGGCGGAGTTAAGGAAAAGGGTATTACCAGAACAACTTATTCTTTCCCCGCTTCTCAACCGGTTCTTGTGACTGTAAGTTGACCGTCGAGTTTTCCTTCAGCGCTGCGATCATTAATGCATTAGCGCTTTCCTCGCTGTTACGTTTTCTAATTCACTTCAGATCAACTTTATTAAAAAAATAAAAGTTACAATGAAAGAATTTACTTAGCAACTTTTATAGACTCTGCTTGCTGAAATTTCACTCACCATTATGTTAGGTATTTCCAAAAAAGTTTTACTTGAAATGTTCTCTTACCCTTATGTAATATGAGTGTCACATTTTATCAGTTTTTAAATGTTCATTAATTTCTCATCGTCCCATTACTTTTTTTTCTTTCCCAACATTGTGATGAAAGTGCTGAAGTGGGTTCTTCTGACCTGTCTGTCTGGCTAAAATGGCTGACCTGCTTGTACACATACCTAAGAGATGTACGGGACAAACTAGACTGTAACTTCAGGTAACATTATAATCACATACTGGCCCCCAGGTCCTATGTCATTAGCTGATCACTTTATGCATTTATTCTAATTTTAAGAGTCTCTTTCTTTAAAAATATTTATACATAGCTCTTATTTAATATCAATTGCGTTATCTGGAATTGGCTTATTACACATACATATTACAAGGACTATTTTTTTACTAATAACCTTGTTCCATTGGGCCAATTAGTTTCGTTTTATTTTACGTATTTGGATACCACATAATACGACAAGTGATAATTTAGATTGACTTAATATAAGTTAATGGCATTGTGAGTTTGGTGTCTTCTCTAATCTGGTTTAAGCCTTACGTTGGGCAGCAATGACTCGATCTCCCACACTGCAATTTATGTTAAAATTTTCAATGAGTTTATAATACAATACTTAACTAATTTAACGGTGTTACTTGCTTTATTTTATTTTACACTGATAACCCTGATTTCACTGTGGCTTTCACATATGTTCTTATATTATCTCATATAACCCTTAAAGTGCAGACGATGGGAATTCGCGTTATTGCACGAAGAGCCGACGGCGTAAGTTTCTGTCATGTGGTTACCGTTTTCAAATTTATTGCAAGAAACACGAACGGCCAGCACAACAGAGAAAGGGTGTGTTCTGTTTCTGTGTTCTATTCAGACAATATCCCAGCTTCTCAAGAAATAAACTTTTCAACTTGAAAAATTTTTTTTTCCTCAAAATATAGTCGATAATATGTTAATTTTTTACATTTAGCCCCTCGGCATTTCAAGGGATTGAACATTCTGTTGAATATTATTGCAAAACTTTCCCAAGTAAAGACAATGAATTTCTAGCAGTGATTTATCTTGGGATTGTGTGTATAATTTAAATAAAAAATTTTCACCGAGAATGCACCAAAATTTCTTGCATATTATTTTACAATCAAAAGTAAAAATATTCGCTATATAGATAACCCTTTTTAACAGCTTCAACCTGCGAATGTCCGCTGCTAGTGATCACAACCATGAAGCCAATGTTCATATATTATTGTTAACAGTTCCGTCCTCCCTGGGAGGTGGTAACAGTTCCCTCCTTTCTGGGCAGTGGTAACAGTTTCTTCCTTCCTGGGTGGTGGTAACAGTTCCCTCCTCCCTGGGTGGTCGTAACAGTTCCCTCCTCCCTGGGTGGTGGTACGAGTTACATCCTCCAGTGAAATTGGTAACAGTTACATCCTCAGTGGGTGGTGGTAACAGTACATCCTCATTGGGTGGTGGTAACAGTTTCTTCCTCCCTGGGTGGTGGTACGAGTTACATCCTCCAGTGAAGTTGGTAACAGTTACATCCTAAGTGGGTGGTGGTAACAGTATATCCTCAGTGGGTGATGGTAACAGTTTCTTCCTCCCTGGGTGGTGGTAAAAGTTACATCCTGCAGTTAAGCTAGTAGCAGTTACATCCTCAGTGGGCGGTGGCAACAGTTCATCCTCATTGGGTGGTGGTAACAGTTCATCCTCAGTGGGTGGTGGTAACAGTTACATCAACCAGAAGTGGTGATAGCAGTTACATAGTTCCAGGAAGTTGGTAACATTAAAATCATCCCAGATCGTTGGTTACAGTTACAATG
This sequence comes from Cherax quadricarinatus, assembly GCF_026875155.1. Taxonomy (NCBI): domain Eukaryota; kingdom Metazoa; phylum Arthropoda; class Malacostraca; order Decapoda; family Parastacidae; genus Cherax; species Cherax quadricarinatus. The sequence goes on along the minus strand of NC_069399.1, from coordinate 13,740,855 downwards.
TGCTGTTCTAGGAAATAGTTACATCACCCAGGGCATTTTTTAAACAGTTACTTCATCACGTAGCGTTGGTAACAGTTACATTATCCCCGGGTGTTATCAACAACTGCATGACTCTGGGACGTTGATAAAAGTTACATCCTTGGGGGTCGGTTGTGAGAATTACATCTGGGTGTTGGTAACAATGTCGTCCTCAAGAATTGCGGTAAGAGTTTCATAAGAAGAACATAAGAACATAAGAACGAAGGAACACTGCAGAAGGCCTACTGGCCCATGCGAGGCAGGTCCAAGTCTCCTACCGGCTTAAGCCAATGCACCCAACCTAGTCAGGTCAGGTCACATTGACTTAAGGGAGGAACTGTTGTGGTAACATTCCTTCTCACCCAGTGAGAATGTATGTTACCATACACAATACCACCTCAAAAACTACGACTTCAAGAGTGATGGACTGATTACATCGTCTTCACATATCTTCTGCTCCTACCAAGAAGAAGTCTACTGTGTAGGCGAAACGTTTCGGAATTAAGATACCTAACTGTTGCATATGTATCTTACTTACCATAATGTGAACATTAAAATGGTATAAAATACCGACAGATTGTTAGGTAAGACACATATGCAACAGTTAGGTATCTTTATTTCGAAACGTTTCGCCTACACAGTAGGCTTCTTCAGTCGAGTACAGAAAAGTTGATAAAAGCAGAAGAGACTTGAAGACGATGTAATCAGTCCATCACCCTTAAAGTTTTGAGGCGGTCAGTCCCTCAGTCTGGAGAAGAGCATTGTTCCAAAGTTTGAAACAATATGGAGTTGAAGTGACAGAATGGAGCCTTTTATAGCGCCAGGAGGTGAGACAGGTCACTAGTAGAACGCAGATGTTGGGAGGACAGATCCCTCTCAAATGCAGCCGCTCTTCACTAGTAGAGGTAGTCGAAGTTGATTCCAGGTCTGTACCAAGATACCTTTGTGTTGCAGTGTCTGACATATTGAACATTAAAATGGTATAAAATACCGACAGATTGTTAGGTAAGACACATATGCAACAGTTAGGTATCTTTATTTCGAAACGTTTCGCCTACACAGTAGGCTTCTTCAGTCGAGTACAGAAAAGTTGATAGAAGCAGAAGAGACTTGAAGACGATGTAATCAGTCCATCACCCTTAAAGTTTTGAGGTGGTCAGTCCCTCAGTCTGGAGAAGAGCATTGTTCCAAAGTTTGAAACAATATGGAGTTGAAGTGACAGAATGGAGCCTTTTATAGCGCCAGAAGGTGAGACAGGTCACTAGTAGAACGCAGATGTTGGGAGGACAGGTCCCTCTCAAATGCAGCCGCTCTTCACTAGTAGAGGTAGTCGAAGTTGATTCCAGGTCTGTACCAAGATACCTTTGTGTTGCAGTGTCTGACATATTGAACATTAAAATGGTATAAAATACCGACAGATTGTTAGGTAAGACACATATGCAACAGTTAGGTATCTTTATTTCGAAACGTTTCGCCTACACAGTAGGCTTCTTCAGTCGAGTACAGAAAAGTTGATAAAAGCAGAAGAGACTTGAAGACGATGTAATCAGTCCATCACCCTTAAAGTTTTGAGGCGGTCAGTCCCTCAGTCTGGAGAAGAGCATTGTTCCAAAGTTTTGAAACAATTATGGAGTTGAAGTGACAGAATGGAGCCTTTTATAGCGCCAGGAGGTGAGACAGGTCACTAGTAGAACGCAGATGTTGGGAGGACAGATCCCTCTCAAATGCAGCCGCTCTTCACTAGTAGAGGTAGTCGAAGTTGATTCCAGGTCTGTACCAAGATACCTTTGTGTTGCAGTGTCTGACATATTGAACATTAAAATGGTATAAAATACCACCTCAAAACTTTAAGGGTGATGGACTGATTACATCGTCTTCAAGTCTCTTCTGCTTCTATCAACTTTTCTGTACTCGACTGAAGAAGCCTACTGTGTAGGCGAAACGTTTCGAAATAAAGATACCTAACTGTTGCATATGTGTCTTACCTAACAATCTGTCGGTATTTTATACCATTTTAATGTTCAATATGTCAGACACTGCAACACAAAGGTATCTTGGTACAGACCTGGAATCAACTTCGACTACCTCTACTAGTGAAGAGCGGCTGCATTTGAGAGGGATCTGTCCTCCCAACATCTGCGTTCTACTAGTGACCTGTCTCCCTCCTGGCGCTATAAAAGGCTCCATTCTGTCACTTCAACTCCATATTGTTTCAAACTTTGGAACAATGCTCTTCTCCAGACTGAGGGACTGACCGCCTCAAACTTTAAGGGTGATGGACTGATACATCGTCTTCAAGTCTCTTCTGCTTTTATCAACTTTTCTGTACTCGACTGAAGAAGCCTACTGTGTAGGCGAAACGTTTCGAAATAAAGATACCTAACTGTTGCATATGTGTCTTACCTAACAATCTGTCGGTATTTTATACCATTTTAATGTTCAATATGTCAGACACTGCAACACAAAGGTATCTTGGTTACAGACTGGAATCAACTTCGACTACCTCTACTAGTGAAGAGCGGCTGCATTTGAGAGGGACCTGTCCTCCCAACATCTGCGTTCTACTAGTGACCTGTCTCACCTCCTGGCGCTATAAAAGGCTCCATTCTGTCACTTCAACTCCATATTGTTTCAAACTTTGGAACAATGCTCTTCTCCAGACTGAGGGACTGACCGCCTCAAAACTTTAAGGGTGATGGACTGATTACATCGTCTTCAAGTCTCTTCTGCTTTTATCAACTTTTCTGTACTCGACTGAAGAAGCCTACTGTGTAGGCGAAACGTTTCGAAATAAAGATACCTAACTGTTGCATATGTGTCTTACCTTACCATAATGTATTTCACAGAATGAGTATGTAAGGGTAATAGCAGTTACACAGACTGGGTCAAATTTATGTTAGTGATAATGATATAATACATGCAAAAAATTTGCTGATGGAAGTGTACGGTACAATGTACTTTACAGGAGAGTGAGAACAGCCATTGTTTGCTAGTTGATGAGGAAATTTCAAACTTTGATGAGAAAAAGTGCGCATTGTTTGATTGTGATAGAAGTTTATTTCTTTGATAACAGTATAATAAATCTTGATAATGAGGGATGGTAGTACAATATTATGAGTTTGGGTTTGAGAAGAGCTTTCCTAAAATGGACCAGTAGGCCTGGGGCAGCGTGTCTCTCCTTATGTGATACAGTACAGGTTTTTGTGAGGGTGATATATAATATGTTTGTGTGGAAGTGTTATGTTATTGTGAGTGTGTGGAACATTATGTTAAGGGAAGGAGAAGTGATATTACTGTTTCGTTGATGATAAAACGACGTGATAGTTTGTGTTTACGAGTCACTTGGGCCGAGGGAGAAACCCCGTCTTCCACTTATCTTTACGAGTATTGCTGTCTCTCTTAACGTTATTTATAGCGACTTAGGCACATATACCTCCAGGAAACACACACTATCATTGTATTACTTTGGTCACTACTGTCATTAAATACATTTTCGCTAAACATATTTCTTCTATGTTCTAATGGATGTTCTAACATGCTGTAATTTTCGATTCACATTGATCATGGTTTACTAATGTATATTAGCTATTGATAATAATGTTTAAGCAATCATATCTTTCTTTTATAAATGTATTCTCGGTGTCATCATAGCCATAAAAATCTATAAGTTCTTGATTATTTTAGCTAACTCAAAGAGATACTAAAACAGAAGAATGCAATCGTTTATAGACAACATTTCTCCCACTCAGTGGATTTTATTAATTCACAAACAAATGCACCTTGGAAGAGAGAGTGGATAAGATTATTTAGGGAAGCATAGCGTTGTGAAGAATTAGGTGAGATATGAAAAAAATGGTATGTGATACCGACAAGATGTGGAAAAAGACACTGACATACGAAAACCGAAATACGAGTTCGATACAGTGATCAAAAGCAACGATTTCGGCGACTCTGAATTTAACAAATGTTAGAACTTATTGCAGCAGCCATTTCGGAAGCTACTCGCTACTATATCCAGGCAACCAAACACTTGGCCACTAATAACGATATTCTCATTACCACAGCGGGGAATGGAGCAGGATTGGTCATCCTCAACCGTAAAGACTGAGAGACACCAATACATACACTTCCATTCCCGAACATACATGGAAGAAAGAAACCAATTCCTTTCTTTTTGAGATCCGCAGCATACTCAGAACATCAGAAGACGGTAAAAATCTCTTGCACCTAGTCCCTGTCAACGACAGATCATCAAGGCTTTATGGATTACCAAGGAGCCACATACCAGATGTGCCTATGAGACCCATTACATCTGGTATCAGCAGCACCCCGCACAAGCTAACATGAGTTTTGGCGAAATATTTACCAAAAGTTCTGGGTACGACTAATCAGGCTCACCTGACGTATTTGGGTGACCTTAATTAACCACATGAGGCATCTCGAAGTGAATGATAAGAAGCTTGCAAGTTTCGATGTCACTGCCTTATTTATAAGTGTTCCAGCTGATAAAGACAGTGATCTTTTTCAGAATGATTAATGATGATACAAAGGATTCTGTGAGCCTCGTCGAAATATTTGTTGGTTATAACTATTTTAGATTCGACATCAAATATTAGCAATATTTCGGGCTATCGCTGGGCTTTCACTTTAGTGGAGTTATGGACAATTTATATATGGAGGACATAGAATCGAGACGAATCCTAATTATCATCCGTACATCAGTTTCATGGGTGTGGTACGTGGATGATATTTTGGTCATTGTATCCAAAAGTCTAGAAGTGCGTGACATACTCAACTTCATCAACAATATGGAATCTACAAATAAATTTAAGCTAGAGGAAGAGAAGAACGACCAGTTACCATTTTTAGACGTATTCCTATTCACAAGAGAAAGTAGACTTAATTTTAAAGTCTACCAGTAACCAACCTACAAGAACAATCTTCTACATTTCTGCTGTCACCATGACACTAGAGCAAAAAGACAGGTAGTTATAGGATTCTTTTTGAGAGTTTACAGAATTTCCAGTTTTCAGTTCCCCGAGGAATAATGTACATATGTATTCAATTCACTCACTACACTTTTTCCTGCACTTCATACGTAATTACAGGAAATGTGAAACACGAATCCTTAAAGGGCAGCTGACGCTCGATTTTTTTTAACTTCCCTTTGTACGATATCGTTCATTAGTGGTCTATTTTAAGAAGCGGTCACTAAGATTGCTGACTAACACTAATCCAGTTAAAGGAAAACCTCCAAGTTACAACCTTTTCCCGGTCAGTAATGTTGCTACGAACGTTTTTAAAATACCTTACAGAATTTAAAAAAAAAAAAATCCACACTAGCTCTTTTACTAGTAATAGAAACCTAGTGGAAAAACCCAAGAACGACTGACACGAGAAAAAGAGTATACACAGTAATATGTGGGGAGGATGGGAGGGTTGAAGAGATGTGACAAAATATATGTGGGGGAAAAAGCGAGATCTCTGGATATTAGGATCCGGAAAATGCGTATCCAACTCAAGGATGATACTGGAAAACCTCATGAAATTCAGTGAGGCGAGGTTATTCATTAAGGAAGAAGATCTACGATGGTGAAAATGTATAGAGGCTGCCCTAATTGTCAGTAACATCATCCATCAAAAATCCAGAAGTTACTTTATATCCAAATTGCTAGTCATCTTAATATTACCCATTCTGTAGATCACTGTAACATGATGTTGACAGGTCCTTCTCAAATCTAACTCATCTTACCACAATTTTACTACTACTACTACTACTACTTGGATATCTCTGTATTAGGACTAAGAAAGCCACTCGTGGCGAAACACTTCCTCTAATAAATGTCGAGAACTACACATAAGTGTCTTTTTCCACATGTGAGATATGTTGAAGCTAATGCACTGAACAGGCTCAAAATACGTTGTAGAAATATACGACTGAAAAGTGTCTGACTTAAGAAAAAAACAAACCTAGTATGGTCCAGTAGGCGTGCTGCAGTATTCCTCCAAAATGTGAACTGTTGTTATTTGGGATAACGATCAACGAGTTTCCTGGCAATAAAATCTGTTTTGTTAACTCCTTTGTTCTGGTTGAAATTATTGGATGTGATGATAAGGATGATTCTGAAATCCAGGATCTCTGGATGTCTTCCTTACTGGCGGTAAGTCATACGTCTATATAACCAATTAAATAATTGAGGAGTTTTGTTCGAAAACAATGGTGTTCTTCAAATCCTCAGTTCTGCTGTTGAAGATGAGGTCTCCGGATGTTTTGACCACATGTATTTTGTCACAATCGTTGTAAGGGATTGGTATACACTAAAGTACATAAACACAAGAACAGCTGAAAAGAATAAACCAAAGAATGGACTCGAAATGTGGTCTTGGCATGAAGGTCAACGCTATTTTAATGTACCACGAAGCTAACAAATTGTAAAATGTGCAGGCTATATTTCTGAGGTTTCTCTGTATCAGCAGCACCAGTGATTCTTCCCACTTCCACAGAAACTTTAATTTTTATCTGTTGTCATACCGTGCAAATATGAAAAGTCTTTAAACACATGGCATGATGTAATGAATGACTGAGAGTGAATAAATATAAATTTGGTCTAGGAAGAGTCCTGCTTTGTAGTAGACCCAATGCTGTATCACAGAGTCAAGAAACTTAAAAAAGAAAAGTTTGTTGCACCCCTGTTCAACCTCCGCACTACCTACACTTTCACTAGCTCGCCTTTCTCTCAGTGGTTGCTTATATCTCACCCTAACTTTCTCCTCCCTTAGTTTATAAACTTTCACCTCTAGCTTACTTGCTGTTGCCATTTACCTTTTGCCCCATATACCTCTTTAACTGTAGCTACAACTAAACTATGTTCCGATATATCTGTGGCTCCCCCAACAAACATGCACATCCTTAAGTATACCCATCAACCTTTTATCCACCAATACACAGTCTAACAAACTACTGTCTTCAGGTGAGAAATCATATCTTGTATATTTATTTTTCCTCTTTTTTATTTTAATATGTATTACTTATTACCAAACCTCTTTCAATACAAAGTTCAATTAATTAAAGGATCCCCATTATCATTTACTCCTGGCACCCCAAACTTACCTACTAGTGCTCCACAAAAGTTTTACCCACTTCAGCATCTACGTCTCCCACCACAAGTACTCTCTCACTTGATTCAAAACTCCCCAAGCACTCATTCAACATCTCCCAAAATCTCTCTCTCTCTTCTTCTTCACTTCTCTCTTCTCCAGTTACATAATAACTTACCATAACCCACTTTTCATATCTAACCCTTATTTTACTCCACATAATCCTTGAATTTATATTCCTTCTTTTCCTACTATAACTGATCCTTCAACATTATTGCTGCTCTTTTCTTATATCTAACTCATTAGATACCCCTGACCTAATCCCATTTATTTCTTCCAGCTGAAGCTCGCCTACACCCTTCATCTTTGTTTCGCTTACAGGCAGGACATCCAGCTTCTTTCCCATCATAGCATCCACAATCATCTCTTTCTTAATATTTGCACTACTTCAACGCACGTTCAGAGATCGCATCTTCAAGGCTTTCTTATTTTTATTTTTAGTAAGCTGTAGGGGAATCGGGGTTATTAGCCCATTCCTCCCGGCATTTTAGTTGACTTTTATAACATGCATGGCTTACAGAGAAAAAATTCTTATTCCACTTCCTGAAAATAAATGGTATAAAATACCGACACAATGGAAACATAAACACATATGTAGTTTAATGTAATCCTTTATTGACAACATTTCGCCCACACAGTCGGCTTTTTCAAGTCACAAACATATGTTTGTGACTTGAAAAAGCCCACTGTGTGGGCGAAACGTTGTCAATAAAGGATCACATTTAAACTACATATGTGTTTATGTTTCCATTCCACTTCCTCATGGATATGAAAGGAAAATAATAAAAACAAGAACTATTATGAACATAATTAAAGAAATCTCAGAGGAGTGTCTAAACATAAACGTGTATATGCATGTGTAGGGTGACCTAACTGTAAGTAAAACTAAGAAGATATACCTGTTATCTTGTGTTTATGAGAAAAAACAAACAAACAGTATTTATAGGCCTTTTGTGTTGCAATCAACGCATCATCAGGAGCTTGCAGTGTTGCAGAAATTCGTTCTGGGGGAACGCTTTTTGCTCGAATAAAGTAGGGAGGCAGGAGATAATAAATAGTAAATAATAAAAGCAATACAAAAGACAGCCCACAGGAACTGGTACTATAGTAATGACCTAAAGAATGTAACATTCGTGACATGACAATTATCAAAAATTCGGTCCGACTTCGATATCCATAAAACTCTTTACATTCTGAGTGTAGATATAACTAGTAATTGTCTTAGGGTGTTTCAGTACTTTTAGAAAACTTGTAGAAAAGTCCAAAACTATGCTTTAGGGATTAGTAAATATATTGTTAGATATAATTCAACATTTTCACATTCTATATTGTTAGATATAATTCAACATTTTCACATTCTTTAAGTAAGAAGGTTCGCAAAGTTATTTTTCTGAGTTTCTGCCAATTTGTTAATGTTAATATTTTTTTTTTATATTTTTACGTGTATTGTAAGTCGAGTGTATCTCTTTTAAATACTTTTTATTGTCATGAAATTAATTCAGCGAAAATTCCCTAATAATTTTTTCTTTAGTAAATAAAAATTTGCTAATTTTCAAGCATAGTGAACCATGGCGATTATTAGTTCATTTATAATAACTAAAGAAAATGTTTCGTTATCAGAATCAATCATTCATTTCTATTGTATTTTGCTAAATGAACTGTGACCAAATGTACAAATATATATGAATAATGGGTTTATTTGCAATAACCTACCAATTCTTTTTTTTTTACTCTTGTCATGAAGAAACTAATTCTGAGATATGTTAAACGCTGGGTAGGTCTTGACAGTTCTGGTTCCAAGTTGTCATTTTCATTATACTAGTTGTGATAACTGTTTATGTGTGATATTTGGACATATTGTTAATGATAAGTTTTCAATGCAGGGGATTTTCATTTAAAAAAAAATCTAGAATTTTAATCACCTGTGCAAGCGTCATTTCCAGAATATTTAAACTCTTAATCTGTGCACTGGAATGATAGCGATAACACTGCTCCGACCTCGTCTTCTTTTTGTTATTTTTTACAGGATAGCTCAGTATTAAAAATTCAATTTAACTACTTAACGAAAACTGAAAAAAAATCTTGTCAAGGCGCATCATTAGTCGATTCACCATGAGGAATTATTTTCTCCAACAATTATTGTAATACTCCTGGTGCAACATTCTGGTGACAGGAAGCCATTTAATATAAACTCAGAAACTTGGGCAACATTTCGTAATGTTTATTCTGGAAACGTTTCTCCACACAGTGGCTTCTTCAATCTGGAACCACTTGTCTAACCATATAGACACGACCAACTTCCACTAGTGACTTTGCTCGTTGGTGGCACCGCCTACCACTGCTCCACCTCATCTCTCATCAGTATATAAGCCTCATCTCCACGAATATGCTGCACATTCGTCAAGATTCATGAAGTGAACACATAGACTCCATGCTGAGGGACGCAGTACCTAAAATTTCTCCTCCTCATCTTCCACCCTTTTCTGCTTTGGACTGAAGAAGCCACTATGTGGACAAGCATTTCCAGAATTTAAATACCGAAATATTGCACAAGTGTCTCATTTATCAACTTGTCGATTTTGTAAACCAATTCATCTTCAAGGGGGGCTCCTTGGCGTGGTGAAGAGGCTCTTGGTCTGACGAATTAGACCTATTGGTCTCCTTCCTTAGACCGAACCTAATTATCCCACAATCCCCCCTTCCCTATCCCATCCTCCCCATCCTCCCTTTTTTCTTTCCTCCTCCTCCCCCCCGTCCCTCCCTCATTCCCTTCCTCTTTTTGGCCTTTGGGATTTTTCCCACAGGCCTAATGGTTCCTATGTAGGGGGAACGGTACTGGGGTCAATCCCATTCCATTGAGGTTCTTGGCAGTGGTGTAGTTTGCCGTGGAATCTGGATCGCCTGGGGATATCCCGCTCCCTCTCCGGTATTCCGAGGGGGTGGCTTTGGGTGTCTTTCGGGCGACGGGTGTATCTCTGGAGGCCGCCTTTCCGATTCCGAGGGTGGTGGCCAAAGGAAGTATACTTTGTGGCGGATATCTGGCCGCCCTCTCTTTTGTCCACCGAGGTAGCTTGGCAGATGTGAGGTTGTTATCCTGGATTGCTGGTTTACTGGCATGAAGGGTAGGGTATGGCACTGGTTCCATGCCGCATCTGCACTACTTGCAGTGTTGAGGTCCTCTTGGGCACGAAGGGTGATTTCCAGCCCTTTTGTTCCTCCTAGGAACTGTTCCCCCCCGTTCCCCCTTTTCCTTTTTTTTGTTTTTCTTTTCTTTTCTTTCTTTTTTTTTCTTAAAAATAAAAAGAAAGAAGTAACCTAACCATGGAAGCCCTAGTCCATGAACCTGTTACCCCCGGGCCCCTTTCTGGTACCGCACCCCGTTCTGACCCTGCCTCGTTTTTTGACCACTTTTTGGACACTCCTGAGACCCCTGTACCTGTTGCTGTTGCTGTTTCATCACCAGCTTCAGGTACCGGGGTCTCGACTGACTCCTCCGATTTGTCTGACCTCCGCCCGCCTTTGACTATGCTTCCGGCCTCTCCCTCTACTCTGCGGCAACTTTCGAATCGCCAGCCCGTCTCATGTCGGACCAACTCTAGTCCCACTTCTAAAGGCCTGAAGATGTTATTTCGTTACCTTCCCATTCTACTCAGAAAAGACCGACACGTCATGCACTCCCTCTCCATGCTCAGTTTCGGACCACATAATGGACCAAATTCTTTACCTTATGACCGACTTCTTCTATTGCCTATCTTTCCAACCATAGTATTGGCAAAACGCTCCTACGCCATGTTGGTAGAGATATTTCATTTCATGCTCTCAAGAGTGGTACGCGCATCGTCACTGTCCAGAATGCTACCCAAGCTCATGATCTTTCTCTCCTTTCACATATCGATACTATTTCTATCTCTTTTGAAAAACATCATTCTCTCAATTCTTGTAGTGGTACTGTCATTCTGCCCCATATCATAGTCCAACAGAATTTCCAGACATGTGGCAATGACATTCTTGAACAGCTGGAACTCCAGGATCTCCCAATCCTCAAAGTAGACACTTATGTCCTTCCTGCCCGCGGGCAGAGACGATACCTTTGCAAAGTGGCTCAATTAACTTTCGACAGCCGTGAACTCCCGTCCTCTGTTCATGTCGCAGGACATCGGTTACAAGTTTGAAAGGTGATCCCTACACAGCAACAGTGTAGAAATTGCTGGCCATTTAGTTACCAGCGAAATATTGCAGATCTATAGCCGAATGCCCAGTCTGTGGTGCCGGCGACCATTCTAATACGTCTTGCAGTCAACCTCTCTCTTGCCTTAATTGTCATGAGGCTCACCCTTCGTACTCTCGCCGTTGCCAGTTCTACTTAAATGAGCGTGAAATCCGTTGCCTCAAAGAAGCAGAGGGTCTCCCTTATGCTATGGCAGTTTCTCATCTCCGCCTCCAAAGGAGACTACCCCGTGTTTCTTATTCTCGTGTTTCAAAACGTTCCACCACTTCTGGGGTCCCATCTTCTGCAGCCTCCTCTGTTGTTACCCCTCCCATAGTCACTCCTGTATCTAATTCTTTTGCTGTCCTGGGCTCAGCCGTCCCTACTTCAACACCTCAGTCTGCTCTGATATCTTCGAGTTCTCACTCACAAGCCCTGCTATCGACAAGATCTCATACGAAACCTTCTACCAATCGCCCCTCTACTTCTCAGAAGTCCAAAAAATCCCCTTTTCTCAAATCTTCCTTGCCCCCTCCTTCCCTTCTTCCGCCCCCACATTTTTACCTTTCCAGTCTGTGTACCTGGTTCTTCCCCTCTCACTGGCTCTATTACAAGTGTGGAGGTTTACCCCCCTCCTCGTTCTGTGCCTCCCTCGCCTGTACACTCCCAAGTCTCTCCCCTTCTGCCACCTCCCAGGTCTCTGCCTCTTCTGTCCCCTCCCACACTTCTTCTCCAGTTCCCAGCACGCTTTCGTTCCCCTCTACTTTAGTACAGTCCATTACTGTCCCAATCTTTACTCACCTCCCTCCTTCTATCTCCAATATTGTCTCCCATACAACGTCTTTGAATTCAGAAACACCTGACGCTATTTCAGAATATATTGCAGAGACTAAACCTTCAATGGACACTGATCCACCTCCTGTTCCTTCTCTTCCCTCTCCTCCATCTCCACAACTCCATTGTTCGCAACGCTCCTTTCCTTCACTGCTTGAACGTCTTCCAGTGCCACCGCACGTAGACTTTTCTAACCCCTCTAGTCCATAGGTGCCCTTCCCTACTGATTCCTGGTATTTTCCTTGTTGCCAATCATGGCCTATTTACAGTGGAAAATCCGCGGCCTCAGGGGTAATCGGGGTGAGCTTCAGATGTTGCTTTCCAGGTTTTCCCCTGTTGGTGTTTGCTTACAAGAACCAAAATTACACACAGCTGTTTTTCAACCTATTTCAGGCTATAATTTATTGTATTCTTCGGATCCTTTCTCAGATGGGATCTTTAATGAAAGTGCCCTTCTTTTACGCAATGATATTCCGTACTGTCAACTATTTGTCCATACCTCGCTGCATTACACTGCAGCCCATATTTACTTGAATAAGTGGTTTACAATATGTTCTTTATATCTCTCTCCTTGGGCATTTTCTATCCCAGATTTTGCCTTTCTTGTTTCATCCTTACCACCACCACTTCTGTTACTTGGCGATTTTAATGCCCACCATTTCCTCTGGGGGATTCTCATTGTGACTTACGTGGCATTCAGTTGGAGGCTTTTCTCGCCTCTCACCCCCTCCATGTTTTAAATACGGGTACTCCCACCCATTTTGATTCTCATACTCATACTCTCTCTTGCATCGATCTATCGGTTTGCTCTTCCTCCACTGCACTAGACTTCGCCTGGTCTGTTCTATTGGATTTACATGACAGTGATCATTTTCCTATCATTCTTACTTCTCCTTCATATTCACCACCTTTCCGTAGCCCTCGCTGGCAATTTGATCAGGCAAACTGGGACCTCTACTCACAACTCACTGCTTTTAGTGAGGTTCCTTCTTCATCCTCCACTGATGAGCTCATACACCTCTTCTCGACGTCAGTTTTAACCTCAGCTTCTCATTCTATACCCCAAACCTCAGTCAGGCATTCTCAGAAGTGCGAGCCTTGGTGGTCTCCCGCTTGTGGTCGTGCAGTACGTTTGAAACGCACTGCATGGGGCAGGTACGGGTACAATAGAACCAACGAGAGACTTCTTGATTTTAAGCAGAGGTGTGCGGTCGCTTGCCGTGTCATCCGTGACACTAAATGCACTTGCTGGCAAGATTATGTTCCCACCATCACCTCTGCTTCCTCTATGAGTGCTGTGGCATGCAAAGAGTATGCAACCTTTATTCGGCGCATATACACACCCTCATTGAAATGCTATCTCCCCCAACCAGCGAACCAGGGGCTAAAGGTTGATGATGGGACCCCATCGTTCAATCAGTACCCAGGTTCCAGCCAATGAGAAGATGGTTTTGGCAATCGCAGAGGTGATGTGGGTACCATTCACCTTTCTGCCCTCGTCATTCCCATTCTAGAGCTGGTTGAAGCACGGTCTGCTCTTTAGTGACTTCTATTCTGCTTTGCTTACCGTGGAGTGCACTAATACCTATTGTTGTACATAGTGTATATAGTGTACATACTTCTGTTCTAAATTGGTGAAGGATAATACAAGTCAAAAAGTTTTTCTGCTGTGTTTATTTTTCTCCCTTTACACCCAGGATAACAGGCCTTTGGGACTTCTGGGTTGTAATATGAGTAGCCTGTCCGGGAGCTGGAGCTGGACTTAGAGCATGGGTTGAGCCTAGGGTGACGCTGGAAGCAGGAACATTGTGTAGCTTGCTGTCTGGCATTGCATTAGCTTTGCCAAAGCTTTACAAACTTTGCGTGTCAGTTGCCTTGCTATGGTCAGCCTTGCTATTGTGTTATCGTTCAACAGCTCGCTACTAGCTTGCTCGATGTGCTCGCTTCGCTACGGTCAATGTTGTGTGAAGATTTTGCAGTGAGCTTTGCTATTGTGTATCTTGCAAGCATATGTGCGTATTCTGCAATCGTACTGTGCATAACTAAGCGTGTTCTTCAAATAATGTGTTACGTTGGGGTATTCTGCAATCGCACTGTGCATAGCAAATAGCTTATACATTGAGGTATGCCACCTAGACGAGTCAGACGTCTGGTGTAGGCATATACATTATTTAACTTGCCTAAATTGACCCTACAGCGTTGTTGGTAAATTGCTCATTCCATTGGCAGTGATTACGAACGCACTCTCCAAGCTGCGCAACTGCGTTCATTGATCACTGACAAACTTCGGGAAGAGGAGATGGCACATCAGACTCCTCCCTCTAAGGAAGCCAGGAATAAAACCCCGATGTTTTCGCAGGAGGAAAATGATACATCAACGGAGCAAAATCGTCAGTTTCGTGCAACAGCGTTGTCTGAGAGCGAATCAGCTGCGTTGGCACTTGAGTTGGTAAAAATCAATCTTGAACAGACTAGGGAACAGAGGGCATTTGCCAAGGAAGAGTTTAATAGGGAAAAAGAAAGAAGGCAGTTTTCGCAACTTGTAAATGACTTTAGTTTACAGAAAGCAGTACGGCTTGTTCCCTGCTTCAATGAGGCCGAACCAGAACAATTTTTCGAAGCTTTTGAAAATCAGGCTCGAGCCTTGAGATGGCCGGAACAGCATTGAGCATCGTTGGTTCAAACAGCATTGTTTGGTAAGGCACAGGAATTTATGTCAGTGTTAAATGACACTGATTTTTCCGATTATAAAGTAGTGAAGACCACAGTTTTGGGAGCTTATACATGTATCTTAGCTAAATACAAAAAGATCTTTAAGTTAGGGAGACGACAGCTCGGTCAATCCCTGGATGATTTTGTGCGACAGCAGACCAAAGCTTTTACCAGCTGGTATAAAGCAAGTGGTGTTGCTACCTTCAATAATCTCGTGCAGCTTATTCTGGTTGGCAATCTGCTGGAGTCTGTGGGACCAGAGGTTAGAGTCTTTCTGCAGGATCGTGACTTAACCACTGCATTGGAGGCAGCCAGGTTCGCTGATACCTTTGAAACTAACCACCCCTTGTCCGAGCGGTCCAATCTCTCTTTTCAACAGCCTGGCATGAGCAGAGATCGTCAACCTTGGACGATGAAGTGCCAGCAGGAGGGAGAACGTCTACGTCAGCCAACTAAGTCACCTGGTGAGCCACGCTACTTAACTTATGGTCCACCTGGTGAGAGACAAACCACTCAACATGGTGCAACTCGACAACAGTATCCAGAGAGACACCAGCCAGAGCGACACCAGTTGCAATGTCAGCAGGGAGTAAAGGGCAAGCCTGTCGTCTGCTTCCTCTGTAATAAAGTAGGTCACATCCGTCCCAACTGCCCTCACAAACCCCAACCTACTGGGAAAATCTATAATATCCCTAGTAACATGTCCCTGAAAGTAGTAGAGAAAAGGATGGCCCCTTATTACTGACAAAGCCGTATTTCCCTTCAGAAAGACTCAAAAACAACTGAAGTCAGAACCTTTAGAGATACTGGAACATATTGCTCACTTATAAGAGAAGAAGTACTTCCCCTTTCCAAGAATACCTCCCTGCAATCCTCTGTTTTGCTGGAAGCATTCGGAGGTGCAATATTTTCTGTCCCCTTGCATAGAATTTATGTACAGTGCAAATATTACACTGGATACTTGACTGTGGGTGTATCCGAGGGATTCCCCATGAAAGATGCCATGTTATTACTGGGTAATAACATTATCACTGCTAGTGTATGTCCTGAACCCATAATGATTAATTCTTCTCCGATGTTGGTAATAACTCGGCAACATCCCAAGGGTTGTCTTGCGAGAATGCTGACCTATCCTTGGACGACTCTGATCTGGGAATACCCCAATTTGTTTTACGAGGGAAAACTGGCCAGGGCCTGAGAAAAGGGAACAGCCCCCAATAAACCTTCCCTTTTCCCAACAGGATTGCCAGACATCCTGTTTCCTGCCCAGGAGCTGTCCTTCCGGGGGGAACAATGAAAACCCTTCTTTGATTTTTTCGTTTTCAGTCAGCCAGGGCAAACCTTTTCGGATCACCTGTAAATTTAAAACTTAAAAACACTTTTTGATCTGCACTGAACTGTAAGGAGAAAAGGGGCCGGCAACTGTCTACGGGTTAGTGGCTCCAACAAAGTTTAGACCTCAAATTTAATATAGGCTCATAATACTTCTTTGGAAAGTCACCTAAAATTTTTCTAAAACATTATATAAACAAAAAGGGAATTTTTTTGGGCCCAAAAAATTAAGGCATATGCTGTTATGTATGAAATTCAATGAACTGTTTTGGTAACCTGAATAAATTACTTACTTACTTATTTTACTTCTTATGCGGGATGTGAAAAAATCATATCTGGTGTTCCCCGAAATTCACAACTGGGGGACCCGACATTCCTTAAACCTGCCCTCTCCAATTATACCTGCTGAGGAGAACCTTTTGCAGATTTAATTATAGATTGGTAGGTCCACACCTGGGTCAAAGCCGGGAAATCATACTATTTACCATTACGGACAGAAATAGATACCCTGAAAAAAATTCCCAGCACATATTAATACTAAAGCATTCTAAAGGCTTTTAAAACCAAATATTTCTTGTTTTGGCATTCATAAAACATTTCAAATGACAAGATACAAAACTTCACTGCCAAACATTCCGGGAAGCATTAACGGGTTAGGGAAAACCAAACTTTCCACTGCCTATCACCCTCGCCCCAAAGGGCGCCTGGAAAGTTTTCCATCAGACGTTAAAAACCACGATGAAAAAATTTTTTTGTATGCATTTTCCAACAGACTGGGAGAATCCTACCTTTGTTGCTGTTTTAAATAAGAGAAGTGTGAGGAGTCTACCGGGATAGTCCGTTTGAGCTGATCTTTTGGGCACAATGTACGGTCCTATCGGGTGCCAAAGAAGGATGGTTTGGGGGAAAAGACGTTACTCAACACTCTAAAAACCCCTTCAAGGTTGCAGGTGGGCACGTCATTTTTACCCAACAAACCTAAAGGGCAGCCAAAATAAATGAAACAAGGTATACAGAAATGCAAAATTTTCGCTCCTTCCATCCAGGAGACAAGGATTGGTGCAGGAACCTATACCTGGCCACACCTTGAAAGCTAGATTTACGGGACCTATGAAAATGTAAGTAAATTATCTGATGTAAATTATGTGGTATCTCCCCTTGATAAGACCTCAAAAACTAAAACTTACCACATTAATCAATTAAAATCTTTTCATACACCAGAAAAAGTCCCAGTAATGGCTCTGTCCTTTACCTCTGAGGACGACTCTGATTCTGAAAATAATGTAAAACTTCCAAACTCTGTCCTCCTCAAGGACCCTAGCCCTTTAATGGTGGGGCTATCTGAAACTCAAGCAACAAGTTTAACTTCGCTTCTACAATCATACTCTGATATTTTTTCGGATGTGCCGGAAAAAATGTACGTTAGGTTATCATGAAGTATATGTGGGAAACTCTAAACCTATTAAACTCTCCCCCTACAGAGCTAATCCTGAAAAGCAGAAGCTACTTCAGCATGAGGTAAAATTTCTGTTAGAGCATGGGTTAGTGGAGGAGTCTAGTCCATGGGCTTCACCGTGCATCCTTGTTAAAAAAGCTGATGGAGGTTTTCGTATGTGTACAGACTACCGTAAGGTGAATGAGGTCACAATCACAGATGCTTACCCTCTTCCTCGTCTAGAGGACGTAATAGAATTTGTGGGTAATGCTACTTTTGCGTCAAAGTTAGATCTCATTAAAGGTTACTACCAGGTAGCTTTGACAGATAAGGCGAAGAAAATCTCTGCCTTCGTAATTCCAGGTCATTATCAATATACAGTTATCCACTTCGGAATGAAAGACTCCCTCTCTTCATTCCAGAAACTTATCCATCAGGCTATTAAAGGATTTGAAGGCACGGCAGCGTTCCTGGATGATATTGTAGTGGTGTCTGATACTTGGGATCAACACCTAGTTAGACTTAAGGCTTTCTTTGAGACCTTTCGGAGTTCCCATTTAACTGTTAATTTATCTAAGTCTTCCTTTGGCCAGGCCACTGTTACTTTTCTAGGCCATGAAGTAGGTAGTGGCAGAGTTGCTCCTAAATTTGCTAAAGGTCTTGCCATTAAAGATTATCCAGTTCCACATGATAGGAAATCTCTTCAACGTTTCCTAGGCATGATAGGATTTTACAGAAGATTCTGTAAGAATTTTTCAGATATTGTAGCGCCTCTTACCTCTCTTACCAGTCACAAACTTCCCTTTGATTGGACCCCAGATTGTGAAGGTGTTTTTCATAAAGCAAAAAGTTTATTGTGTATTGAACCCATTCTTTTGTCTCCAGACCTCTCATTACAGGTTGATGCTTGTGAGTCTGGGGTTGGGGCAATACTGTTGCAAAACGGGGATGAGGAGTTGCAGTCTGTAGCCTTCTTCTCTACCAAGTTCCAGCCGCACCAGAGGGCTTACTCTACTATCGAAAAAGAAGCCCATGCGCTGGTACTGGCTTTGTAGCACTTCGATGTTTACGTGGGCCAGACTTCGCAGGTGGTCACTGTCTATAGCGACCACAACCCTCTAGTATATCTCCTAGCCATGAAGAATCACAATATGAGGCTCATGAGATGGAGTCTACGACTGCAACCCTATTCTCGCAGAATATTACACATTGCCGGCAAAGAAAATAAGTTGGCAGACTCTTTATCTCGAGTCTAACACTGTTACTCCGTATTATAATTAAAATTGTATATTAGGTTAGGATGCTAGGTTACTTGTGGTAACCCCTTTCAAGCTCTTTTTTTTTATCCCCTGGAATGGGTTTTTTTTCTTTTTTAGTGAGGGAGTGCGGGATACCGTCCTCCCGCACTTTGGACCTACGCTAGCCCGGCTGTCTGCTGTCTCACTCTGAGTTTAGGGTTTGGCTTTTTGTTGTAAATAAAGCTGAGCTCTATCTAAGAGTTGGATGGTTGAGAGGAAAGGCGGTCCCATTATTTGGTGCCATGGCTGCACGGTTACCGCTGGGAGGTGGGAGCCTAATCCTAAGCTCTCTTGGGGGGGGTGGCATGCAAAGAGTACATAACCTTTATTCAGCGCATGTACACACCCTCATTGAAAGGCTATCTCACCCAACCAGCGAACCAGGGGCAAAGGGTTGATGATGGGGCCCCATCGTTCAATCAGTACCCAGGTTCCAGCAAATGAGAAGATGGTTTTGGCAATCGCAGAGGTGATATGGGTACCACTCACCTGTCTGCCCTTGTCATTCACATTCTAGAGCTGGTTGAAGCACGGTCTGCTCTCTTGTGGCTTCTATTCTGCCTTGCTTACCGTGGAGTGCACTAATACCTATTGTTGTACAAGTGTATATAGTGTACATACTTCTGTTCTAAATTGGTGAAGGATAATACAAGCCAAAAAGTTTTTCTGCTGTGTTTATTTTGCTCCCTTTACACCCAGGACAACAGGCTTTAGAGACTCCTGGGTTGTAATAAGTGCAATCTGGATAAAAGTGAGGAAATTGAGTGGTAAATACTCTCCTGACCCGGCTCTTGTTCTACGGGTCGCTGGTGTTGATATAGCAAACTCTCTTGACGTTGCCATTGAAATTGGCACTCATCTGCTCCGTATTTCCCAGAGGCTCCATCTATGCCCCTGAAAGTCTGCCAGAATGTTAGTACCCTTGGACTTTTCTTCTCTCAGAGAAGAACAGTATAATGTGCCTTTTACACTTCGGGAACTGGAGGCAACACTCTCAGCTTGCCGATCATCGGCAGCTGGGCCTGACGACATTCATATTCGGTTGTTACAAAATTTACATCAGTCAGCCCATACAGTCCTCTTACACCTCTTCAATCTTATTTGGTCACAAGGAGTTCTTCCCCAGCTGTGGAAATCTGCCATTGTTCTCCCTTTCCGCAAGCCGGGTACTACGGGACATGATGCCTCCCACTATCGTCCCATTGCTCTTACTAGTGCAGTTTGCAAAGTGATGGAAAGTCTGGTAAATCGACGTTTAATGTGGTATTTAGAGACACGCAACAGTCTCTCCACTAGTCAATATGGCTTTCGTAAGGGCCGATCTACCATAGACCCCTGACTGCGCTTGGATACGTATGTTCGTAATGCCTTTGCGAATAACCACTCAGTTATTGCCATATTTTTTGAGTTTGAGAAGGCATATGACACAACTTGGAGGTATACTATTTTGGCCCAAGCCCACTCCTTAGGCCTCCTAGGCAATCTACCATCCTTCCTTAAGAACTTTTCAACTGACAGACATTTCCGTGTTCGAGTTAATAATTTGCTCTCCCCGGACTTTGTTCGAGCTGAAGGTGTCCCTCAGGGATGTGTTCTGAGCACAACACTTTTTCTCCTTGCTATAACTGATTTGGCTTCTAGTCTTCCAACCAATATTTGGTCATCACTCTATGTAGATGACTTCGCTATTGCTTGTGCAGGCGCTGACTGTCACCTCATTACAGTTTCTCTCCAGCATGCGGTCGACCGTGTTTCCAATTGGGCCACCATGCGTGGGTTTAAATTTTCCAGTACCAAAACTCGCCAAATTACTTTCACTAGACGCTCTGTCATCTCCGATCATTCTTTGTACCTCTATGGCTCCTGTATCCCTGAACGTGATACAATCAGGTTTCTAGGCCTTCTCTTTGACCGTAGGTTATCCTGGAAACCTCACATTATCTCTGAAGGCAACTTGTCACAGCCTTCTTAAAACCCTTGCTCATCTTTCATGGAGAGCTGATCGTCGAACTCTCCTTCGCCTACATTCAGCCCTCATTTTATCGAAACTCGATTATGGTAACCAGATCTATTCAGCGGCCTCTCCTGCTACTCTCTCTAGCCTTAACCTCATCCATCACCAAGGATTACGTTTACGCCTTGGTGCTTTTCGCTCTTCCCCTGTTGAGAGCCTCTATGCAGAAGCGAATGTTCCATCCTTGTCTGATGCTCCTTGCCTTCGCTACTTACTATGTACACTCTCATGATCTCCGCAATTCTTCCATTTATAGAATGGTCACCGATATTAGTAGACATTCTTTATTTGTTCGCCGCCCCTGTTCGCTCCGTCCCTTCTCTCTTCGCCTACATTCGCTCTTGTCTTCCCTTCAGTTACCACCTTTAAATGTTCATGTAGCATCTCTCTTTTCCCTACCCTCCTGGGAAGTTCGAGCTGTTCGGGTCTGTTCTTTCTCACTCCCTTGCTCGAAAGCCCAACTGCCTACGGTGGCTTCCCGCTCTTTTTTCTTGACCACTTCCACTCTCATGTCTCAGACTCCCTTAGTGCTCTACAGGCTATATGGAAATTTGATACACCTCACCCCTTAGTTCTCCGTATCCAACTTTGGCTACGCCGTATCTCTATCAAGCATAAATATATTGTTTTTTGTTGGGTCCCTGGTCATGTTGACGTACAGAGCAATGAACAGGCAGACACTGCTGCGCGGTCAGCAGTACATGACCTACCAGTTTCATATAGAGGTGTTCCATTTCCGGACTATTTTGCTGCAATAGCTACCCACCCTCACACCCGTTGGCAACAACGTTGGTCAACTCTACTCGGTAACAAACTTCATTCTATTAAACCGAGCATAGGTTACTGACCGTCTTCTTGTCATCATTGCCGAGGTTGGGAGACTACTCTCTCCCGCCTTTGCATTGGCCACACTCATCTTACTCATGGGTATCTCATGGAGAGGCACACTGTTCCTATCTGTGAGAAGTGTCAAGTTCCAGTATCGATTAGCCACTTTCTGTTAGACTGCCCTTTCTATCAACGAGCACGCAGAATTTACCTCCAACGTCGTCTCCGCTCTACTACTGTCTCTTTACCTTCCCGTCTTGCTGATGAACCCTCCTTTAATCCTGACTCTCTCATTGACTTCTTAACAACGACTGATTTACTCCACAAACTGATGATGATACCTTTCGCACTCCCCTCAGCCCTATCTACCTCAATCTCTTGCTGTCCTCTACCCTTTCACTATCCACTGCCCCGCTGTTCTCCGTAACCTACTACTCATCCATCTCCTTTTTGCCACCTGATACCCTCGCTTCCTTCCTGCCCTGGAGCCCTGTATAGCCCTTGTGATTTAGCGCTTCTTTTTTATTATAATAATAATAATGTAAATCAATTTTTCACAATATAAATTCAGTTCTATGCAGATGTAAGTCACATTTTTTGTTTTACAGGTTGCCATTTGAATAGATAACTTGAAACTTACACTGTCCCATGTTCTATGCACAGATTTACAAGATACAGTAAACTTTTTCTCTGGTCATACAGTGACCTAAACATGTTCAGTTTATTTGCAAACCACACGTTCATATTGTATGGAGCGTGGTTTGACTGGGTAATGCATAACAAATTGGATAACCATTACTCAATCAATTTCTTCTTTTATGCCATTACTTTTCCCTGAAATAAATTTAATTTTTCACATACCGCTTTCTTAAAATATTCGGATATTAAGAAATTAATAATATTCAGAAGTACAATAATGTTTTTATTTATGCGATTTCACAGTGCCAGCAGAGATGAAATAACACAAATTTACTCACACTATCTGTGTTTTGCAGCAAATGTACTGTCAAAGTATTTAGCTATAGGTTTGTGAAATTAATAAAATATTACTTAAATAACGCATTATTATACTAGGAAATGATTAACATTCAGTTAAAACTAACCTCTAACATTCATATTCAATGAAGGTGAGGAAAATAATTTAGTTTTCTCTTAGATAATCCGTTTGGCAATATAAAAATTTTCTATAATTAATAGGAGGTGGGGAGAATGCACTATGCAAGTGTCGATCTGTTTCCTGGTGATGGGGAGCATAAACTATCCACTTGAACTTCTGGTTCCTGTTTGTGAGGACCTTAGACTTTACTGGCGAAGATCTGGTTCTTAGTAGTTGGTATTGTTGACTATCTGGTTGATGGTTGTGAAGGATTTTTGCCTATTCATCTTCTTAATATTAATGAATTCATTTCAGTTCACACCTGGATAAGAATGATCAGTGCAGTTTAGGAACCAGGACCATACACAACCTTCACTACAAACAATTCTACAAAACCCACAGAAGACTTTTTGTTACTTTATTCTTCAGGAAAAATCACTTGGACATACGATCTTGATCATATGGTGTCTCGTGCTATAGGTCTGTCATAAAAACTTTTATTTTTTTAAACAAGTGTGTCCTTGAAAGCACTAATCACCGAAGATGGATTTAATGTATGTGTTAGAGAACTTGGTGCTATTCGCTGCTAACCTGTGGGAGAGGTAAGAATGAATTATGCAGAAACTAGAGAATGCTACAGTGTTGATTTGTCCTCCACTCTACCTCTGGTGTTGACATTTGTTCAGTTTCACACAAAGTATGGAACCATTTGTTGAGCTAACTGAATATTTCCCCAGTCAATGTACATGAACTTGAAGACAATAGTATCATAAACTGCAGACTGCTACTGACTTCAAGCTTCTTTGCTCTCCAGTCATTCCTAATGTTACAACATGTTAGGATTGCAATCTTCTGGTAGGAAGTGGGTAATAAACAACTCGTCTTGATTAATGTAATTAGATCTGACCATGCTAAATTTTCATGTTCATCAGGATAAACTACATTTTGTCTTATTTGTACTGCAAACCAGGGTAGACTAATTTTTAAATCATTCGTTGCCTGACTGCGGTGGAGTGCGGTTGTGCTCTGCACCCCTCTGCTGTTTTCAGGCGAGCTCTCATAGCAACAACATGGCGCTGAGTGTACGTCGTAGAGTGAATACTGTCGGCATTGAGCTGCTTCATGGGGCGATTTCCCCCTCTACGGCACAAGTGTTACTACCGACGATCATCAGAGAGATGTACGGAATACAGGACGACGAGGTATATGGTGTAGCCCTGAATGGGGCCTTCAGAATCTTCGTTAAGTTGAATTCGACGGCTGTGTATGAGTCGTTGGTGACAAAATTCCAGCATGTGTGTCTAGATGCAACCCCGGCTGTAAGAGTGCGTCTCATAGACGTCTCTCGACATTTTACGTGGGTGAAGTTGCGCAACGTCCTCTTCGAGGCTGACGAGGCTGACATAAGGAACGTGTTTGAGGCTTATGGTACCGTGCATCTGGCAACCCAAGGCAAGTGGGCGGCAGGTGCGTACATGGGACGTCCGGAGGGTACGCTCTCCCTCAAAATGACTCTGAGGCATCCAATCCTGTCTTACGTTGTGATGAAGGAGTTCCGGGCCCAGATTCTTGTGTCTTATGCTGGGCAACGACGTACGTGCAGGCTGTGTGGGGAGTACGATCACATGGCGGCGACGTGTGTGCAACAGAGGAGGGGGATGGCGCAGACTGGTGGAGCAGCAGTTACAAGTGTGGATGCCGTCGTGGAGGGTCCCACGGGCAAACAAGGAAATGGCCATTTGTGGAGTGATATAGTTGAAGATACCATTGTGGTGAATGATGGGCGTGCCATGAGTTGTGTTGGGCCAGAAATTGCCACTTTGCCGGTGACTGGGGGGGAAGTGCTTGTGCAGTAGGAGGTGATGGCCCTGGAGGAAGAGCTGGACGAGGTTTTGAAAACTTTAACTCCACCTGGGGAGGATGACGTCCCTGTACAGGAGACTGTCACTGAGTTGCAAGGAGAGAGTGTCGGGACGTGCATAGGAAGGAAGGAGGAGATCAGCAGGCACAGAGAAGAGTCACCGTGCTCTGTGCAACATGACACAGTGGAGGTTGAAGTTCATTGTGAGGAATCCTCGGAAGACAGCATGGCGGTGGAGGGCATCACGAGGAAGAGAGCGGCGGTGTCAGACTCAGATGACGTCCTGACACCGGCACAGAGGTCTGGGAGGAAGGATGAATATCCTCGAAGCAGCCAGGATAAGAGGCATCGAAAGAAGGGGGCGGGGTGGATGGTGCGAAATCATGTGTTGACCCTTGGGCAGGAGGCCCTGGGAAGGATGAGAGGAGGAAGAGTTGGAAATTTTAAGAAGGCCTTAGGTGTATGACTGGGAATGTGAATGGACTGTGTAATAGAGTGAAGAGAGAATGCTTTCGTATGCTCTTGTGTATATATAGAGTGAACGTCGTATTTCTACAGGAGCATAATTTCAGGGAGGGAAGAGTGCTAGAGGTGGCAGGGTTTAAGGTTTTGACTCTGCCATCTGCACGTTTGAAAGGTGGTGTGGATTTATTGATAAAGGAGGCAAGCCCGTTTGTGTTGATACGAAATGCGGGGGTGGGGGGTAGGGGGTAGGGGGGTAGGGGTAGGGGGAGGGGGGGAGGGTGTTGCGTGTGGATAGGTGGCAGATGGGGCAGAGGGTAACCTTTGTAAGTGTGTATGCACCAGCGGAAAACGATATGAAAGTAAAGAGGGATTTTGTATATGATGATCAGTTTTCGCCTTATTGGTTTACCTGTGGTGGCCATCGTTGGTGGGGACTGGAATTGTGTTATTAGGAGGGCTGATGTGGAACCACAAGGAGCGGGGCACATGTTGGCAGCCTTACGAAATCTCTTGTGGAATGTTCATTTTGAGGGATGTGGTAGGTGGGGAGCATGGGGGGTAGAGCATACTTTCGTGAGGGGGGGTTACGTGGCTAGGTTAGATAGGTTGTACATATCTCACGGGGTTTTGTCAAAGCTTGTCCGTACAATAGAAGTTGTGGAAAATTAAATTTACTTGGATGTATCTCATTAGATACCTACCAGTAAATAATAACAAAGATAATTATTATTTATCAAAGTTACAGAGACAAGTAGGATTTTTTAAGGACACCTAGGTCGCAAAAAAATCCCCCTTTGATCCCTTTACCATAATCTATCTCTCCACAAGTTGCTCTAGACCTATATTAATTGCATATGAAATGTACATCACCAGGAATTCTGGTAAAATTTAATATAAATATATGGACTGTATATTAAAATTAATAAATGATTACATATACTCATTTATTTAACAGAAGGATAATTTATAATCATAAACTCACCAATTTGTTCTGGAGATTACTGTGTATCATACTCAAAACCACCCCTGTCTACATTTATGAAGAATTTTCTTGCCAGAACTTCTGAACATAAACATAAAACACTTAGCTGGGGTTCCTGGAGCTGTCCTGTCCATCTGCTTAATGCTCAAATTATGCAGGACTGTACTCCAACAATTTCGGCTCCTATTTGAGAGGTTTTAGGCCCAGTAAAATTTCCCTAGAGCGACGAAAATTAAGCACATTACATTAGAGTGCCTATACCACATTCAAAAAAACAATGGCGACTCTCTCCTGCTCGTCAGCGCAGGTGCAAAGCTTTCCCGTCGGTTCACTTCTTTATAATACATCAGACGGGATGTTGTTGATCACATTATCGGGAAAATATTTACATTAAAAAAATATACAGCGTAATTAGGGGAAAAATTATTTCCAAAACTGCGGCCGGGCAGAGGTCGTTGCTGAACAACTCAAATTACCCTTCCTTTTAGGAGACGATTCCAGCTGGTTCGGGTTTGGTGGCTGTTCTCCTAGTAGGTTTTTAACTACAACTTCATCTTCCTGCATCATTTGGTCAGCGTTACCTTCAATATCACTCGTGTCACTTTCCCTTAGATTTTCATTTAAAATTTGATTAATGCCATTTAATTTCCCAAGGGAATCAATTTATTAATTGGTGCATAAACTTTCTTGGCCACGACACAACACTTTGACAATTCCAGACAACACCTTGTGCATCTGGGTACAATGTCAATGCTTTACCCAGATGCCACAATGTTCAATGTTGTTTAGTATCAATTAGCACAATATCACCTGGTTGAATGTTCTGTCGAGTAACTGCCTCTGTCGCACCATAAAAGTGTTCACGTAGTGTAAGAAGATATTCCTTACACCACACATTAGACCAATGATCAATTACCTTATTTAACATTTTAAATTTTTCAAACAACATCATTGTAATCCTCATCACTTTCTTAAAGGATTATCTCTATAGACAGTGGCGGCTTCCAATTTCCTTCCGCATATTAGGTGAGAAAGTGTTAATACATCTGCATCAGGTGTATCACTCACGTATGAGAGAGGCCTATTATTTATACGATTCTCCGCCTCCACCAACACCACACAAAATTCCTCCAAATTAATTCTCTTCCGGTGTAGTACTTTATGGAGACACCTCTTCACTGTGCCTATCAGTCTTTCGTAGAGCCCCCCCTGCCAAGGGGCTCTAGGAGTAATAAATTTCCAGGTGCACCCTCGTTGGGTTAACAGAGATTGAACATCGTTACTATTATTTAACTCTATCAAGTGTTGAGCACCCACTACAAAATTTGTGGCATTATCCGAAATAATCAATCTCGGACAGGATCTCCTAGCTGCAAATTTTCGAAACGGCTGTATAAACTGTGATGCAGACAAGTCCTGAGCCACTTCTAAATGAACTGCCCTAGTAGATGTACAAGTGAACAAGCATACATACACTTTCAGTGGAGCACCAACTGAAGTACCTGTTAAAATGATTGGACCAATATACTCTACACCTGTTACACCAAATGGTTTCACTAATTGTACACGCTCCTTTGGCAACAGTGGAGGACCTGGGTACATATAGGATCTGGCATCCACACGGCAACATATTACACAAGATTTAATAACCCTTTTTACACTTTGTCGTCCTTGTGGAATCCAGAAAGTTCCCTTGTACAATTTAAGGTATCTTGTACCCCCAATGCATTATATTTTTATGGGCATTTAAAACAATTAATTTGTTAGATGAGAATTTTGGGCAGCAAGATAGGGTGTTTATCATAATCATCCAAATTTAGGATTTTTTAACCAACCTCTGCACCTAATTACATTGTTCTCTAAATTCACCCCAATTTCTCTATTATGGAACCTTTCCCCAATTCTTCTTTCCATCATCAATTTAATCTCATTTCCATAGGTTTTCTTCCTGTACCCTCTTTATCCAATGTTCAAGAGGATGTGAAAACTTAATATGAAAATATTCATCTTGTTTAGAAATTTAACACCAACTTAGTTACATTGATTAGTTTGGGTAAAGATGAATACCTATTTTTATGAATGGCTAAGGAAAAGGGAAAACTATTGAGCGGTTTGGTCACAGTAATTTCAACAGGAGCAATATACGCCTTTTGTACAGGCCAATTTGCTTTATTTGCCAACCAGCTCGGTCCTTTAAACCATGATAAAACATTTACAAATTTAGCATAAGGTAAACCTCGAACAAGAAATCAGCTGGATTCTCCTCACCAGGTATATGATTAAATGTTAACATATGCAAACCCCAAACTATTATACTTCTCTTGCATCTATTAATTTCAGCGACTCTCTGTTTTGTACTACACAATTTTACTGTTTCCATTACGAAAACCATTGTAAGGGTACCTCATTATCAGACCAAATTTCAGTGTCGCTAATAAATTTTTCTCCTGCAACTTATTTCTTATATAAATAGCTAATTTGACACCTACATAAATGGCTGTTAATTCCAATTGAGGTAAGGTACGTGATTTAATTGGAGACACTTTACCCTTAGACATAACAAGAGAAATAACATTTTTACATTTAAGGAAGCAACTGCTCCATGTGCCAATTCTGAAGCATCACAAAAATGTGGAGTTAATTTTCCTATCTGGATTGGCCACCTGGTGTGGGAACTCCAACATTGATTTTTTTTTTCATAATCACCATTAATTCATCCCACCTGTTAATGAATTCCTCAGGTAAGTTTCATCCAAAGCAAATTTAAGCTTCCATGCTTCTTGTAATAATAATTTCCCTATTATAGCAAGGGGTCACACTAAGCCTAGTGGATCAAAACATTTGGAAACTTCAGCAAGCAAGATTCTCTTAGTTAATTTTAAATTTGGGGATACTGTAATTATTAGGTTTTAACATTAACAAATCTCTCTCAGTATCCCAAGTTAATCCCAATACATTACTACATTTTGGGACTTCATCTCCAGGGTAATCTTTATTTATTTTGTCCTTTAATTTGGACGAATTACTATTCCATTCCCTCAGAGGCATATTTGCACTTTGCATTATTTTATTAGCCTCTCCATAAGTCATTAACAGTTCCTCTTCAGTTGACGTCACACATAAAATTGTTTGCTCATTACTTTACTCAATGGGCTTCCCTTACTTTTAAGGTGCGCATTTATCGTCGCTTGAAGTAGGAACGGACTGGAAGTAGCACCAAATAATATGCTCCTAAAGCGACAGGCTTTCAGAGGGCTAAGTGGATCATTAGGATTCTCAGGCCATAAGAAGCGGGTACAATCCTGGTCAGCCTCTTGCAAACCCACTCTTAGGAAAGCTTTACTTATGTCAGCCATAAAAGCATAATTCTTTACCCTGAAATTTAATAAGATATCTCCTAATTTTTCCGTCAACGACGGACCTGTCATCAGTCATTTAAACTAGGTACATTTTTGTTACTCCTGGCACTACAAATTTAAAAACAATCCTCAGAGGAGTGGTCTTAGAATCCTTCTTCACTCCGTGTTGTGGCAAATAGTGACCATAAATTTTGGCTTGCTCAGGAGGTACCTCTTCTATAAATTTATTGTTTAATTGTTCAGTAATTATATCATTATAGGCAGTTAACAATTCTGGTGTCTTACTCAGTTCGCGGAGCTGAGCCTTTAATTGTCCATATGCCATTCTGTAATTAGTGGGCAATTCTGGATGGTTCAGTCTCCACGGAAGTCGTACCCAGTATTGTCCAGATTCAAATTTTACATCTCTCAAGTATTGTTCCTGAGTATAGGAATTGCCTGGACTTTCTTCATTTACATTTATTCCAATGTTGTGTAATTCCCACAATTTATGCACTGGCTCAACACCATCCTCTATGGAAGAATTATACTGGGGCACGATTTCATGAGTAAGACACACAGTGATAGTATTGCGAGGATACCTACCATAATCTATCTCTCCACAAGTTGTTCTAGACCTATATTAATTGCATATGAAATGTACATCACCAGGAATTCTGGTAAAATTTAATGTAAATATATTTTCTTGCCAGAACTTCTAAACATAAACATAAGACAATTAGCTGGGGTTCCTGAAGCTGTCCTGTCCATCTCCTTAATGCTCAAATTATGCAGGACTGCACATCCAACAATTTTGGCTCCTATTTGAGAGGTTTTAGGCCCAGTATAACCCCTAGAGTGACGAAAATTAAGCACATTACATTAGAGTACCTATATCACATTCAAGAAAACAATGGCAACTCTCTCCTGCTCGTCAGCGCAGGCGCAGAGCTTCCCCGTCGGTTCACTTCTTTAAAATACATCAGGCAGGACATTATTGATCACATTATCAGGTATATTTACATTACAAAAATATACAGCATAATTTTGGGAAATCATTTCCTACAAAAGTAGCTTTTCAAGATCATCGGGCAGTAGTGGCAGAGGTGGAGTGGGAGTCTTTAGTTAGTATCTCTAGGGGATACTGGAAGTTAAATACGAATGTGTTAGAAGATGAGGAGGGGTTGGAAGGTTTTACAGCACTGTGGGAGGGGTTAAGTGAGGAGGTAAAAGGGGTGGAGGGTGTGGTGACGTGGTGGGATGGTGTGGCTAAGGAGCGGATTCGGCATTATTACATGCGGGAAGGGAAACGAATCAATTCTTTAAAATATGGGCTCATTAACTATTTGGAGGACAGGTTAAGGGGTTGTTATGTAAAGGGGCAGTGGTGGGTACTTATCCTATGGAGGACATTATGGTAATTAAGGGGAGGTTGCGCGAAATCCAGGACGAGAGGTTCCAAGCAGTGAGAGTAATGGCGGGGGTGGAGGTGTTATGGGGAGATAGGCCGTCGTCGTGTGTATTGCATAGGCAAAAACAACGACAGCAGGCAACAGCTATTCCATGGTTGGAGGTTCATGAGTCGGTGGGTGGGTATAGGGTGGGTCAGGTTATACAAACTGCAGATGGGATGGGGGTGTTTGCAGATAATTATGAGCAGTATTGGCAAGAGGAAGGGGTGGGAGCTGGGGATTTAGAACAGGTGTGTGGGAGTGTGATATGTCGGTTGGGAAACAGTGATAGGGAAGCACTGGGTGGGGAAATAACTGAGGAGGAAATATGGAGAGCTTTAAGTGAAATGCGAAAGGGCAAAGCGCCGGGAATCGATGGACTACCGGCAGAGTTTTATCAACAGCATTGGGAGCTAATGAGGGTTTTTATGGTAAGGTTATTAAATTTGATGAAGGAGAGGGGCAAGTTGGGAGAAAAGCAGGCAACAGCTGTAGTAGTCTTGGAACCAAAGGGTAAGGGAGAGCATATGCTAAGGGACTACCGGGCAATATAGTTGTTATGCGCGGATTATAAGTTGTTTGCTAAGATTTTAGGAAATAGGTTTAAGTGCGTGGTATTGCAGGTCATATCGAGAACTCAGTTTGGGTTGCCAGGGAGGTCTATGGTGGAGGGGCATGGGTTACTATGGAATTTTGTGGAAGAAAAAGGGGGGAAGGGGGGGATTGGTTGCTCTAGACTGGCAAGGAGCATATGATAGAGTGGAGCGAGAAGCTTTGAGAGCTATCCTTAGGGGACAGGGTTTTGGGGAAGAAATAGTGGGATGGGTTGATGCGTTATATCGTGGGGAAATGGTGAGGGTACAGATTAATGGAAGATTGGGGGGGAGGATTGTAATGGGTAGGGGACTTAGACAGTGGTGTCCTATGTCACAGCTTTTGTTTGCGTGCATACAGGACCCCTTTTATTGAGTGGTGGAGCAGCAAATGGGCATTAGTGAGGGAGAAGTGAGTGGAGTTGGGAGGGTTTGGCCAGTTCTAATAGGGTATGTAGATGATACTATTGTTCTGGTTAGGGAGGGGATGTCAATGGACGCCTTAGATGGGGTTGTCAACATGTTCGCAGGTGCAACTGGTATGAGAGTGAATTCAGAGAAGTCCATGATCATGGGATTAGGAGTTTGGCTGGGGAGGGTTGAGTGGGGTAGTGTAGTTGTGACGAAGCGGGTGACTTCGTTAAAAATTTGTGGTCTTATCTATGCAGATGATCTGGATGTTGCACGTGTGGAAAACTTGGTTAGGTTGGTAGACAGGATTCTGGGTCGCTTGGGAGCATTGCGGCCTTATCATTTGACCCTTGTGCAGCATGCCATTGTTATCAACGTCTTATTGTATAGTAAGGTTTGGCACGTGGCAGCCGTGTTCCCTTTAACTGGGATGGCAATTGTGAACATACTTAGAAGCGTTTTTAAATTCTTGTGGGGTTCGGGCTGTGATTGGCTTAAAAGGGATGTGGTAATGTTACCAGTGCGTCAGCGGGGGTTGGGTTTGATAGATTTAAAGCAGAGGGTCATATGAATCTTCATTAAGAGGGAGGTGATGAGGGAGGGTGTGGGTGGGGGGGTTTGGTCAAGATACACAGTAGATTGAAACATGTATTCTGGGGTAGAGTTGCATGAGTGTGTAAAAACTGTTTTGAGGGCTCTGGTGTTGGCTCGGGATCTGGGGAAGGTAAAAATAGGTAGGCTGTGTAGGATGTTAGTGGGGAGGGTAGTGGCATTGGTGGAGGGGTTTTTCCCCATGTATGACTGGGAAGTAATAGGGGGTAGGTTAGTAGGTAAGGTTACAACCCGTGGGCGTGAGGTGATGTATCGTTTTTTGCAAGGGATTTTACCGTCGGGTGTGGTTTTACAGGATAGACAGGTGGTTGTGGGGGACGGGGGTCTGTGGAATATGTGGAGGGGAGGATTCGGCAATCCACGTAGTGTATTTTTGTGAGGGGATGGGGAGCATCAGGGTTTGGTTGAGCAGGGTGCTGCATAGGATAAGGGGTAAAAGCATTTCTGTTCTGCGGGCATTAAGTCTTGACGTGGGGGGTATGGATGAGAGTATTATTAGGGCTGTGGGGTACATTATGGTAGATTATGTATACATATCATGGGGAATGCGGGGGAAAGGGGTTAGTGAGGTGAAGCGGCTGGTATTAGCAGTTACGTTTCATAAAACATTGTGTCGAAAGAGGGATATTTATGGGCAGAGGTGAGAAATAGATTTTCCAGTGGGATACAGAGAACTAACTTTAGGGGTATTATTAGACTTGTAAATCAGGAAGGAGGGGTAGGATAGGGATGGTGTATGCTATTGTGGGAAAGGATGTCAGGGGTATCAAACGGGGTTGCCTCCTGGGGTGACAGTTGCTAAGGATGTGTGTGATTTGATGGGAGTGAGAGTTGTTGAACTAACGCACTTTTTCTAAGGTGTAAGAATTATTATCATTGGCAGTTATTGTCACCTGGTTGAGGTGACATTATGGTATAACCTTATCTCCATAATTATGTAAATTTTGATATTCAATGTAATGTGTCTTGGTGTTATTGTGAACACCGATGATTATATATTTACTTAAGGATTCCTTCATGTTTTGTAAGGATGTACGTCAGCATGTTAGTATATAAACATTTTGATTGTATCATAGGGTATTTAGTGGTAGGATGTGGATGGTGTGGTTTGGGAGGAATAGAGTCTTTATGATTGGACCTGAGTCTTGCTAGTAGAGATTTTGTAACCTGTAACCATACGTGTCTACATATATATGTAGTTGTGCATAATTTAAAATGATTAGGAGACGACAACAACAATGGCGACTGGTTTTCGACGAAGAGTTAATACTGTGTGTATTGACCTTATAAGGGCACAATCCCTAGCGCATCGATTAATGTGTTGGTGCCGATGATCATCTGCGATGTATATGGCATCCAGCGTGACTCCCTGTGTGGCGTTGCCTTAAATGGACTATCCCGGATATTTGTCAAGTTTTGTGATACCAAGACCTACGAGCAGATTGTCAACCAGTATCAGGATGTTAGCAAGCAAGTCACCCCAGCAGTCACAGTTAAGTTGCGCGACGTTTCACAATACTATACGTGGGTACGTGTGCGAAACGTGCCTTTTGAGGCACCAGGTTACTATGGATCGGTGGTCTGATGGCCACTTTGCTGGTTTACAAGAAGGGTCTTTCACGTTAAAAATGTCCCTGCGCCAACCAAAACCTTCGTACATAAACCTGGAGGAGTTCCGTACCCAGGTGTATGTACGTATCCTGGACAGAGATGGACCCTTTTCGCCTTTGCGGCACATTGGACCACATTGCTGCACAATGCGTTAAGCGCCAGCTGCCCTCAGGACGTGGTAGTCATCCGGATGGTGAAGCTCATCGTCGGAATCTGGCGGATGAAGTAGTCGAGGACTTACCGCGCCTGAAATCGTGAAGTGATGAGGGTGGATCGGGCCATGCTCGTGGAGTCATCCCGCGTGACTTACCTTTTACGGTCAACCACGATGTGGGGAGAACATGGTGGACGTGAGAGCCCCCAAGCAAGAGAGGATGCTGACGTGGATGCTAACATTGTATCGACATTGAGCGACCTATTAGCTTCGCAGGAGTATAATTCTGTGCGTGTGTGCCTTTCGTTGGAGTGTTCAGGTGAGGAGAGAACACAGTTAAAGGATGTCGATCAGTTAATTAACGTAAGTGAGGTAGAAGGTCCGAGAGTTCATACTGTTGCGGTATAAGTTCACAGGGAGAACATTACAGGTCCTGATAAAGCTGAGGATGCTGTTTCTAGGAAGCGTGCGGCTACCCCGCCCGACTCTGACGATGTCTTGACCCCTGGACAGCACTCTGGGAAGAAGACGTGGTCGGAAATCACGGGTGGGGCGTCGCGTGGTTCCAGGACAGCGAGTAATATAACAGAGAATGTACAAGGTAAAGGTGGCGCCTTAGGCGTTAGTCAACGTAAAGGGAAAAAGGGTGTGGTGGTCCCTCGAGGAAAGCCACCGTTCGCAAAGTTAGGTGTATAACCATAAATGTTAATGGTATGAAAAATAACAGACGACAAGTGCAGGTACATGAGTGGTTGCATCGCTTTGCAGTAGACGTATGTTTCGTGCAAGAACATAACCATAAAGTTGGAAGTTCGTTTGCGATAGATGGTTATGTTGTTTATATGGCTCACTCGAGTCGTTTGAAAGGTGGTGTGGCTGTGTTAATAAAAGCGACCAGCCCGTTCGTGATGAAACATTGGGAGGAAGGGGGGGGGGGTCGCGTGGTACGCGTCATAGGTGAGTGGGGTACTCAACGGGTGGGTTTTGTAGGAATATATGGGCCAGCTGAACATGATGTTAATATTAAAAATACTTTTGTTAACGATGTTCTTGTGTACTATTTGAGATCTCTGCCTGATATAACAGTAGTTGGTGGCGACTGGAACTGTGTGGTGCGCCGTAAAGACGTAGAACCGAGGGGAGCCGGTTATTGTTCGATTATTTTGGGTGATTTGTTGTCTGGGCTGGGGTTGGTGGATGTAAGTGGAAGCAGTGACTTAGGGATTGAGCACACTTTCGTGCGTAAAGATTATGCTGCGCACTTGGACTGGGTATATGTGTCTCGGCGAGTAGTTGTAACCAAAGTGCGTGTGTTAGATGTGTATTTCTCCGACCATCGCGGCGTTCTCGTAGAGCTCGACTGGAGAGGTCTCCCGGCGCGTTTTAAAGGATATTGGAAGTTAAATACTCGTTTACTTCAAAGTGCGGAAGATAAGACACTCTTCACGCACTTATGGACGTCTATGGGAGTAGACTCCTTAGAAGGTAGTGATTTAGTGCGACACTGGGACGCGGTTATGAAGCCTCGCATTAAGGATTTTTATGTACATCGGGGTAAGGAGGCCTCTCGATTGGAGTATGGATTTTTGAGGTACCTGGAGGGATCTTTACGGCAATTTTATGTGCAAGGGGAGGTATCTGGAAATTACCCAGTGGACGAGATTGACAATCTAAAGGAACACATCCAGGTGCTGAAAAATACGGTTTTTGATGGGGCGTATTTCGAGTGGAGTCGAGGAGGCTGTGTGGGGTGATAAGCCATCCGCTTGTGTCTTACGTAGTCAGACACAAAGGAGGAAGGCGACCGAAATCGTGCGTTTAGTGGTGCAGGATGGCGTTGAGGGTATAGTGAGGGTCAGGTTGTAACAACACTGAGGAATAAGTATTATGTTGATAAATGGTTTAATCTCAAAATGCTAAATAAAGATGTAAGCGTGGATGCAATACAGGAATTGGGGCGGAATGTACGATGTGAGTTGAATGATAATGGGTGGGCCTATAACTGAAGTTGAGGTGAAAGGAGGCTTTGCAGGGAAATGAAAGGGTAAGGCGCCAGGTATTGATGGCATTCCGTGTGAATTTTATATTCAACATTGGGAGGTCATACGGACTTTTCTGGTACGTTTATTTAAATGCGATGAAGGAAGGGGACGTTTAGGTTTGTCTCAGAGTACGGCGGTTTTGGTGTTATTTTAAAAAAATGTGACAACCCGTAATCACTTAAGGATTCCCGACCAATATCACTAATGTTTTAGTGATTAAAAAATTATATGCAAAAATTTTAATGAATCGGTTTAAGAAAGTGTTTGAAAAGGTAATTACATAAGGGTCAGTTTGGAAATGCCAGGTAGGAAAAATGTTTTGATGGTCATGGGAATATCGGAGTTTGTCGAGGAATGCGGAACGAGGGGCGGGGGTGGTGTTTTGGCTTTAGACTGGCAAGCTGCTTTTGATAGTTTTTAGAAAGGGATATGCTGTGGAAGTTTATGAGATGGCAGGGTTTTGGTAATGAGATCATCAAGTGGGCCGTTCTTTGTATAATGGTGCTGGGTTTCAAGTAAAAATTTAAATGGGAAGTTAGGAGACTTTGCAAATTGAATAGAGGCATTCGGCAGGGATGCCCTATGTCTCAAATGCTCTTTGCTTGCATGCAGGACCCTTTTTTTTGGGACAGTTTGGGGGCGGGGAGTAGATTCGTCGTGGGGTTCGGGTAGTGATCGACCTGCCATAGTAGGTTATGTGGATGATACAACTGTCCTATTACGTACGAGGGAGCAATTACGTTTAGTGGGAAGACTTGCAGATGTATTTGGTAAGGCAACAGGAATGCGGGTTAACAAAGAAAAATCAAAGATTTGAAGTTGGGAGTTTGGGCGAGAGAGGGGGTAGTATAGAGACGTGGACGGTGGTTGACTGTGTTAACATATGTGGTATACAGTATATGAGAGAGGTTGATAAGACGAGGGCTTGTAATTCGGGGAGGGTGGTAAATAGCGTTTTGAGGCGTTTAAATAGTCTCAGGCCACGACATTTAACCCTACACCAGAGGGCGATAGTAATTAATGTTCTTCTTTATAGTAAAGTTTGGCACGTTGCTGCGCTGTATCCACTAATACAGAGGATTCAAACATCTTTTACATAGAGTTTATAGATTTCTGTGGGGCTCAGGGTGCGACTGGCTCACAAGAGCGGGGGTTTAGAGACACCAATGCGTCAAGGGGGGTTTAGGTCTTGTTCCTTTAAGAGATCGAGTCATTGCTTGTTATGTAAAAACGTCGTTTTCTCCGACTGGGTGGCGGGCCCATGGTGGTTTAACAGAAATGTATCGTGACCTGCGCAGGTTGGGGGGGACGGGGCAAAATGTAATCAGGTGCGATACGATGCTACGTGTGTTGCTGTGCATGCGAGATGAGCGGAGCGTTAAATTGAGTACTTTGGAAGGAGTGGGTATGGTGAAAGTTGAGGTGAGAGTTCAGGGAATGTTCCCCATGAAACGGTGGTGTGATAAAATGGAAGCGGGTTCTTTCAGTTACATCTCCCTCCTCGAGTACGCGAAGTGGTTTTTAAATTTTTGCACGGGATTCTGCCGTCCAAGGTGGTGTTGTCTAATCGGCGTGTAGAGGAGGACCGGAGTTGTTCAGCGTGCGGGGAGGATGAATCAGCGTTTCATGATGTGTATTTCTGTGAAAATTTAGGTATAGTACGTGCGTGGATCAGCAGGGTTTTACGAATGGTAGGGGGGGAGGTTTGTCGGTACTTAGGGCGTTGAGTTTTGATGTGGGGGGGGTTTTGACATCTGTGTACAACGTGCAGTGTCGTATGTCGTAGCAGATTATATTTAGTGTCATGGGCTATAGACATGCTGAAGGGAATAGCAGAACCCGGGGTTTTAGCGGGAACAATTCTTAGAACTAAGTGTCGAAATCGGTTGGTATATGAGGGGAGATGGGAACAAGATTTCCCGTCTGCATATAGAGCGTTAGAGTTAAAGGATTTGAGATAATTTGTTTGTTCAGTGGGTAATCTAACGGACTGGTCAGCTGCGTTTGTGTGTAAATGTCTTGTGTTTGTGAGTGTTGTATGTATGTCTCCAATGTTGTATGTGTCTCCAATGTTGTAAAGTATGTCTCCAATGTGATGATGCATTAATAAAAGTGTAAAATTTTGTATGTGCAGAACGTTAAGAGTTTTGCCCTTTTTATTCTTGTATACCAATCATTGGTATTTGTATAGATGTGTTTTCCTATTACATGTAATATATGATATTGCATGTAATTGATTACATTATTTGTTGAGATGTCATATAACACATCGTATTTGTTATATTTGGATGTTTTCGTCGTCGATTCATTAATACCTTTGTCTATGTTGGTGTGTATGAGTGTGCTTGTGTGTGTGTGTTATTGTGTGTGTTTGTTTTTTAACACAATGATTTATTATACAGTCTATATACTTATCCATGTGTGCTTGCCATTTGTATATACAACAAAGTTAGACATGTTCTTTAATAATGTATAATGTGTTGTGTCTGAGTATAAAATCATTGTCAATACTTTGTTTGTGTGTAAGGTGTATTACCATTATATTGTACGGTATCGTTGGTAGTGTGAGATTTTTGATGTGGACGGGTCTTGTTAATGTAATTTGACTACAGGAAAATTTTTATAACCAATATTAGAAATTTTAAAATGTTCCATATTTACATAATGTACTATTGCAACTTGCAGTTTATTTTGTAAGCCGTGAGGCAGTTATATCCTTTTACCGTTTTAAGTTTAGGGAACAGATGTATCATTGTCGTTTAGCTTCATATTCTTACGTGTCGTAAGATTTATGCTTTTGGATAGCATTATAGATGTGTTAGGGTTAACCCTTTAAATTTTTTGTGCACTCTTGGGTTCTGATTTATGTTGTATTTTTCAGATAGGGGGAGGTTCTGTCTGGGGAAGGGGGGTTAGGTTGTAGGGTTACGGTATGTAACATACTGTCCTCCTTTTGAATTAGTACCTTATAACGTTTCAGTCATAGTACAGAATATCTGGTTTTACTTTTGCTGTAGTTAGTACGGCAGTATGTATAAATTCTCTCCTTACTTTGGTTACTGATTGTGTTTTCCTTAGATAATATTTGTTACATGATGTATAATTATTACATTTGTATGTGGTATTATATGGCCAGGGAAAGCTTATTACATTTGTTGACAGATAAGGCCTGTTTTGTTATTTTTATGTACTGTGATGTACTTTTTAAAAAAATATAAAAAAAAATTAAAATGATCAATGTAACTTGTCATAATAATGAGGTATTCATACCTGTTTTCTAACTAGTGGCGCGTTTTGGTATTGTATATATAATTGTATATATAATGTCTGGGGTGTTCTTGCTTATATATTGTTACAGATGTTTTTCACAAGTTCATTATATATGATTAAGTGAATGAGTTTTTGATCTTGTGTATAGCCAGGTGAAACTGTACAGTTTTCACTTGGGGGAGGGGGGGTAGGAGTGTAAGCAATCTCTGCAATAGCAGGTCATGTGAAACACATGTCATAATTATTTAAGATGTCTAATGTTGTCCATTCTCTGTAGGATGTGATGTATAGCTTATCTCCGGCAGTGTAAATAATCTGTCTGCAGGAGGGAACAATGTGTAAATTTATTTATTTTGGTAGGTTTATGTATATAGCGTGTTTTTAGGGTGATATATATTATAAGACGCTAATTACCATCAATGACTGTTGGTGGTTATGAGTGGCGACGTCAGACACGCGGTAGTGTATTAAATCCACCACCGTGCACGATATTGATTATTACCATAGGGTATATGAGGGTAAGGGTGTGGATTGTATTCTATGGTGGATGTGAGCCATCATGTTCAGACATTCCTTGTATTATAGCGTCAGTCGTTTAGCTGGCTGGATTGTGTTTATATATTTTGTCATTGAAGTTTTTAATGCTCTTATAAATGTATAAGCATAAGTGATTTTTAACTGAGTATACTAAGGTGAAAGTGGCACGTTTTCACGGGGGTGGGGGAGGAGTGTAAGCATTACTGGGTAGGTATCTATCGTTTTTTGTATGACCATTTTTTCACGTGAAGCACAGTACGTATAAGTAGTGTTTGATTTGAGTGCAGCAGCCAGTTCTGCTGTCATTATAGATGTGCTTCTTCAGTATTTGTGTAGCCACAGTTGATTATTGTTCACTGTCTGTATCTTGTTACATATTGATTATGTACCCATATATTTTGTACCTGAGTTTTAAATAAAATATAAAAAAAAATTAAATCAGTGTTGTTTCATTCTGTCACATTAGACAAAATATATGCGAATAAGCTCACTCGCAAATTTGCTCTTCAGAAAAGTTTTACACTTGCAAGGTTCACTCATTCTGCACAAGTCTGCAGTTTTGATTGATTTTCTCCATTTTTGAATGATTCCTTTTCAACTCATGCGCCTCTTATCTGAGTGGTTGTGGTTGCGGTGGTTCTTGTTGCGTGGGTCTTTTTGTGCTAGTTTTAGTTGTGGTGGCTGTGACGGCTGTGGTGGTGGACGTTCTGCTGATTTTAGTGGTGCAGGCAATAATGGTGGTAGTGGCGGTAGTGCTGGTGGAAATATTACTCATTTTTCTGGAAGTAATTTTGGTGATAATTTTTTTGGAGATGAAAACAATTGAGCTAGTGAGTTTGGTGTTTGCCTTACTAGTGGCAATAATGTTTATGATGATACTGGTGATTTTGTTCTAATGATGGTCTTGTTGGTAGTTGTGGTGCTGGTGTTGGGGATGGAAGCCATGAATTAGCAGAATTAAAGCTGGTTGTGTTGATCTCATATTTGTTGTAGTATTGGTATTGCATGTGGTGTTATACTGCTGGCTGTAATACTGGTTGTGTTGCTGGTGCTGACGTTTATTTTTCTGATGCTTTATATTCATAATTATTCTTACCAAAAGGTGGTTTAAAACAATTTTCCAAGAGAAACTCACGTAGGAAATTCAGTGTAAGGATTTTACAGACTCAACTAGACACCGCATTTCCACACCCAACGTCCTTAATTATTTCATTAGTCTCAAGTTTTGTCATCAGAAATGAGATTTGCATGAATGTAGGTAACGCTCCCCACCACCGGGAGTTAGACCTTAAATTATATAATCTACGCTCGCACCATTAAGAAGCCTGAAAAAAATATGTTTTCAGCAAATTCATGAAATGACTCGCGAAGAGATAAGAACAGCTTCAAATTCAAGTTGTTGTATCAAAGCTTAAAATATGATTTTATATATATATATATATATATATATATATATATATATTTTATTTAAAACTCAGGTACAAAATATATACGGGTACATAAAATAATATGTCAACAAGATACCAGGCACTAACAAGATTACTATTATATAATAAAAAATAAAATCAAAACACTGGAAAATATAAAGACTATACAAAAAACAATGTGACAAAAACGAGCACACAAAATTACACACATACACAAGCAATCACGTATTATACAACATGATACAACATCTGGCATATTACTAGGCGTGGCTTCCGCCTGCCAACACACAACGTATCCAAGACTTAATCTAAAAACTCAGGTGCCTTAAAGAGCACAACAATACGTTAATTTGGGCGACTACCACGAGGTTATTATCATTGACTAAGGATAGGCATTATAGTTCAAAGGTGGACCAGGATGACGCTACAATTCACAACAATGAAAATATCTAATATAACAAAACGAAACTACACTGTGATATTTGGCATCTCAATAAACACAAAGTAAAGACAATGCAAGTGGTTATAAGTGAACTTATACACTGACGAGAGGCAAACATTGAAAAATGCTGCTTCCACATATAGTTCAAGCTCCATCACAGCTTACAGAAAAACAAATACTTGCATAGATACATATACCATTGAAAAGCACACGAACACGGCATAAAGTATGAACAGAAATAAGAAAACGTTCAACTGTGCTAGGAAGCACACCATATACAAAATGTACACCAATGACTTGTATTGAGGCATAAATGACGGAAAACATTCCTAAACACTGTATATACAAAGCCTTAAAGATATATCGTCATCACCGTCACACAGGAGACGCACATAAACTCGGAGAACACAAAACATTCACGCACCTGACATACACAATTAGACACAGCTGACCAGCCCGTTAGATTACCCACTGAACACTCACAACTATCTCAAATCTCGTAACTCCAAGGCTTTATATTCAGATGGGAAGTCTCTCTCCCATCTCCCCTCATATACCAACTTATTTCGACATTTTGTCCTATAAATCGTCCCCGCTAAAACCCTAATTCTACTGTTACCATCAACGTGCCTCATAGCCCATGAAAACAAAATTAAAAATCGGCCACAAACTTTACGACACGCGCGTTGAACACGCAAAAAACCCCACCTTATCAAAACCCAAACGCCCAAAAGGCCGGAAAAACCTCCCCCCCCCCAAACGAAAAACCCCTTTATGAACCCACTCCGACCATCCCTAAAGTCTCACAAAAAATTACACAAGTGGAAAGCAGATTCCCCCAAACCCCGAAAGCCGGAAAAACCCCGCCCTTCCCCCCCAAAAAGCCTGTTATACAACCCCCCGGAAAGGAAGTTTTCCATGAAAAAAATTTTAAAAACCCTTTTTCCGTACTTGAGCAGGCGGGACGAAATTTTGAACTCGCCTCCAATATAATCACCCACCCCCCGCATTCTGGGATCTTTGTTTTAAAACTCGCACCAGGACTACCCCAAAAACCCCCCCCCTTTCTAAGGTTCTTTAATTTTAAAACCAGCGCACGTCCCTCTGCGCAAAAATTTACGGAGCTCTTTGTCGCACCTAATTAAAATTCCCCCCTCCCCACCCCCCTGCGTTTGGTTTTTTCCCAATTCAAAAAACCCCACCCAATGCCCCCCAAAAAATATAAATTAAAATTTAAAAATAAAATTTGCATCATTAGAAAAAGATTTTTTTTCCCTTAAATTTATGAAACCTGAAAAAAAGGGAGGGCCCGGGTTCCCAAATAAATTCAATTATTTCTTAAAAACAAAAAAAATATATATATCAAAAATAAAATTAAATTACTTTTAATGTTTACTTTTTTTTTACCAAAAATGTGGGATTTTTTAAAAAAAAAAAAAAGTATAATAAGGGTTTGAAAAAAAGGAAAGAATTTTTAAATTTTTCTGCTATCTCTTATTAACAAAAGAAAAATGAAGAGACACAAACTAAAAATTTCCTGGGATTTTTAAAAATGGAATAAAATATTTTCAGAAAATGAAAAAGGGCAGAAAAAATTTAAAAAGGGAAATTTCCTCTTTATTAAAATGAGGGCCCATTTTTTTTTTTTTTTACGTTGACGGCAGTTTGGGGCTAGGAGGTGGAGTGGAGAAAGGGAAAAGTTGGTGAGAAAGGGAGTGTTGAGAACAAAAGGGGGAGACAAGGGGGAAAAGGGGTGGTGACAGAAGGAAAAGTGATTTCGGGAATTTGGGGGAG
This sequence comes from Cherax quadricarinatus, assembly GCF_026875155.1. Taxonomy (NCBI): domain Eukaryota; kingdom Metazoa; phylum Arthropoda; class Malacostraca; order Decapoda; family Parastacidae; genus Cherax; species Cherax quadricarinatus. The sequence continues at coordinate 13,696,933 of NC_069399.1, read as the reverse complement.
AAAATGAGAGTGATTGAGGGTGTGAAGGGGAAAAATTCAACAGATTAAAAAAATAGCGAGAGATAAAAAATAACGATAGGGGGGGTTTTTTTTGGCCGGCTGCTTGTTAAGGGAGGGTAAGTTGCCCGGGTTCCCCCCCTCCTTTCTCCCCCTCCCCAAAAAAGGGGACGTGTGGGGGCTCGGCCCAAAAAGTAATCACTTGGGCTCACAGCTCCCCGCACAACTTTGGAATGGGCAGATGGGCCCCCTGCCAACCAAGGAAGTGTAGGAAAGGACTTTTGCAAAAGGCCCGGGGACACATTTTTTGGGTCTACCTACCTGAAATTTAAATGGGAGGGAAACGGGGCAACAACCCCTCATCTTTGTAGTGGTAAAAAACCTGCTTTTCCCGTCATTGGACTGACTATTCCCAAAGGTAAGGGCCCCGTTGGGAAAAACTAGCCCTTGGGTTGTCACAAACCCGTGCCCCCCCCCTTATCAGTAACGGCTAATTTCTACAAAACGGTGTCAAACCCCCACCAGAAACCCAGATAACTGTAACCCTTTAGCTTTTAATTCAAATGTATTTTTTCATTTTTATTTTTTATTTTTCTTTCAAAAAAGGATACACCCCTTATGTTTCAATGTTTTTTTTGCATTAAATTTAAAAAATAAAGTGTTTTTTCTTTGTGAATTATTATTTCTTTTTCTTTCATTTAAAAATTTTCCCGAGGGGGAGCCCGCCTTTGGGGGAAAACTGTCTGAAGTTGTTACAGGGCTGAGTAAGCCTTCACAAGGTGAGTGGATAAAGAGGAAGCAGGGAAAGGTGGCTGGCTGATGAAGAGTGGTGTGAGAGAGAGGGGAGAATGGTGAGATGCTGGAAAGCAGTAAGAGAGTGGAATCGGCAGGGAGAAAGCGAGAAGCATTAAAGAAGGAGAAAGTCTTAATAATAACCCACCACAAAAAAAAAATAAGTTGTTAATGTCTTTGTTGATTATCTCTGTTGCGCTGTGTGATGTGTATCCACCAACCTTCTGTGTCCCATTATCACATAGATAATGACCGCAGAGGGTAATTATGTCTGTGATGGCTAGCTGGTCCAGTGGCTAACGCGACGGTCTGGAGTTTTGAGACACTCTGACCGCGGGATCAACCCCACCCGTGGTATGGTTTGGTTGTAATGAATACGTTGGCTATATAGAGTGCGTGACGAGTAGGTTGAACTTCGGGAATGAATTGTGTTGTCTTCTTTACTGAGATATTCATGATGGAATATTTTTGTATTAATGTACAGTGAGAATGTTAACACTGTATATTGTATGACAGCGACAATATGTGTATTTTGTTGTGCATGACATGTTTCACTGAGTTGATCTATTGCTTTTCACTGATTATATTGGAATATTGTTTCACAATGACAATGTTGGCATGTCGTTGTACAGTAACCAGGGTGGTATATTGTTGTACACTGGCATTTGTTGTTTTTTTCTTAATAGACTATGGTGTTACACTTTTAATGTTGGTGTGTCGTTATTCTCTGACAGTGCTGGTAATTTTTGTAAGATGACGGTGTGTTACACTCATAATGTTTATATATTGTAGTTCGCTGAAAATACTGATGTATTTAATAGTTTTGCTTCTTCCTCTCGCGAGGAGAGGACTGACAAGCATTACCAGGGAAATTCATTTTGTATTTTTTATCTAGGCAAACGTGTTTCATGATTCTTCCAACTTGTCTACAAGAACCATAATACAGGAGAGAATTAAGTAATTAATTAAGCTGATGCAGGGTAATGAGAAGCGTTTACATGAATATAAAACTGTCAGCAAAGCTCATAACGGAAGAAATTTACTATAGAATTGCCTTTGCTTCTGTGTACGTCAGGAACATCGTACATATGTATACAAAAGAAATACTTGTGAATACGAATGTCAGAGGTGTATGCAAATATCATACGTTTGTGAAGGACGGTCATACATGTGATTATACAAGTTATTCGTACCTATGTATTCATATTTATATATTGGTATGGAAATATATATATATATATATATATATATAATATATATATATATATATATATATATATATATGTATATATATATATATATATATATATATATTATATATTATATATTATATATATATATATATATATATATATATATATATATATATATATATTATATATTATATATATATACAAAGAATAAGAAAATGCATAATTGCATAATTGTTGCAACGTTTTACATGTATGAATGCTAAAGTCATAATCGTATTGTACATGCAAAGAAATATAAACGATGTGAGAGTGAATCAACATAGGATGTTTATACTCACTCAGGCTCTTAGAAGTGAACGGCCTAAAGGACTAGCAAAGATAACTTGACAAGAAATTATATAAAACTTTTTTTTCATATTTATTTTTAATTAATGGTAAATATTGCTCTCAGTTACTGCTTTTCGAAATCTATTACATATTTTTCCTCACTGTATTCTAAACTTTTTTTTTTGTATAAATCTTGATAAACAATGCCGACAAAATAGACTAAAAAAGCCCGTGATAAAACAGTAGGACATATTTATTAGAAGACTATTCGGCCCTGTGTCCTTTATCACTTCTATAGTACAAAGGTTGATAATAAAGTTTTTTAAAAAATAACTACCATGACTTGATGAATAGGAAAGCCATTCCCCCATGGGTACCAGACGCCATCTTGAAAACCTTGCTTGATTTCTTAGGTTTTACTACACGTTTTTTTCATTAAACTTCAGACAATTTATATGTTATTAGCCCTTTGTATGCTAAAAATTATCAATTTTTCAGGACCTTGATCTTTTTATCATTCACTTCTCCCCATGCTTGGGCTCTTTTTTTCCCAAAAAAGGAAACACTGTAGCATTTTTTTCCCGGCAAAAATTTTTTGTTATTTTGATTCTTGAAACAAGAAAGAAGAAAACCCCAGTTATTCTTACCGTAAACGTGAAATTTACTTAATAATCTAGTCCACTTTTGTTATTCAGCAGGGGGAACCCCCAGTAGCTCAGTGCTGGGCAACCGCCAGGCTCAGTCTGGGCAACCGCCAGTGCTCGTGCTGGGCAACCGCCGTAGCTCAGTGCTGGGCAACCGCATATCCAGTGCTGGGGAAAAACCCCCCAGTAGCTCAGGCTGGGGAACCGCCGTTTTGTCAGTGCTGGGGGAACCGCCAGTAGCTCAGTGTGGGCAACCACCCTTTTTCAGGCTGGGTAACCGCAATTACTCGTGTGGGCAACCCCCAGTAGCTCGTGTGGGCAACCGCCCGAGCTCAGTGCTGGGGAACCGCCAGTTGCTCAGTGCTGGGCAACCGCCAGTTTCTCAGTTGGGCAACCGCCCTTGTTTGCCCGTGAGCAACCAGTAAAATTTCTCGACATGGGCAAACCCAACTCCCCGGGCTGAGCAACTTTTGAGTAATTTCGCGCAAAAGTTTTTAGTTAGTTTTTGGGGGGCGACTTTACAGGGTGAGCGGGTGATTGCTGCCGACCAACCATATGTCGAGGTTAAATTTTAAATCTAGTGAGTCCCCCTTTAAAAGAATAAAAACTTTGCAACGGCTTTAACAATTATTTATTGTGCCATGTGAGAAGAGTGCATTATATATTGTAGGTCTGTGACCATGTTGTGTGTCAAGGTCTCACTCTACCATTTGTTAAATAATAAGCCACACACACACACACACACATCTCTCTCTCTCTCTCTGTATATATATATATATATATATATATATATATATATATATATATATATATATATATATATTATATATATATATATATATATATATATATATAATGTGTGATATAAGGAAGTACCACCTCTAGAACAGGAATGGGGACCTTCATCCTCAGAGAAGACAATAAACGTACCTCAGGGAAAACTCAAGGTTCTCCCCGAAGCTGTTTGAATATTTTCTTCTACCACTCCCTATATTTTATATTCTATGGGAAAATTTATTAATAGACAGAATACATTTACAGAAAACACAAACAACAATACAATGGTATAATCTATTAAAGATTATGAATTTCCTCCAGCTCCTCCGATGTCGGACGCGAGCCAAGTATGCAGCATTCATTTCCCCTCTGGATGGTCATGCTGAGGCGCTGGAACGTGAAAGTGGCTGCCCTTGGGTCCCTCGTGGTGTCGATGAGTCTGGAACCCAATTCTTTAACGAAACGTGAGGCATTTTTTCCCCATGATCCCAAGGTCTCTGATCCCATTGGAACAAATTGATACTGTTGGCTTACGTCCCTGTACTCCTTGTACTCCTCCCTGTGGTCAGCAGCTCCTCCCTGTCGCCCGACACTGTGATGGATATACGTGTCAGCCAGTATGGACACACAAGTATAGTCCCATGCTAAGAGCTTGCCATTCTTGGGGGGCGGTTTGCTTGGTTGTGGGTATTGTTGGCTGCTAGTGATTGGGGCTTCCTCTCGGCTGGGCATCCAGCTGTAGTAAGGATTCTCTTTATGATGTTTACCTCATTGTGTCTTGCATGCCAGCCCTTGGTTTTGGAACAGTTAAGACCATGTAGACCATATTGGTAGGCTTGTGTTTCGCCGCAAATACATGTACATTCCATGAATTGAGGCAGGAAGGCACAGAGCCACTGCAATAAGGTGGGTCTTAGGGTCGAGGCGCGTTCCCATTGCCGATATGGGAACTGTTTGGAGGAAGTCTCTGGAGTGAAGTACGCTCACAGCTAGGAGACGGGCGGTCTCCCTGTCTGATGTTACAGCCCTGAGCATGTTCGCAAGCACCTTTTCAGCGATTGGGCCATCCGAGCTTCAGTGTTTGTTAGCTTGTGCTGCACTAGGGTTTGGTGCTGGAGCAGCAAGGGTCTCCCATTCAGTGATGGCACTGGCATAGTTAGAGACCTGTATTCCTGCTGAGTCTCTGAGGTTATCAGGAAGAATTTGTCTTATTAACTCGTTTGATGCTATGAAAGAGGATAGGAAAGGTGGTAGAGCAATCTGGGAGGAACTGTGTACACCCAGTCCCCCAAGCCAGACCGGAAGTGAGGCTTGCAACCACTGTCCATCTTCAACGGAAAGATTCGACACACTTTCTAGCATGGTCTTAAGGAGAAAGTCACATTCCTTGAGTTTCGGACTGCTGAAGGTTGGGGAGTATCTCAGAAAGTAGGTAAGTTTTGGGATTGAAAGGCACCTGGTGAGTAGGTAGAAGGCATCATGTGTTTCAGTGTCTTTCATCCTGCTTTCCATCGTCCGGATGTCTGAGACTTTTTTTTCTAGGATCAGATCGATGGCATTGGACCCAAGAGGAGCACCAAGGAGAGTGCTATTGGTTGGATCAATGGCTCGTGCTCCTGGTAAAACCACTAATATTCTGGATCATCTGTCGATTGGTAGAAACTATTTCAAATTTGGTGGAGTTTAAAGATAGGCCCAGGCTTTCTCCCATGTTTTGAATTTTTCTGATGTCCTCTAGGAGAGATTCTGTTGTGCCAGCTGCTGTATAGCCCTTGTGGCTTAGCGCTTCTTTTTGATTATAATAATAATGTTGTGCCAGCTAGGGTACTATCATCCAAGAACCAGATATTGACCTCACTGGAGAATGCTTCTGTGACTTCCTTGATGATCAAACAGAATAGAAAGGGGCAGAGAGGGTCCCCTTGTTGCACACCCTCACACGAGTCAACTTCATGGTCTCCAAACAATAGTTTGGAAGTCACACTATAACACGATTCTATGAAGGGATAGAGGGAAGGGAAGTTTCTAGAAACTGCTTGGAGAGCAGCATCCCTTCTGACTGAGTTGAAAGCGTTGGCAAAGTCCAATTTGATCAAAGCTTTTTCATCGGACATGTTGTTGATATGTACTCGTGCTGTGTGGGCAGCTGCTTCACAGCCTTGTTGAACACCAAAACCGAGCTGAGTTGGTTTCAACATTGCAGCAGCCTCTTGACTCACCCTTCTTACTGCAGCCTTGGCGACTAGGCGCCGAAGGGTGTTGCCCACTGCAATGGGCTTGATTCCTCCATCCTTTTTCTGGAGGGTACACAATGAGGCACCAAAGAAAAGGGGTCTGATGGCCTCAGGGACACTGCCAGCCAGGCACAGGTTGGAAAATTTGGTGAGTTCAGACAGCAGCCTCTCTGAAACATCACCAAGGGCTGGATTGACTATTTATTTTAAGTGTTGAGGCCTTAAGCGGGAGAAACCTCCTTCCGAGCCCTGTGGAAATGATATAGCAGCATCAGCATCCTGTAAGGTTAGATGTTCTTCACCTGCTCCAATGTCAGGAGGGTCAATGTTGGTACGGGGAGCCCTGGGTGGATGTTTGTCCTTCAGAGCTTGCGCCATATTGACGTCCTTAGGAGCGATGGTATCCTCATTGGTTAATAAGTCTCAGTGCTCCAATAGTATATTACCCTTTTTTATTTTTTTGCTAATTTGGTCTCTGATTTATGGGGCATCGGGTGTCCTGTTGTTGGTATTTGCCCGGCGGGTGTTTGTCGCCCTAGAGGGAGACGGACCAGGTTCTCATCCTCGGGAATGCATTTATTGCCCTAATAACATGTGTTATTAGGGCAGATAACCAAACAGGCCCATATATATATTTATATATATATATATATAATATATATATATATATATATATATATATATATATATATATATATATATATATATGTCGTGCCGAATAGGCAGAACTTGCGATCTTGGCTTAAATAGCAACGCTCATCTTGCCATATAGGACAAGTGAAAATTTGTGTATGCAGTAATTTCGCAAAAATCATTCTGAACCCAACGAAAAAAGTATATTTGATTGTGTTTGTTTAGTACCAAATTATTGTAAACGTATTTAAAACATATTTAGTTGGGATAGGCTAAAATAAATTGCTCTTGTTATAATAAGGTCAGGTAAGTTTTCTAAGATTCTTTTGGTGCAAAATTAAAATTTTTTACATTAACATTAATGAAAAAAATATATCTTTAAACGTAAAAGAGAAAATTTCAGAAAGGACTTAATTTTAAATGAGTTCTTGCTAATTGACCAGTTTTACATATTCGGCACGATATATATATATATATATATGTATATATATATATATATATATATATATATATATATATATATATATATATATATATATATATATATATATATATATATATATATATATATATATATATATATATATAGGCAGAACTTGCGATCTTGGCTTAAATAGCAACGCTCATCTTGCCATATTGGACAAGCGAAAATTTGTGTATGCAATAATCTCGCCAAAATCATTCTGAACCTAATGAAAAAAATATATTTCTCTGTGTTTGTTTAGTATTAAATTATTGCAAACAAATCTAAAATATATTTAGCTGGGTTAATCTAAAATAAATTGTTCTTGTTATAATAAGGTTAGGTAAGTTTACTAAGATTCTTTTGGAGCAAAATTAAATTTTTTTACATTAAAATTAATGAAAAAAATATATCTTTAAACGTATAAGAGAAAATTTTAGAAAGGACTTATTTTTAAATGAGTTCTTGCTAATTGACCAGTTTTACATATTCGGCACGACATATATATATATAAGAACATAAGAACATAAGAACGAAGGAACACTGCAGCAGGCCTACTGGCCCATGCAAGGCAGGTCCAAGTCTCCTACCGACTTAAGCCAATGCACCCAACCTAGTCAGGTCAGGTCACATTGACTTAAGGGAGGAACACGGTAACCGACCTGGTAGCACAAGCTATCAGGTCCAACTCACACCCACCCACATCCACTCATGTATTTATCTAACATATTTTTAAAGATACACAACGTTCTGGCCTCTATAACTGTACTTGGGAGTTTGTAGCACTCATCCACAACTCTATTACCAAACCAGTACTTTCCTATATCCTTCCTGAATCTGAATTTTTCTAACTTAAAACCATTGCTGCGAGTCCTGTCTAGGCTAGATATTTTCAGCACACTATTTACATCCCATTTATTTATTCCTGTCTTCCATTTATACACCTTAATCATATCCTCCCTAATTCTACGTCTTTCTAGAGAGTGCAGATTCAAGGCCCTTAGTCTATCCTCATAGGGAAGGTTTCTGATACATGGGATCAACTTTGTCATCCTCCTTTGTACATTTTCCAGAGCATTTATATCCACTCTGTAATACGGTGACCAAAACTGGGGCAGCATAATCTAAATGAGGCCAAACCCAAGGATGTATAGAGTTGAAGAACAACCTGAGGACTCCTATTATTTATGCTTCTTGATATGAAGCCAAGGATACTATTAGCTTTATTGCGAACACTTATGCACTGTTGTCTTGGTTTCAGATTACTGCTAACCAGAACTCCTAAATCTTTTTCGCAATCCGTAATATTAAGATCTTCATTATTTAGTTTATATGTGGCATTGTTATTGTCCTGTCCAACATTTAGAACTTTGCATTTGTCTATATTAAACTGCATCTGCCACTTCTCCGACCACTGCATGAGTTTATTCAAATCTTCCTGGAGTGCTTTAATGTCCTCGTCAGAATGAATTCGACGGCCTATTTTGGTGTCATCGGCAAACTTGCTGATGTCGCTCTTTATGCCCTCATCTATGTCGTTTATGTAGATTGTGAACAGCAGGGGGCCCAACACTGACCCCTGTGGAACACCGCTCGTGACGCTTCCCCACTCTGATTTCTCCCCATTTATGCAAACTCTCTGCTGCCTATTTGTCAACCATGCCTCTATCCAGGAAAAAATTTTCCTCCTATTCCATGTACCTAAATTTTCCTCAATAGTCTCTGATGTGGGACCCAGTCAAAAGCCTTACTGAAGTCCATGTACACAATATCATATTCATTACCATGATCTACCTCCTCAAATACCTTAGTGAAAAAAGTTAATAAATTCGTAAGGCAGGAACGCCCCTTTGTAAAACCATGCTGAGATTCGTTGATTAATTTATTCTTTTCAAGGTGGCTACGAACTGCCTTGGCAATTATTGATTCCATAAATTTTCCCACTGTGGAGGTTAGGCTTATTGGTCTATAGTTCGAAGCTAAGGACCTGTCACCTGCTTTGAAAATAGGTATCACATTTGCCATTTTCCACTTATCTGGCACCATGCCAGTTTGTAGTGATATATTGAAAAGATTAGCCAAAGGTTTGCTAAGCTCCTCTTTACATTCCTTTAGAACTCTTGCATACAGATCATCAGGGCCTGGGGATTTGTTAGGTTTTAATTTATCTATTTGCCTAAGGACCATGCCACTTGTGACCCTAATCGTGCACAGTTTATTATCGTCCTGTTCTACATAATTTATCATTTCTGGAATATCGCTGGTATCCTCCTGTGTAAAAACTGAGACGAAGTATGTGTTAAAAATTCTACACATTTCCTTATCACTGTCAGTAAGCTGACCCAAGGAACTTTTGAGTGGGCCTGTGTTGTCCCTGATCTTACTTCTGCATACCTGAAAGAATTCTTTTGGGTTAGTCTTCGATTCTCTTGCAACTTTAACCTTATAATCTCTTTTTGCTTTTCTAATTCCCTTTTTTATTTCTCTCTTTAACTGAATATATCGATTTCTTAATTGCCCCTCTCCTCTTTTGATTTGCCTATATATGCCTCTCTTTTGACCAATCAGATATTTTAATCTATTGTTCATCCATTTAGGATCATTTTTGTTTGATCTGATTTCCCTATTTGGAACATAATTTGACTGAGCAGCTAGAACTATGCCCTGGAAAGCGTCATATCGGCAACCATCACCACCTACCTGACCCTTAGTCAGGTCATTCCAGTTCAGCCCACCTAAGTAATTTTTCAGTCCTATGAAATCAGCCAAGCGAAAGTCAGGGACAGAGACTTGATTGCCATTATTAGGGGAATTCCATGATATATTAAAACTGAGTGATTTGTGATCACTTTCCCCAAGTCATCATTAACCTCAAGATTATTAATTAGTGCTTCCCTACTGGCAAGAACCAAGTCAAGGAGGTTATTGCCGCTAGTTGGCTCTGTCACAAACTGTTTTAAAAAACAATCCTGGATCGTATCAAGAAAGTCATCTGACTCTAAATTTCTTGTCAAATTGCTCCAGTCAATCTGTCTATAGTTGAAATCTCCCATTAGCACAACATTTTCGTATGTAGATGCTTTACGAATTTCGTCCCATAGAAGTTTACTGCACTCCCTATCAAGATTTGGGGCCCTGTAAATCACACCCAAAATTAGTTTTTCTCGGCCCTCGAGAAGCTGTAACCAAACAGATTCAGTGGCTGACGCTTCTAATTTTATATTTTGTCTAACACAACAATTTAAATTGTCTCTGACATACATCGCTACTCCACCACCCTTCCTGCTGACCCTATCAGTGTGGAATAATTTATAGCCTTGTATGTGACATTCAGAGGGCATCTCTCTATCTTTCAGATTGAGCCAGGTCTCTGTTATAGCAATAATATCTATGTTTCCTGCACTTGCAATTAATCTTAGCTCATCTATCTTATTTCTTACACTCCTGCTATTAGTATAGTAAACCTTATGGGAGCTAGTCCCTTGCTGCCCTCTGCTGTCCCCCTTTGTTTGCTGACCTGATCTATTGTCTTTTTTTATAACTTCATGCTGAATGCCTTTTATACATCTACTGTTTCCAACCCTAGTGTTGCAACCTGCTTGTTTCCCACACACACCCATACCTCTATCTTCTATCAGTTTAAAATCATAGGCATTTCACCAATGGCCTTCTCAATTGAGTTTGCAAGTGCTACCACCCCAGCCCCAGAGAGATGTACCCCATCCCTTGCATACATATCATGTTTGCCATAAAAGTTGTTCCAGTTGTCAATGAATGGGATTGCAAGTTCCTTGCAGTATCTGTCTAGCCAGCAATTTACACCAGTTGCCCTAGACAACCATTCATTTCCTACTCCCCTTCTAGGCAAGATGCTACATATGATTGGGACCCCTCCCTTAGACTTAATGAAATCTATAGCTGACCTGAACTTATCTAGCATCTCTTCTCTCCTACCCTTCCCAATATCATTTCCACCAGCACTGAGACAGATAATGGGCTTGTCCATTACCTGACATGATATTATCCAGCCTGTTAACTATGTCACCAACACCAGCTCCAGGGAAGCACACTCTATCTCTCATCTTCTTATTCCTATTACAAAAAGCACGGTCAATATATCTTACCTGAAAGTCACCAACCACAAGAATGCGCTTACCTCTGTTAGCAGGGGCAGTAGTACCCTTACCTTCACTGGCCACTGAAGTACATTCATCCTGAAGAACAGAGAAGCGATTTCCTACCTTCAGATCTTCACTCTTAACTTTCCTTATTCTGATTTTCCTCCCATTACTGGGAACCACTCGCCACTTGTAGCAGGTGCTGGGCTGCACCTCACTGCTGGTAGCCGTTGCTACCTCCCCACCTACAGCCTCCTCACAGCGAGAGACAGACTGCACCTCACTGCTAGAAACCTCATTCCCCACAACTCCAGCCACCTCACACTCTCTCCCAGACCCATTGAGGTGGACCTTCAGCCTCCTAATCTCCTTCTGGAGAAGCAAGATCTCCTCCTTCAACTCTCCAACCTAAATTTTTAAAACACTGCAGAAGCAAGCCATGCTTTGTAACCGTCCACGCTGATCCCCAAAGCAGCTCAGGGTCTGTGACCTCACGTGACGACTGTCCACTATGACCACTATATATATATATACATTTATTTATTTATTTATATTATATTATTATAACCATGAACAAGTGGTATTTAATCAAAAACAACACTGCGACTAGCCGAACAAGGAATTTTCGCTCACTGTGAGGCAGGCTACAACAACATGGGTTTGAATCCTCTGCTAGTCGTACACACAAACACACACACACACACATACATGCACACACAAACACACACACATACACACACACGCACACACCCACACACACACACACACACACACACACACACACACACACACACACACACAAACACACACACACACTATAAGCTATGTGGCAGGGCAAGCATAAAGGGCAACATTGTAAGTAGGTGCAGTTCAAGTCCCAGGAGGGTAGGGGTCAGGTCACAAGAGGCTGTGGTCACAAGCGACCACTGAGACTCCACATTACACTCCAATGCACAATTCACCTACTTTTCAGACACATAATAAACCCACACATAATTCCACACATAATTACACACACACACACACACTCACACACACACACACACACACACACATACTCACTCACACACAACACCACCACACACACACCACACACACACACACACACACACACACACACACACACACACACACAGATTGGACACAGTAACAAGGGGACACAGTAACAAGGGGACACAGTTGGAAGCTGAAGACACAGATGAATCACAGGGATGTTAGGAAGTATTTCTTCAGCCACAGAGTAGTCAGTAAGTGGAATAGTTTGGGAAGTGATGTAGATGAGGCAGGATCCATACATAGCTTTAAGCAGAGGTATGATAAAGCTCACGGCTCAGGGAGAGTGACCTAGTAGCGATCAGTGAAGAGGCGGGGCCAGGAGCTCGGACTCGACCCCCGCAACCTTAACTAGGTGAGTACACACACACACACACACACACACACACACTCACACACACATATACAGACTCACACATACACTCCCCCCTCTCCCACCAACATCTCACTCCTTCCCCTGATCCCACCCCTCCCTCTTTCACCCTCCCCCTCCCCACACACTCCTCCTCCCCCCTCTCCCTCTCCCATTCACCCACTTGCTTCTCCCTCCTTCCCAATCCCCATATTCCCCCCTAAATCCCCCTCCCCACCCCTCTCCCACATAGCCACAGTTCCTCCTCTACCTTCCCCCCCCCACACTCTGACAAACACACTACTAACCTAACACACAGAATTACATAGGTTTTTCACTCTGAGGCAATCAAATAAAACAAAAAGGGGTTTGCCAGAGAGCGGGAAGGAAAACCCGGGGACAGGAGGGGGAATTGCAAAGGAAGATTTGGCAGCAGAGCTCCAAAAAAGGACAAAAAATGGGAAAAGAAACAGAAGACTTTGAGAGAAGGAAGAAGGGTAGATATGGAAAACAGGAATTGGGAGATGCAAGCCCGCGCAGAGGGGTAGGATAAGATTTAGAAGAGGGAAATGAGAAATCTAAACAGCCCAAAAAACTAAAAAAATTTTGGGGGGCTGACATCAGAGACTGCTACCCTCAGTCACAAATAAGGGGGCGTAGGGAAAGAAGGAGCAAAAATCATGTAGAAGCTGTTTAAAGGGGGACTGTAGTAAATGAAAGTGCTAAGCTATATGTGGAGTCCCAACGACCACAGCAGAGCCCAGGGGAAAACCGAGAAGGAAAATACAGGCCACGACCCAATACATTAGCTAGTAAAAGAAGAAAGGAAAGCTGCAATGGAGGAATTTAAAATTTAAGAGTATAACCCAAAGGATATGCATGGGGAAAAGAAAGGAGAGGTCGTCTTTGTGTATGGGGTCCAAAAACTGAAGGGGAAAAATATGAAGCAAGAAAACAAGGGGAAAAAAAAACAAATTGAAAGTACATAAAACAATAGGGAAGCGACATACCAAGCTGGAAAATTTTTGGAAATAGGGGGGGTTTGCAAAAAAAAAAAAAATCCTTTCCCGTAAAAGAACCCTTTAAGGGAAAATCGCTCGGGAAAAGGATCCCGTAGGAGAAAGCACATTAAGGGGCATGCCGGGATACAGGAAGGCGTATCTCGACCGCGACAGAACACAAGAAGAAAGGCAGAAACTGAGAGAGATGGTACAAAGGCGAAAGGAGGAAAGAGAGGGGATGGAGGAGACAGACAGGAGATCCCAGACCAGGAAGATCAAATACAGCCCCCCTCACAACTTCCTATAGAAGCCCCCAACCAGGTCAACCCCAGTGCAACCAAACACTCTAAACCAAAACACCCATGCCATATCCAATGCTCCCACTCACTGCATTACAAACTCCACCCCCACAGCAACCACCCATAGTTCCCTATCAGGACTCCCACTTCCCCAACTCCAATATACCTCCCAGACCACAGTCTTAGAAAAGAAGTTGAAGGTGTGGTATACAAATGCAGATGGAATAACAAATAAGTATGAGGGGTGGCATGAAAGAATCAAGGAGACATCCCCAGACATAATAACACTCACAAACAAAATTCACCAGAATAATAACAGATTCAATCTTTCCATCCGGATATCAAATCCTCAGGAAAGACAGAGGGAGGAGAGGGGGAGGAGGAGTTGCACTGCTCATTAAAAACCAGTGGGGTTTTGCGAAAATGGAAGGAATGGATGGCACGGACGAAAGGGACTACTTAGTAGGAACAATCCAGTCTGAGGGGCATAAGGTGATAATTGCTGTAATGTACAACCCACCACAGAACTGCAGGAGGCCAAGAGAAGAATACGATGAGAGCAACAGAGCAATGGTCGACACACTAGCCGAGGTGGCCAGGAGAGCACACATGGGGGGAGCAAAGTTACTAGTTATGGGTGATTTCAATCACAAGAAGATTGAGAAAACCTGGAGCTCCATGGGGGTCCCGAAACATGGAGAGCCAAGATGATGGATGTGGTACTGGAAAACCTCATGCATCAACATGTTAGAGACACTACCAGAGAGAGAGGAGAAGATGAACTAGCAAGACTGGACCTTATATTCACCTTGAGTCGTTCGGACATCGAGGATATCATGTATGAAAGGCCCCTAGGAGCTAGTGATCATGTGGTTCTATGCTTCGACTACATAGTTGAGCTCCAAGTGGAGGGGGAGTAACAGGAATAGGGTGGGAAAAAACCAAACTAAAAAGGGGGGGGGGGGAACTACTCAGGCATGAGGAACTTCCTGCAAGACATTCAGTGGGAGAGGAAACTGATAGGAAAACCAGTACAAGAAATGATGGACTATGTGGCAACAAAATGCAAGGATGCAGAGGAGAGGTTTGTTCCCAAGGGAAACGAAATAATGGAAGAACAGAACGATTTCCTTGGTTCACCCAAAGGTGTAGGGAGGCAAAAAACTAGGTTATATAGAGATGGAAAAGGTTACAGAAGACAGAGAACTCAGGAAAATGAAGAGATTAGCCGAAGAGCCAGAAATGAATTGCACAGATAAGAAAGGGAAAGGGTCAGCGACAATATGAAAATGACATAGCATCGAAAAGTCAAGTCTGACCCAAAACTGTTGTATAGCCACATCAGTAGGAAAACAACAGTCAAGGACCAAGTAATCAGACTGAGGAAGGGTGATGGGGAATTCACAAGAATCGACCGAGAGGTATGTGAGGAGCTCAACACGAGATTTAAAGAAGTATTTAGAGTGGAAACCAGTAGGACTCCAGGAAATCAGAAGAGGGGGGTACACCAGCAAGTGCTGGATTAGGTACATATAAGCAAGGAGGAGGTGAAGAAGCTGCTATGCGAACTTGACACCTCAAAGGCGGTGGGACCAGACAACATCTCTCCGTGGGTCCTTTAAGTGGGAGCAGAGATACTGTGTATGCCATGAACAAAGATCTTCAACAAATCAATTGAAACTGGGCAACTCCCTGAGGTATGGAAAATGTAGTCCCAATTTTTAAAAAGGGAGACAGACATGAGGCACTAAACTACAGACCTGTATCACTAACGTGTATAGTATGCAAAGTCATGGAGATGATCATCAGGAGGAGAGTGGTGGAGCACCTGAAAAGAAACAAGTGTATAATTGACAACCAGCATGGTTTCAGGGAAGGAAAATCCTGTCACAAACCTATGGGAGTTTTATGACAGGGTGACATAAATAAGACAAGAGAGAGAGGAGTGGATCGACTGCATTTTTTTGGACTGCAAGAAGGCCTTCGACACAGTTCCTCACAAGAGGTTACTTCAGAAGCTAGAGGATAACAGGATAGGCACTGCAATGGATTAGAGAATACCTGACAGGGAGGCAACAACGAGTCATGGTACCTGACGAGGTGTCAGAGTGGGCGCCTGTGACAAGCGGGGTTCCACAGGGGTCAGTCCTAGGACCTGTGCTGTTCTTGGTATATGTGAATGACATAACGGAAGGGATAGACTCAGAAGTGTTCTTGTTTGCAGATGATGTGAAGTTAATGAGAAGAATCAAATCGGATGAGGATCAGGCAGGACTAAAAAGAGACCTGGACAGGCTACAAGCCTGGTCCAGCAAACTGGCTTCTTGATTTTAAACCCCTTTGCAAATTGCAAAGTCATGAAGATTGGGGAGGGCAAAGAAGACCGCAGAACACAATACAGTTTAGATGGCCAAAGACTCCAAACCTCACTCAAGGAAAAAGATTGGGGGTGGGGTATAAAAACACCGAGCATATCTCCTGAGGCGCACATCAATCAAATAAACTGCCGCAGCATACGGGCGCCTGGCAAACCTACGGATAGCGTTCGATACCTCAGTAAGGATTCTTTCAAGACTCTGTATATTTATTTACGTCGGCCATACTGGAGTATGCAGCACCAGTTTGGAATCCACACCTAGTCAAGCACGTCAAGAAATTAGAGAAAGTGCAAAGGTTTGCAACAAGACTAGTCCCAGAGCTACGGGGATTGTCTTACGAAGAAAGGTTGAGGGAAATCGGCCTGACGACACTGGAGGGCAGGAGGGTCAGGGAAGACATGATAACGACATATAAAATACTTCGCGGAATAGACGAGGTGGACAAAGACGGAATGTTCCAGAGAAAGGACACAGACACAAGAGGTCACAATTGGAAGTTGAAGACTCAGATGAATCAAAGGGATTGTAATAAAGTTGGTAGAATTACCGACAATATGTAAAGTAATAGGACACAAGTGCAACTAATGTGACATTTTATTGTGGCAACGTTTCGCTCTCCAGGAGCTTTATCAAGCCATTATAAACAATACATGGACACAGAGGGTATATAAAGGCTCAGAGTGAGGTGCAATATTAGTGAGGTACCATATCGATGTTCACTAGTGGTAGTAGAAGTAGTAGTAGTAGTAGTAGTAGTAGTAGTAGTAGTAGTAGTAGTAGTAGTAGTAGTAGTAGTAGTAGTAGTAGTAGTAGTAGTAGTAGTAGTGGCAAAAATAATACAATATGGTAGAGCAATTAATTCGTACATGAGTAGAAGGATATAAAAGCTATTACTTGGGTAACATAAAAATAGGTTGGACAAATATAGACTGGAAAGAGGCAGGTAGTTTCAGTGTTCACTCTCTGTAATGTGCTTTGTGTAGTATAACAGGAGAGACTATGTGATGGCAGGGTTTACTGTTTTCAGGAGGATTCTTGCTAAGACTTCGGAGATGGTGAAGCTGCCGTTGTTTTGTTTAATTGTATTCGAAACAGCGATCAGTGCTGATTCGAGGCACTTGCGTCTGCGGAAATTAGTTTCTTTAATCACTAATTGGGCGTCTCTAAATATCATGAGATGATTGGTGGTATTTCGGTGTTGTACACAGGCGTTGTTCAAGTTATCGTTCCTACATGCGTAAATGTGTTCATTGAGGCGGGTGTCGAGGGTTCTTGCTGTCGAGGCTGTGACAAGATTTACGTAGGTGAAACAGCAAGAAACCTCGACACCCGCCTCAATGAACACATTTACGCATGTAGGAACGATAACCTGAACAACGCCTGTGTACAACACCGAAATTCCACCAATCATCTCATGATATTTAGAGACGCCCAATTAGTGATTAAAGAAACTAATTTCCGCAGACGCAAGTGCCTCGAATCAGCACTGATCGCTGTTTCGAATACAATTAAACAAAACAACGGCAGCTTCACCATCTCCGAAGTCTTAGCAAGAATCCTCCTGAAAACAGTAAACCCTGCCATCACATAGTCTCTCCTGTTATACTACACAAAGCACATTACAGAGAGTGAACACTGAAACTACCTGCCTCTTTCCAGTCTATATTTGTCCAACCTATTTTTATGTTACCCAAGTAATAGCTTTTATATCCTTCTACTCATGTACGAATTAAATGCTCTACCATATTGTATTATTTTTGCCACTACTACTACTACTACTATTACTACTACTACTACTAGTACTACTACTACTACTACTACTACTACTACTACTACCACCACTAGTGAAAATCGATATGGTACCTCACTAATATTGCACCTCACTCTGAGCCTTTATATACCCTCTGTGTCCATGTATTGTTTATAATGGCTTGATAAAGCTCCTGGAGAGCGAAACGTTGCCACAATAAAATGTCACATTAGTTGCACTTGTGTCCTTTTACTTTACAATCAAAGGGATGTTAGGAAGTATTTCTTCAGTCATAGAGTAGTCAGGCCGTGGAATAGCCTAGAAAGTGGCGTAGTGGAGGCGGGAACCATACATAGTTTTAAAGCAAGGTATGATAAAGCTCATGGGGCAAGGAGAGAGAGGACCTAGTAGCAATCAGCGAAGAGGCGGGGCCAGGAGCTATGACTCGACCCCTGCAACCACAAATAGGTGAGTACACACACACACACACACACACACACACACACACGAAGAAAAGTTAAGGTAAATCGACTTGACGACACTGGAGAACAGGAGGGTTAGGGGAGACATGATAACATGAAAAATACTGTGTGGAAGAGACAAGGTGGACAGAGACAGGATGTTCCAGAGAGGGGACACAAAAACAATGGGTCACAATTGGAAGTTGAAGACCCAAATGAGTCAAAGGGATGTTAGGAAGTATTTCTTCAGTAATGGAGTAGTCAGGAAGTGGAATAGCCTAGTAAGTGAGCTAGTGGAGGCAGGAACCATGCATAGCTTTAAGATGAGGTATGATAAAGCTCATGGAGCTGGGAGAAAGAGGACTTATTAGCACTCAGTGAAAAGGCGGGACCAGGAGCTGAGCCGCAACCCCTGCAACCACAATTAGGACGATGGAAGGCAGGATTAAAGACACTGATACACATGATGCTTTCTACTTACTCACCAGGTGCCTGTCAATCCCAAAACTTACCTACTTTCTGAGATACTCCCCAGCCTTCAGCAGTCTGAAACTCGAGGAATATGACTCTCTTCTTTAGACCATGCCAGAGAGTGAATTGAATCTTTCCGTTGAAGATGGACAGTTGTTGCAAGCCTCACTTCCGGTCAGTCTTGGTGGGCTGGGAGTATGCAGATCCTCCTGATTGCCCTACCAGCTTTCCTATCCTCTTCCATAGCATCAAACGAGTTAATATGACAAATTCTTCCTAACAACCGCAGTGACTCAGCAGGAATACAGGACTCTAACTATGCCAGTGCCATCACTGAATGGGAGGCTCTTGCTGCTCAAGCACCAAACCCTAGTGCAGCACTGGCTTACAAACAGTCAAGCTGGGATGGCCCTATCGCTGAAAAGATGCTTGCCAATATGCTCAGGGCTGCAACATCAGAGAGGGAGGTTGCCCGTTTCCTAGCTGTGGACGCACATCTCTCCGGGGACTTCCTCCAAACAGTTCCCATATCGGCAATAGGAGAGCGCCTCGACCCTAAGATCCTCCGTGTTGCAGTGGCTCTGCGCTTTGCTGCCCCAATTCACACGGAATATACGTGTATTTTCGGCGATGCACAAGCCGACCAACATGGTCTACATGGTCTTAACTGTTCCAAAAACCAAGGGCTGGCATGCAAGACACAATGAGGTCAACGACATCGTACAGCTGGACTCCCAACTGAGAGGAAGCCCTGATCACTAGCAGCCAACAATACCCACAACCCAGCAAACCACCACGATGGGATCACCATCTATCCTTGGAAGAATCGCATGCTCTTAGCATGGGACTATACCTGTGTGTCCACACTGGCGGACACCTATATCCATTACAGTGTCGGGCGACAGGGAGGAGCTGCTTACTACAGGGAGGAGTACAAGATCGGCAAGTACAGGGACATAAGCCAACAATATCAATTTGTCCCAGTGGGATCAGAGACCTTGTGATCATGGGGAAAACATGCCTCACATTTCCTTAAATAACTGGGTTCCAGACTCATCGACACCACGAGGGACCCAAGGGCAGCCACTTTCATGTTCCAGCGCCTCAGCGTGGCCATCCAGAGGGGAAATGCATGCTGCATACTGGGCTCGCGTCCAGCTTCGGAGGAGTTGAAAGAGATTCATAACCATTGATGTATTGTACCAATGTATTCATGTTTGTGTTTTCTGTCAATGTATTCCGTCTATCAATAAAGTTTACATTTAGCTTAAAAATATAGGGAGCGGTAGGAGAAGAAAATATTCAAACAGCTACGGGGAGAACCTTGAGTTTTCCCTGAGGTACGTTTATTGTCTTCTCTGAGGATGAGGGGCCCCAGTCCTGTTCTAGAGGTGGTACCTCCATATGTATGTAATTTTTTTTTTTTTTTTTTATTATCACACCGGCCGATTCCCACCAAGGCAGGGTGGCCCGAAAAAGAAAAACTTTCACCATCATTCACTCCATCACTGTCTTGCCAGAAGGGTGCTTTACACTACAGTTTTTAAACTGCAACATTAACACCCCTCCTTCAGAGTGCAGGCACTGTACTTCCCATCTCCAGGACCTCAAGTCCGGCCTGCCGGTTTCCCTGAATCCCTTCATAAATGTTACTTTGCTCACATATATATATATATATATATATATTATATTATATATATTTATATATATATATATATATATATATATATATATATATATTATAAATATATATGTATATATATATTTTATATATATAAAATATATATATATATATATATATATATATATATATATTATATATATATATATATATATATTTATATATATTATATATATAACATGTACATATATGTTATATATATGTATATATATTTATATATATTTATATAATATATATTATATATATATATATATATATATATATTATATATATATATACATTAAAATATATATATATATATTTTATATATATATATATATATATATAATATATATATATATATATATATATATATACATATATAATATATACATATATAAATATATATATTATATATATATATATTATATATATATATATATTATATTATATATATATATTATATATATATAAAATACAGTGGGACCCCAACTAACGGAGGCATTAAGTAACGGCAATTTCGTCTAACGGCGCTTTTTGCCGTAGAAAAAAATGCCTTAACCAACGGCGGAAAACTTAACCAACGACGTCAGTGTGCCATTGTTTTCAAGCTGTTGCGGTCGGTTTCCACGTGTGCCTCCCATACACTTTGTATTATTCCACTGTTTCTAGTGCTTGTCACCACTAAATAAGCCACCATGGGCCCCACGAAAGCTTGTAGAGTCAGCCCTTTGGTAAAGGATGTGAGAAACTCGAGAGAATTCAAGTAAAAAGTTTGTAGAAAAATATGAAACTGGTGGTGGTAGAGGGTGGTAATGATGGTGGTAGAGGGTGTTAGTGATTGTGATGGTGGTAGAGGGTGGTAGTGATGGTGGTAGAGGGTGTTAGTGCTTGTGATGGTGTAGAGGGTGGTAGCGATGGTAGTAGAGGGTGTTAGTGATTGTGATGGTGGTAGAGGGTGGTAGTGATGGTGGTAGAGGGTGGTAGTGATGGTGGGTAGAGGGTGGTAGTGATTGTGATGGTGGTAGAGGGTGGTAGTGATTGTGATGGTGGTAGAGGGGTGGTAGTAACGGTGGTAGAGGGTCGTAGTGATTGTGATGGTGGTAGAGGGTGGCAGTAATGGTGGTAGAGTGTGGTGGTGATTGTAATGGTGTGTTGCAACCCCTGAATGGGTTACAATGATTATTATGTATATATGTAATGTATATTACCTTTTCATTTAATTTTATATTGCTTATATTTGCGATAATAGCTAAATCGTAAATGTATGACTTTATATTATTATTTGACTGTTATATTCTTATTTGACTTATGTTGTTAGGATGTACATAAAATGTGCTCAGTTAGTCTTGATTGTCAAACTACTGTAATTATCGCTTGTCGCTCGTTATACTGCCGGCTTCTGAGCTGCAGTTGTCCACGTAGCTATCACGTGATCGAGGGGGGGTGTCCTCACCTCTCGTGAAATTGTCAGTCTGCTGGGGACTCGCTTGCTGGTTGGACAGATTGTCTGTCTCATTATTCTTGTTAGTTCTGTAGAACTTTGTTCACAGAACATTGTCAAGACTTAGTGATTTTCGACGTTGTACTGAGGTTGTGTGTCACATTGACACTCTGAACATCTCAGGTCCTTAGCGATAGCTTCTGACCTAATTTTGTACTGGTTTCTGTGCATTGTCACAGTCGAGTTTTCCTATGCTGAACGAAGATTCAGTATTATGGGAGTTTTGTAATTTTGTGGAGGATTGCTGATGGTCCCTACTTAGTGTCGTATATTATTTCCCAGTTCCAGATTCTGTGTCGCAGTCGCTTGATATTGCATTGCTATTGGGCTTAGCATTCTTTGTTGTTCAAGCAGACTGTTCGGGTTGCCAGTCGGTCAAGAAGTTAGTTTATTTGAGGACTTTGTCAGTCACTTGTTTAAGTCTTATTCGAGTCTTGAGACATAGCTAACTACTTAAGAGCACTTACACGCATACACACACTTACTTGTACATATTTGTAATTCTTATTAATGTTAATGTACCTGACGGTACTTAAGAATTATAAATGTGATATGTGCTTTCAGCACAATAATATATGAACTCGAGAGATTGATTTATTTTGATTGCTGTAATTAATTTAATTTGATAATATACCTCTAGACAACTTACTACTTAATAAATTTATTAAATTTTAATTTCTCTAGTTAGTAGCCTACCAGTTGTAATCCTAAAGCACTATTGAACCATACTGAATTTTAATGGATAATTGGACAAGGATACTGACTACTTGTTACGAAAACCCAGTAACAGGCTGGATGCTAGAAGGGCAGTCCTTTCTAGTATTCACTGGAGATCTCTAAGCTTTTAGAATCGCGTTTTTTGTAACATGGTGGTAGAGGGTGTTAGTGATTGTGATGGTGGTAGAGGGTGGTAGTGATGGTGGTAGAGGGTGGTAGTGATTGTGATGGTGGTAGAGGGTGGTAGTGACGGTGGTAGAGGGTCGTAGTGATTGTAATGGTGGTAGAGGGTAGTAGTAATGGTGGTAGAGTGTGGTGGTGATTGTAATGGTGGTAGAGGGTGGTAGTGATGGTGGTAGAGGGTGGTAGAGGGTGGTAGAGGGTGGTACTGGTTCTGAGGGTGGTAGAGGGTGGCATTGGTTATGATGGTGGTAGAAGGTGGTAGTGGTAGTGATGTTGGTAGAGGGTGGTAGTGATGGTGGTAGAGGGTAGAGTCATGGTGGTAGAAGGTGGTTCAGTGATCCTCAAGCTGGTCCTAGTGGCATTAAAAAACCAAGAAGGGAGGTAATCCCACCAAAGGACTTGGTACCTGAAGTCTTTATGGAAGGGGATTCTCCTTCCAAGCAATAGACAATTCTGAATCTCCCATGCTGCTGGCACATCACTCATCAACAACTCCACATTAAATGTAAGTGGCACTTAATTATTGTTTATTTTGCATGTGCCATTCCTTTCCATATAAGGAAATGTATATTTCATGTATTTTTTTTTCAGACTTTGGGATGTCAGGAACGGATTAATTCTATTTCCATTATTTCTTATAGGGAAAATTAACTCGACCAACGACAATTTTGACCAACGCCAAGCCCTCTGGAAAGGATTAATGCCGTTGGTTGAGGGTCCACTGCATATATTATATTTTATATATATATTATATATATATATATATATAATATATTATATATATATATATATATATATTATATATATATATATATATATATATATAAATGCAATAAGATCACAGTAAACAGGTGATATCACAATATGCAGAACAATGACTGTGAAAAAATATCGAAATTCCAATCGTTTTCTTGACTTCTCACATTATCAAGGAATTCTAAATATAAAATGTTAAGAGGAAGGCATATAAGGACGATACTTCACCTCGCTGATGATGATGGTTGGTAGTCAGTGAGCCAGTGACAACACCTTATATTCTACTCAAAAAATTGTCTAATGTATCTTAAATTCTTCCCAAATTTTATTAATTATAAAGGAATCCAATTTATATAAACCAAAAGAAATATTCAAATTATTTACAAAACTACTTCTATGAAGCATGATTCTATTTTAGTCCTGTCGACCATGAACATGCTTGATGTAACCTTCTCAGCCTTCCGAAAATCAATTGGATGGTTAAAATCTCTCACATGAATAAACAGAGCATTAGAATCTTCTCCATTTGTCAGGTATCAATGATGGCTGTAATTTTCTCTGTTTCTCAACTTTCCACCGTCTGGAACCAAAAGTCAATTTGTCTGTTTCTAGTCAATGGATATGGTGGCAAGGTGTCTAGGTTAAGTTCAGTCTCATTTTTAGGAAGTGTGACAGGGAAAGCTTGAGACCATTATCTGTTGTTTGAAGTTGTGTATTGCTTGTCATGGTACAGTTATGTAAAGCAAAATTTGACCAAATCATTGTAGAAGGGATTGGTTATGTTACAAGCGAAATGTGATAAAAATTTTCCACCACATCTATTACCTTTACCTGTGCTACATTATCCATTTTATTATAATAACATTCCTCTAAAATATAAATATTGCATTACGTTTGTTATGAACCGTATCAATATTATCACTACCCAGGAATCCATAATTCTCAGTGCCACTTGCATGTAGTAATTTGATTTACTTTCTCAACTCAAAAATCCACTGATTTCTGAATCTCAATACCTCTCCCCAATCCCCCCTCCTGTCTCTTCTTTGTCCATTCATATTAATTGTTATCTTCTGGGAAGAGCACATCTGCTATCATTTCAATGAAATTTTTCTTCATTTTTAATATATATAGGGATGCCTCCTCCTATTTGTTATTTCCTTTTATTCCATCTTCATTAAAATACAGCACTTTAAATTTTCTTTCTGTGCACAGCTCTAAGTGATACTAAGAACACAAAAAATCGCACAAGTGCTTAAATTAAAAATCTGTACCTTGCAATACTGTAAAAAATGAAAAAAGTAACTATCCTAAAGCAATATGCACGAAGTGTTACTAGGACACCATGACACATTGCACAATAATATTCAGGTATATAATAGTGCACCACAGAATGCTAAACAGGCACAAAACTGAAACCAGAGGTACAAAAATATAAAAAAAATATGAAGTAAAGCACTGCAGTGGTGATAGTACAGCTACGTAGCTCCATGAAATTTTGAACGAAATTATAGGGAAGACAGCAAGAAGAAATACAGGAGACAAAACACTTTGCAGACAAGTGTAATTATTGCAAACCGCTCTGGCAGGACTATAATGCAGAGGTGTATTATAATTAATAATTGGGTTTCCATGTTGCAAACTGAGCTGTATGCCATATTTCGTGCTTTAAATTGCCTGAACTAGGCCCCGAAGACGTTAACAGGAGAACATTTGGATAAAGTTATGTACAAATGACTTATCAGTTGCAAGCATATTTAGTAAATTTGCTTAATATGTCTGGTATCTTATTCTCATTTATAAGATATCTTCACATATCACATGGGTTATACTCTTTCTATACTCCTGAATAAGTGAACAATAAAGCACATTGTATTCACATACGTTGCATTTGGTTTGTTCATCCTCTGTGTCTAACAAATTGCCACCGGAACTTGTAACCAAGTGTAAGTTTGGCTACTACAACATCTGTCAGTTTGTTCACATTTCAGGTTGTTCCATCAGCATACTTATCCACGATCAAGTTATCATAATGGATTTATAGATCTACTCAGGCATTTAACTGCATTCCTATAACCTTCTGTTTTATTATTTACTTCTCTCCTAACATGCTCTTATATAAAGCTAGTCACTGATATACACATTTTATTTAGAAAGGGATTGCAGGTAAGCTTTTGCGATTTCCCTCTAACATTGACCTCCTGGAGTATGACAGAGTTGATGAGTTAGCTAAACAAGTATTAAATAAAATAATGTTTTCATACAGAAGTTTATGAAATTTTGTCAGAAAGGAACCAGCAAACTAGTTTGAAGAAAGTAGAACAGAAGAGATGAGAATTATCTACCATAAAGAAATGTTTAAAGTTAAACATATTTGTGGAGAAAAGTAACAAGGTCAGTAAATTGCAAGATGTTATTACTGCTAGACTAAGGCTAGGCAGTAAGTATTTTTGGCAGTGCAGTTTGCATGGAGATGTCATTGATGTAAAATGCAAAGTATGTGGATAGAAACCGGGCCATGCACTTGAACATTATATCTGAGAGTGTTCAAACATCCATCACTTCATAGACATCTCCATGAAAGCCTCACATGATTTGGCAAGACGGTTCATTTTAATAATAAAATATCTAATATATTGTGGTTACATTCACATTTATAATCTATTAGATGAATAAACTTGTTTTATAGAGACTGCAACTCAGTTATGACCAATTTGTTTTATTGGTAATATTATAACAATCATATTATTAAGATTGTATTTCTTACTGTATTGTGTGCATCAACTGTATGAAGTAATTGTAAAATATGAAATGAAACTTTTCTTTCTAGTGATGTAACAATGCTCACTGGAGTGTGTTAAAGATCAATTGTAGCATTTGTAATTCTGTTTATATGTGCTTCCGCTCACAGGGTGAACATAGGGTGCACAATAAAATAGCCGCTCAGGCGGCACAACTAACAATACATCTTCTCATCACCCTCCGCTCGTCTATGCGAATGAAATATAATCATACCTCAAAACACACACGCAACAATGGACAATATCAGTGAGGCAACAGCTGGGGATGCTTATGACAACACACCACCATTATACCCCACAGGAGGTGAATAATGTCAAAAACGTTGGTATATGCCGGTGGCTTACAACTGGCTTCGAATGGCTTGCCTGAAGGACTACAATTAGTGCAGAAACGTTCACAGCAGACGTGTAGCATATCCAGTGTTCGGGTATGGGCCAGGCTAGTTTATAAATGTCCTATGCTAGCTAGCATAACTTCTTCCTCCCGAAGGGATATTTTACAGCTTAGGATAGCAGATAGCAGATTTGGAGAGCACAAACAAACTGGCTTGGCCCGGGTTAATGGCGTTAGACAGGCCTAGCTCCAAGCACTCTCACAGCAACAAATTCCACACAAAATATCCACGAACAACCCCTGCATTTACGTCAAAATACTTTACCAAAGAGATGAAAATTCAGCATATAGATGAGGATATACGGTAGTTGGCGGCGGAGAGTAGATGGAAGCCGATTATGGAGATGCGTCCCAGAGAACCATTTGCTACCCACACTAGATTTTAATCACAAAAAGAGAAAAAAAAAAGGAAACTATAATCAGGCACCACTGTCACCATCTTTTATGCCCCCCTGTTGATGGGTATATCACGAATTCCCCAGGTAATTAAGTGAATAAAAGGCATACTCAGAGAGACGCACACAAAGCAATTGCTACCACACACGTCTGCTTAACAATTAATTGATCTGAATTTGAACTAAGACAAGGGCAAGCCTGGGACACCGCAGGCCTACGACATATGAGTCAAGACAAAGAAAGATTTGTTCGGATTTTTAACCCTGGGTTAGCTACGCAGGATAACTCAAGAAAATCAGTGAGTCAACGAGGGCTGTCTGTCTTATCTCCACTGGGGTCTTTTAGTCTTGTCCCCCAGGAAGCGACCTACACCACTCGACTAATACCCAGATACCTACTTACTGCTAGGTGAACAGGGGCAACAGATGTAAAGAAACATGCCCAACGTTTCTACCCATGTCGGAAATTGAACCACGGGCACTCATAGTGTGATGCGAGAGTTGCTAACCGAGCTACGCACGTATACATAATCACATACATACACCTACACACAGATACAAATACTCGCACATACGCATACTCAACACTGCGTCTCTACCATAAGGGTGAGAATGCCATGTCGTGCTTTAATAGATTCAGCTAAATCAACGGCTACACGCCGAGCGTTACACTGAGTTACACAGTACTACACAGGTACCAACAAAACATTGGTGACGTTAGTGTCTGTGTTAGAACGTGTGTGCATGTGTATGTATGTGTATCAGTGTGCATGACAGCGTGTCTGTTTTTGTGTGTTTTTGTGTCTGTATATGAGTATGTGCGAGAGGGTGGTTGCAGAGGGGTCGAATCATAGCTCCTGGCTCCGCCTCTTAATTAGTCGCCACTAGATCCACTCTCTCCATGCTCCATGTGTGTGTGTGTGCGTGTGTGTGTGTGTGTGTGTGTGTGTGTGTGTGTGTACTCACCTAGTTCTCACCTAGTTGAGGTTGCAGGGGTCGTGTGTACTCACCTAGTTGTACTCACCTAGTTGAGGTTGCGGGGGTCGAGTCCGAGCTCCTGGCCCCGCCTCTTCACTGATCGCTACTAGGTCACTCTCCCCGAGCCGTGAGCTTTATCATACCTCTGCTTAAAGCTATGTATGGATCCTGCCTCCACTACATCGCTTCCCAAACTATTCCACTTACTGACTACTCTGTGGCTGAAGAAATACTTCCTAACATCCCTGTGATTCATCTGTGTCTTTAGCTTCCAACTGTGTCCCCTTGTTACTGTGTCCAATCTCTGGAACATCCTGTCTTTGTCCACCTTGTCAATTCCCCTCAGTATTTTGTATGTCGTTATCATGTCCCCCCTATCTCTCCTGTCCTCCAGTGTCGTCAGGTTGATTTCCCTTAACCTCTCCTCGTAGGACATACCTCTTAGCTCTGGGACTAGTCTTGTTGCAAACCTTTGCACTTTCTCTAGTTTCTTTACGTGCTTGGCTAGGTGTGTGGTTCCAAACTGGTGCCGCATACTCCAATATGGGCCTAACGTTATACGGTGTACAGGGTCCTGAACGATTCCTTATTAAGATGTCGGAATGCTGTTCTGAGGTTTGCTAGGCGCCATATGCTGCAGCAGTTATTTGGTTGATGTGCGCTTCAGGAGATGTGCCTGGTGTTAACTCACCCCAAGATCTTTTTCCTTGAGTGAGGTTTGTAGTCTCTGACCCCCTAGACTGTTACTCCGTCTGCGGCCTTCTTTGCCCTTCCCCAATCTTCATGACTTTACACTTGGTGGGATTGAACTCCAGGAGCCAATTGCTGGACCAGGTCTGCAGCCTGTCCAGATCCCTTTGTAGTTCTGCCTGGTCTTCGATCGAGTGTATTCTTCTCATCAACTTCACGTCATCTGCAAACAGGGACACCTCAGAGTCTATTCCTTCGTCATGTCGTTCACAAATATCAGAAACAGCACTGGTCCTAGGACTGACCCCTGCGGGACCCCGCTGGTCACAGGTGCCCACTCTGACACCTCGCCACGTACCATGACTCGCTGCTGTCTTCCTGACAAGTATTCCCTGATCCATTGTAGTGCCTTCCCTGTTATCCCTGCTTGGTCCTCCAGTTTTTGCACCAATCTCTTGTGTGGAACTGTGTCAAACGCCTTCTTGCAGTCCAAGAAAATGCAATCCACCCACCCCTCTCTCTCTTGTCTTACTGCTGTCACCATGTCATAGAACTCCAGTAGGTTTGTGACACAGGATTTCCCGTCCCTGAAACCATGCTGGCTGCTGTTGATGAGATCATTCCTTTCTAGGTGTTCCACCACTCTTCTCCTGATAATCTTCTCCATGATTTGCATACTATACATGTCAGTGACACTGGTCTGTAGTTTAGTGCTTCATGTCTGTCTCCTTTTTTAAAGATTGGGACTACATTTGCTGTCTTCCATACCTCAGGCAATCTCCCTGTTTCGATAGATGTATTGAATATTGTTGTTAGGGGTACACATAGCGCCTCTGCTCCCTCTCTCAATACCCATGGGGAGATGTTATCTGGCCCCATTGCCTTTGAGGTATCTAGCTCACTCAGAAGCCTCTTCACTTCTTCCTCGGTTGTGTGCACTGTGTCCAGCACTTGGTGGTGTGCCCCACCTCTCCGTCTTTCTGGAGTCCCTTCTGTCTCCTCTGTGAACACTTCTTTGAATCTCTTGTTGAGTTCTTCACATACTTCACGGTCATTTCCTGTTGTCTCTCCTCCTTCCTTCCTTAGCCTGATTACCTGGTCCTTGACTGTTGTTTTCCTCCTGATGTGGCTGTACAACAGTTTCGGGTCAGATTTGGCTTTCGTTTGCTATGTCATTTTCATATTGTCTTTGGGCCTCCCTTCTTATCTGTGCATATTCGTTTCTGGCTCTACGACTGTTCTCCTTATTCTCCTGGGTCCTTTGCCTTCTATATTTCTTCAATTCCCTAGCACACTTGGTTTTTTGCCTCCCTGCACCTTTGGGTAAACCATGGGCTCATCCTGGCTTTTTCATTACTCCTGTTACCCTTGGGTACAAACCTCTCCTCAGCCTCCTTGCATTTTGTTGCTACATATTCCATCATCTCATTAACTGGCTTCCCTGCCAGTTCTCTGTTCCACTGAACCCCGTTCAGGTAGTTCCTCATTCCTGTGTAGTCCCCTTTCTTGTAGTTTGGCTTCATTCGTCCTGGCCTTCCTGCTTCTCCCTCCGCTTGTGTGTGTGTGTGTGTGTGTACTCACCTATTTGTACTCACCTATTTGTGGTTGCAGGGGTCGAGTCATAGCTCCTGGCCCCGCCTCTTCACTGATTGCTACTAGGTCCTCTCTCTCCCTGCTCCATGAGCTTTATCATACCTCGCCTTAAAACTATGTATGGTTCCCGCCTCCACTACTTCACTTTCTAGGCTATTCCACGGCTTGACTACTCTATGACTGAAGAAATACTTCCTAACATCCCTTTGATTCATCTGAGTCTTCAACTTCCAATTGTGACCTCTTGTGTCTGTGTCCCATCTCTGGAACATCCCGTCTTTGTCCACCTCGTCTATTCCGCGCAGTATTTTATATGTCGTTATCATGTCTCCCCTGACCCTCCTTGCCTCCAGTGTCGTAAGGCCGATTTCCCTCAACCTTTCTTCGTAGGACAATCCCCGTAGCTCTGGGACTAGTCTTGTTGCAAACCTTTGCACTTTCTCTAATTTCTTGACGTGCTTGACTAGGTGTGGATTCCAAACTGGTGCTGCATACTCCAGTATGGGCCTGACGTAAAAGGTATAGAGTCTTGAACGAATCCTTACTGAGGTATCGGAACGCTATCCGAAGGTTTGCCAGGCGCCCGTATGCTGCAGCAGTTATCTGATTGATGTGTGTGTGTATGTGTGTGTGTGTGTGTGAGTGTGTGTGTGTGTGTGTGTGTGTGTGTGTTTGTGTGTACTCACCTAGTTGTACTCACCTAGTTGAGGTTGCGGGGGTCGAGTCCGAGCTCCTGGCCCCGCCTCTTCACTGATCGCTACTAGGTCACTCTCCCTGGGCCGTGAGCTTTATCATACCTCTGCTTAAAGCTATGTATGGATCCTGCCTCCACTACATCGCTTCCCAAACTATTCCACTTACTGACTACTCTGTGGCTGAAGAAATACTTAGTAACATCCCTGTGATTCATCTGTGTCTTCAGCTTCCAACTGTGTCCCCTTGTTACTGTGTCCAATCTCTGGAACATCCTGTCTTTGTGTGTGTGTGTGTGTGTGTGTGTGTGTGTGTGTGTGTGTGTGTGTGTGTGTGTGTGTGTGTGTGTGTGTGTGTGTGTGTGTGTTGTGTTGGGGTGTGTATGTGTGGGTGTGTGTGTGTGGTGTGTGTGTGTGTGGTGTGTGTGTGTGTGGTGTGTGTGTGTGTGTGTGTGTGTGTGTGTGTGTGTGTGTGTGTGTGTGTGTGTGTGTGTGTGTGTGTGTGTGTGTACTCACCTATTTGTGGTTGCAGGGGTCGAGTCTTAGCTCCTGGCCCCGCCTCTTCACCGGTTGCTACGGGGCCCTCTCTCTCCCCGCTCCATGAGCTTTATCAAACCTCGTCTTAAAACTGTGTATGGTTCCTGCCTCCACTACGTCATTTTCTAGGCTATTCCACTGCCTTACAACTCTATGACTGAAGAAATACTTCCTAATATTTCTCTGACTCATTTGTGTCTTCAACTTCCAATTGTGGCCTCTTGTTTCTGTGTCCCCTCCCTGGAACATCCTGTCTTTGTCCACCTTGTCTATTCCACGCAGTATTTTATATGTCGTTATCATGTCTATCCTGACTCTCCTGTCCTCCAGTGTCGTCAGGCCGATTTCTCTTAATCTTTCTTCATAGGACATTCCCATTAGCTCTGGAACAAACCCTTTGTGGCAAACCTTTGTACTTTCCTCTAGTTTCTTGACGTCCCTTTACAAGTGCGGGTTCCAAACAGGTGCGCATACTCCAGTATGGGCCTGACATACACGGTGTACATGTCTTGAACGATTCCTTACTAAGGTATCGGAATGCTGTTCTCAGGTTTGCCAGGCCCCATATGCTGCAGCAGTTATCTGATTAAATGTGTGTTTTCCGGAGACATGCTCGGTTTTTATACTCACCCCAAGATCTTTCTCCTTGAGTGAGGTTTGCAGTCTTTGGCCACCTAGCCTATACTCTGTCTGTGGTCTTCTGTGCCCTTCCCCTATCTTCATGACTTGCATTTGGCAGGATTAAATTCGAGAAGCCATTTGCTGGACCAGGTGTCCAGTCTGTCCGGGTTTCCCTTTTTGAAGTCCTGCCTGGTCCTCATCAAAATTTAATTCTCCTCATTAACTTCACATCATCTGGAAACAGGGACACTTCTGAGTCAAACCCCTTCCATATGTCGTTCACATATACCAAAAATAGCACGGGTCCCAGGACCGACCCCTGTGGGCCCCCGCTCGTCACAGGTGCCCATGTGATACATCATTACGTACCATGACTCGTTGTTGCCTACCTGTCAGGTATTCTGTGATCCATTGCAGTGCCCTTCCTGTTATATGCCCTGATGCTCTAGCTTCTGCACTAATCCTTGTGAGGAACTGTGTCAAAGGCCTTTTTGCAGCCCCAAGAAGATGCAATAAAACCCACCCCCTCTCTCGTGTCTTACTTCTGTTTTTTATCATAAAACTCCAGAAGGTTTGTGACACAGATTTGCCTTCCGTGAATCCGTGCTGGTTGGCATTATACTGTGTGTGTGTGTGTGTGTACTCACCTAGTTGTACTCAACTAGTTGAGGTTGCGGGGGTCGAGTCCGAGCTCCTGGCCCCGCCTTCACTGATCGCTACTAGGTCACTCTCCCTGAGCCGTGAGCTTTATCATACCTCTGCTTAAAGCTATTTTTTGGATCCTGCCTCCACTACATCGTTTCCCCAAACTATTCCACTTACTGACTACTCTGTGGCTGAAGAAATACTTCCTAACATCCCTGTGATTCATCTGTGTCTTCAGCTTCCAACTGTGTCCCCTTGTTACTGTGCCCAATCTCTGGAACATCCTGTCTTTGTCCACCTTGTCAATTCCTCTCAGTATTTTGTATGTCGTTATCATGTCCCCCCTATCTCTCCTGTCCTCCAGTGTCGTCAGGTGTGTGTGTGTGTGTGTGTGTGTGTGTGTGAATGTGTGTGTGAACTAGAACCTTTGTTACAGTTACTCTCCTAGTTGCCTCCTGTATTGCATATAACATGCGTTAGTGAAGGATCACAAATAACAAAACGTATCGTAACCTAACCTAACCTAACCTAACGTATCGTAACCTAACCTAACCTAACCTAACGTATCGTAACCTAACCTAACCTAACCTAACCTAACGTATCGTAACCTAACCTAACGTAGATGGATCTACAACTTCCTGGCAAATAGAAAACATAGAGTAATAGTAAACAGAGTAAAGTCCCAGGCAGCCACGGTAAAAAGCTCTGTTCCACAAGGCACAGTACTCGCTCCCATTCTATTCCTCATCCTCATTTCTGACATAGACAGAGATGTCAGCCATAGCTCCGTGTCTGCCTTTGCAGATGACACCCGGATGACCATGGCAGTGACCTCCATCGAAGACACCGCAGGACTCCAAGTGGACATCAGCCGAATCTTCGAATGGGCCACTCAAGACAATATGAAGTTCAACGAGGAGAAATTTCAACTACTCAGATATGGGAAACTCGAAGAAATTAAAAATGTGACAGAGTATACAACAAATTCTAACCATACAATAGAGCGGAAAAGTAATGTGAAGGACCTGGAAATGATAATGTCAGAGGATCTCGTCTTCAAAGACGACAACAATGTATCTACCTCATCTACTAGGAAAATGATAGGATGGATAATGAGAACCTTCAAAACTAGGGACTCCAAGCCCATGATGATTCTCTTCAAATAGCTTGTGCTCTCTAGGCTGGAATACTGCTGTACGCTAATGGCAACCTTCAAGGCTGGCGACATTTGTAAACCTGGAGAGTGTACACAGAACTTTCACGGCACACATAAGTACGATAAGGCACCTAAACTACTGGAAACGGCTGAACGTCCTTGATCTGTGTTCCCTGGAATGCAGGCGAGAGAGGTACATGATAATATACACTTGGAAGGTCCTGGAGGGATTGGTACCAAACCTGCACACGAAAATCACTCCTTATGAAAGCAAAAGACTTGGCAGGAGATGCAACATTCCCCCGATGAAATGCAGGGATGCCACGAGTACACTGAGAGACAACACAGTAAGTGTCCGGGGCCCAAGACTGTTCAACTGCCTCCCAGCATACATAAGGGGGATTACCAATAGACCCATGGCTGTCTTCAAGAAGGCACTGGGCAGGCACCTAAAGTCAGTACCTGACCATCCGGGCTGTGGTTCGTACGTCAGCTTGCGTGCGGCCAGCAGTAACAGCCTGGTTGATCAAACCCTGATCCACCATGAGGCCTGGTCTCAAACCGGGCCGCGGGGGAGTTGGCCTCCGAAACCTTCTCCAGGTAACTCCAGATAAACCTAACCTAACCTAACCTAACGTATCATAACCTAACCTAACCTAACCTAACCTATTGTAACCTAACCTAACCTAACCTAACGCATCGTAACCTAACCTAACCTAACCTAACGTATCGTAACCTAACCTAACCTAACCTAACGTATCATAACCTAACCTAGCCTAACCTAACGTATTGTAACCTAACCTAACCTAACCTAACGTATCGTAACCTAACCTAGCCTAACCTAACGTATTGTAACCTAACCTAACGTATCGTAATCTAACCTAACCTAACCTAACCTAACGTATCGTAACCTAACCTAACGTATCGTAACCTACTCTAACGTATCGTAAGCTAACCTAACCTAACCTAACGTATCGTAACCTAACCTAACCTAACGTATCATAATTTAACCTAACTTCTTAATCAGCATACTGAAGAACAGTAATAGCCTAGCGTTTGATCGCATCAGTTAACTAATACAAGTCATTGCAATATAATGTTCAGATAATACACACATTTCATCATTTGATGGGAACAACTTGAATCTCATTGCAAATTCGTCATCTTTTTCAGAATATTTCAATAAACAACCGTACGTCTTAGTGAAAGAAATTTCTGGTTCATGAAATTCTTCATTATCTGAAATAATTCATGAATAAAGTTTTGTATGATCCAAGATTCTCAGGCTTTGGTGGCACACTGTTAGCTCTCAAATTGTCATTGGATTGGATGAATATTTTAAATAGAAAACTGGACTCCCGAGAGAATTCAGTAACTCAAGAAATCAGTGAGTGTAGCATCAAGCACCGACGAAATGAATGAGACACATGTGTTGCAGTAAGACATTAGTTTTTTTTTCATCTCACCTATCCTATACAGTAAACAATGAGAAGCAATATCTACTGTTTTTAGCCAGTTGCTTATATTAAACTGAATCTATATAGAGATCTATTTAGATGAATATTTCGTTGTTATTTAGATAACATACATTTAATAATAAGACATTTTAATACCCGCAGAACTTTCCTTGACACTAAATAAATTTATCCACAATAAATTCCCCCTCCCCCCCGAAAAAAAAAAATAAACCTCATTTACTAAAAAATATTTTCATTTCACAACAAGAAAAATATTTATTTATGATTTAGAAATGAGTAAGAGGTCCCAGCAAATTCGTTCGTTTGAACATTCTTACCAAGAATGAGGCAGGGAGACAGGAGACGGTTATTGCCCCAGGAATAATAGTGCTAGGTGGCAGCAAGATGGAGTATTATAGGAATAGAATACAGTCAGCCCTCAAGCACTCGTAGTAGAGTGATTACCTAGCGAACTTAACAATTAGTAACACGACAATTATAAAAAATTCGGTCAGACTTTGGGACGATATCAGAGTCTTTACATTCTGAATATAGATGTACCTGGCAATAGTTTTAAAAATTTTCCATGAAAATTAAGAAAGTTGGTCTATGACAGACTCCCTTACAACTAAAGAAAGATATGCATAGGTTATCCAAGGGCAGACATCCAAATTTTATCTTTCCAATCAGATTCTTTGGGCAGACGGTGGTCTAACCCAATATGGCAAGAAGACAGACCCTAATTCCTTAGAGAGGACATTAGCACTTAACATAATCCAGAGCATTAGTAAATGCATCCAGATTTAGGTTGTGCACAATAGCCTCAATTAGAAATTAATGATGACTGAAAAAATCACAACTTTCATTATATAATTAATGTTTATTATGTTTTATAATTGCCGATTATAAAATATAAAAGACTTTACATTCTGAAAGAATGTAAAGTCTTTTACATCGCCCTGAAGTCTGACTGAATTTTTTATAATTGTCTTGTTAATAATGGGTAAGCTGGACAGATAATCCCTCCTTACCTGTGCTTATGGGCTGACTATCTTCTGTTCCTAAAATACTCAATCTTGCTGGTACCTGGCACTGATATGTTTGGGCTATAAGTGTCTACTACATCTCTACGTCATTCTTAACAAGAATGATCGACCAAATGAATCTGTTGGGACATTCTATTCATTTCTGAAACATTGCAAGCTCCTGATGATGTGTTAAATTACAACACGTAAGGCCTAAAGCTGACATTTAACTCCCCACGTGGTTGTCTTGTATATATATATATATATATATATATATATATATATTATATATATATATATATATATATATATATATATAAATATATATATTTATTATATATATATATATATATATATATATATACATATATATATATGTATATATATATATATATATATATATATATATATATATATATATATATAATATATATATATATATATATATATATATTATATATATATATATATATATATATATATATTTATATATATATATATATATATATATATATATATATATATATATGTGTGTGTGTGTGTGTGTGTGTGTGTGTGCAGGACAAGCCACGGAGGGTGGAAATCTTTAGTTCAAGTATTTTCACACTTCTCAGTGCGTCATCAGGAACTGTGCAATGTTGCAGGGGAGCAACCAAAGCAAGGAGAGAGGCCTCAGAGTAGCGTCGGGTTCACTGGCCACGGTTACCCTTAGACTGGGTTAGTGGTATGTGCCAACCCCACCCAACCATCATCCCCCCACTACCCATATGGGGTAGGAGGGTTTCTGACATGTCAAGTAGGGAATTATAAGATATAAAAGCCAAGCCCCAAGCTTTTCCTAATCGTTTACAACAGGTCATATAGTTTGCAAAAATAAGTTTCTCATTAGATATTGTAGACATGGATAGTTTGACCTTTTCAAATAATGAAACGAAAGAATACAATGTGCTCTTTGTCCGTTTAAATGTCCTGCTCTGAGGTGCTGGAATGTTCTACCGATGTACTCAGAAGTATCTCTTCCTACATATTGTCTACTATTTTCTCAGTGGCTGTTAATATGCCCTATATGGGGA
Source organism: Cherax quadricarinatus (assembly GCF_026875155.1). Classification (NCBI taxonomy): domain Eukaryota; kingdom Metazoa; phylum Arthropoda; class Malacostraca; order Decapoda; family Parastacidae; genus Cherax; species Cherax quadricarinatus. The sequence continues at coordinate 13,659,113 of NC_069399.1, read as the reverse complement.
CTTCTATGCCTACCCGATAATATTTCTATGCATATTCCTAGGCATAGAATATATTTCTATGCATATTCCTAGGCATATTCCTAGGCATAGAATATATTTCTATACATATTCCTAGGCACAGAAGTCCCCATATAGGGCATATTAACAGCCACTGAGAAAATAGTAGACAATATGTAGGAAGAGATACTTCTGAGTACATCGGTAGAACATTCCAGCACCTCAGAGCAGGACATTTAAACGGACAAAGAGCACATTGTATTCTTTCGTTTCATTATTTGAAAAGGTCACACAGAATAATAGCTATCCATGTCTACAATATCTAACGAGAAACTTATTTTCTCAAACTATGTGACCTGTTATAAACGATTAGGAAAAGCTTGAGGCTGGCTTTTCATATCTAATAATTTCACACTTGACATCTCAGAAACTTTCCTACCCCATATGGGGAGTAGGGAGATGTTGGTAGGGTGAGGTTGGCACCGACCACTAACCCAGTCTAAGGGTAACCATGGCCAGTGACACCTACAATACTCTGAGACTTCTCTCCCTGCTTTGGTTGCTCCCTTGCAACATTGCACAGCTCTTGATGATACACTGAGAAGTATTATAGTACTTGAGCTAAAGATTTCCATTTCCCCGTGGCGTGTCCTGAATAGTTAAAATCGCCCGTCTGCGATTGTTTGCATATATATATATTATATATATATATATATATATATATATATATATATATATATAATATATATATATATATATATATATATATATATATATATATATATATATATATATATATATATATATATAAGTAGTCAAAAAAGCGGCTGGGGGCCCCTTCAAAGGATGCCGCCTTTTCACACCTATGTGCTAATGACCTTGACCCTATGATAATGACCCTTCCGGGCACGTGTCCCCTTTTCACACCTAGGTGTTACTTCCGGTTTTGACCATGACCTCGCCCTCGAGACTACCTCACCCTTGACCCCCCCCCAACCAGTACCCCCGCCCCACGACCCCCCCCCCTTCGCGACCCCCGCCCCGCGCGCCCGCGCGCCCGCCGCGCGCCCGCCCGCGCGCCCGCCCGCGCGCCCGCCCCGCGCGCCCTTCGCGAGCCCCGCCCGCGCCTTCTGCTGCGCCTTCTGCAGCGTCGTCCGGATCGCCCCCGCGCCTCGAATTTTTTTCCGATTTTTTTCGAATTTTTTTTGAATTTCATTTTCTTATGCTCTCCATCTCCTCGGATCAAGGTTTTTGGATTCCCCCCTATGGGGTTTTTCGAAATTCTCCATCTCCTCAGATCAAATTTTTTGGGTACCCCTCCCACTTTCACCCCCCAACCCCAAAAATTTCTCGACAATACAATTTTTTGGATCCCCCCTATGGGGTTTTCGAAATTCCTCGGATCAAATTTTTGAGGTTCCCCCTCTCACTTTCACCCCAAATTTTCTCGACAATACCATGACTCCATCTCCTCGGATCAAGTTTTTTGGATCCCCCCTATGGGGTTTTCGAAATTCTCCATCTCCTTGGATCAAATTTTTGGATTACCCCTCCCACTTTCACCCCAAATTTTCTCGACAATACCATGACTCCATCTCCTCAGATCAAATTTTTAAGGTTCCCCCTCCCACTTTCACC
>NC_069399.1:13638258-13656978 GCF_026875155.1 Cherax quadricarinatus | reverse complement strand
TTTTTTTTATGCAAAAGTGGTTAATAAGCGTGTATGCCCCCTTGAGAAAGAGGAAGCAGGGAAGAGAGAGATATTGGGAGATGTTAAGTGAATGTATAGGGGCCTTTGAAAAGTGAGAGAGAAATTTTTGGTAGGGGACCTGAATGCTAAAGTAGGAGAAATTTTTTAAGGGGGGGTAGGAAAAGTTTGGGGTGCCGGGTGTAAATGAAAGGGGAGCCCTTTGTTTTGAACTTGTATAGAAGGGTTTAGTTATAGGAAATACATATTTTAAGAAAAAGAGGATAAATAAGTTACACGTATGGAGGGCAAATAAGTATTTTGTTGGATTATGTTTTAGTAGAAAAAGATGTTGAGTAGATTTCAGGATGTACATGTTTATGGGGGGCCCACAGAAAATTCAGATCACTTTCAGTTGTAGCTAACTGAGAGTAAAAGGTAGATGGGATAAAGGAGAATAGAAGATCAGGGAAAGAGAGGTGAATTTTAAACTAAAAGAGGAGGCTTTTGGGTAAGAATAAACAGTTTTGGGAGGTAGATGGGCTAAGAGAGCATAGGCAAGGGGGGCAAAGAGGAAGGGGTAGGTTTAAAAATGAGGTAGAGTGTTCAGCAAAAGTTTTGGTTACGGGAAAAGGGGGGTGCGGAGGGAAGAGAGCGATTGGTGGAAAGAGATGTAAAAGATAGAAAGGGGGAAAAAGTTACATATAAAGTTTTTACAAAAAAAGTGATGCAAGGAGGGAAGAGTATATGGAGAAAAAAGAGAAAGTTAAGAGAGTGGTGAAGCAAAATTTAAAAAAAGAGCAAATAGAGGTGGGTGAGCTGTTATCAAAAAATTTTTGTTTAAAAAAAGAAAAAAATTTTGGAGTGAGTTAACAATTAAGGAAGCCTAAGAACAAATGGATTTGTCAGTTAAAAATAGGAGGGAGGTTATTTAAAAGGAGGTTAGAGGGATTTGGGGAAAAGGAGGGAATATTTTTTAGGGAAATTTTTAAATGTTGAGAAGATAGGGAAGCTTGAAAATTTTGTGTATAGGCAAGGGGAAAACTCTTGAGGAGTGAGGAAGAGCCATTTTGAGGTGAGGGGAAATTCGTGAGGCAGAGGGAAAATGAAAGGGGGAAGGCACCGGGATTGTGGGTAAAAAAAGAAATGTTTAAAAGCAGTTTGGGGGTAAGTTTTGGAGTGGTTGGTGCAATTATTTTAAAAAATGTATGGAAGAGGGAAAATACCTAGGGATTTTGGGGAAAAAGCTGCTATTCCTTTTATAAAGGGAAAGGGGGTAAAAAAGAGTGCAAAAATTTTAGGGGGGTAAATTGTTGGTGTTACCGGTAAAGGATGGTAGAGTTATAATTGAAAGAATTTGATAAACGGAGAATGGATAGCAGATGAACAAGGGGGCTTTAGGAAGGTAGGGGGTGTGTGACCAGGTGTTTACATGAAACAATAAATGAACATATTTAGATAAGGTAAAGAGGTCTTTGTGGCATTTATGGATTTGGAAAAGGCGTATGACAGGGTGGATGGGGGGGGAATGTGGCAGATGTGCAAAATGATGGTGTGGAGGGAGGTTACTGAAAGCAGGAAGAGTTTTTACGAGGAAGTGAGGCTCAAGTTAGATATGTAGAAAAGGGGGAAAATTTTTTTCCCGGGAAAAAGGAGGCCTTAGACAAGGATGTGTGATTTTCCACCGGGTTTTTTAAATTTTAATTTATAGATTTTTTTTGGTAAAAAGAAGTAAATGCGAGGGTCTTGGAAAGAGGCGTGGATTTTAAAAGATAAAGAATCAAAACACAGGGGGGGTTGTCCCCCACCCGCTCTTTGCTGATGACACGTGCTCTTGGGAGTTTCCCTGAAGAGAAGTGCAGAGATTGGGGGAAATGAATTTGGTAGGGGGTGAAAAAGAAAAAAATTTTAAAGGTTTAAAATACGGAAATGAAAAGGTTTTGGGGAGGATAACAAAAAGATTAGGTGATAAAAGATTAAAATTATCGGTTTGGAGGGAGAGAGAAAGGAGGAGGGAACGTATTTCGATTTTGGGAGTGGACTGTCAGCGGATGGGTCTTTTGAAAGATGGGGGGTGAATCTTTAAATTGATGGGGGAAAAGAGTGAGGGGTTTGGCACTTGGGAGTCTGGGAGACGGGAAATTTTTGCCCTTGGGGGGAAAAGGGGGGAATGTTTAGAGTATAGTTTTCCCAAACGCTCCTTATAGGGTGTGAAGCAGGGTGATGAATTTTTGGCAGCGGGGAAGGCTGGAGGCAGGGAGATGTCTTTGTTGAGGGAAAATGGGGGTGTAAAATAAAAATGCAGGAATTCGTATTTTGGAAAGTTAGGAGGAGGGGGGGATTACCAAAACTGTTTTTTCCCAGAGGGTGGGGAAAAGGGGTTGTTGAGGGTTTTGGGGGACATGAAGAAGAAGGGGAGCGAAACAGAATAATTTCCCAAGAGTGTATCGTTGAAAGGGGGAAGGAAGGGGGGGTGGGGGTCGGCCTGGGAAAGGGGGTTGGAGGGAGGGGGTAAAGGGGGGTTTTGTGTGCGGGGGGTTTGGGGACTTCCAGCGGCTTTTCCCGTGAGCGTTTTTTTAAATAGGAGGGGAATTGGAGACAAATGGTTTTTAAAACTTAAACGTGGCTGTTGGAGGGGTGAGAAAAAGTAACATTTATGAAGGGATTAAAGGAAAAAACCGGCGGGCCCGGACTTGATTCCTGGAGAGGGGAAGTAAAGTCCCTTTGCATCTAAAGGAGGGGTGAAAAATTTTGTTTTGGAGTTTAAAAACTGAAAGTGTAAAGCACCCTTTTTTTGGGAAAGGGACAGGGGGGGGAAAGGAATGATGTAAAAAGTTTTTCTTTTGGGGCCACCCTGCCTTGGGGGGGTAGGGGCCTGTTTGATAATAAAAAAAATAATAAATATATATATATATTAAAAATTTTTATATTATATAAAAAAATTTATATAATATTTAATTTTATCTAAATATATAATATGTATGAAATGTAACCATTCTAAAAAAAATTTGAGAAATTCCACTCACTTTTGTGACTTTCCATTTAAAAGGAACTGTAAAAATTTATAAGAACAATAGGAAGGCACAAAAGGGATGAGCCCCACACCTCAAAGCCCACCTAAACAACACCCCCCTCTTTGAAACCGGGTGTTACCCCTCCCCAAAGGCATTAACTCTTTTTGGGGGCAAAGGGGCCAAAAATTTTTAAAAAATTCAAAAGGGAACCCCCTATGTGGTTTGAGTAACTCAATTTAAGGCCCAATGAGCCCATTAAAAGGGATTCGATGGTTATTTTTTCAAGAATTGCTAGTTTTTGGAAAACCCAAATTTATTATGGGTGCCCTTTAAAAGGGGGGTTTAAAAAATTTGGGGGGTGTTGAAAACTTGAAAAGGGGTTAAAAAACAGCAAAAAATTTTTTTTTTAATTTAATTATGAAAAAAGGACAATATAAAAAACAAAAAGGGAAAACTTGTACCCAAAAACTTTTTTTGGGTTTATTAAAAAAATTTTAAAAAGGGAAACCAAATTGCTTAAAAATGACACATTGCAAAGGGATAAAATTTTAAAAGTCCCATTTCCAAATTTTCCCAGAAAAAAACAGTCATTGTATATTACTAATTGTTTAGAATTAAAGGGGTTTATGAAGAAATTTTTTATCCTTCTTTTAAATGTTTACATTTACTTAGCATATAAAGCAAAAAAAATTGACAAATGTGGTTTTAATTGTTCTTGTTCAACAGGAAATTCCTCAAATCCAATCCTTTTCTTTTTCTTGCCCTACTTTTAAATTTTTCTTCCTCATCATCACTTGAAAACCCTCTGCACCCATTTGGAAAGTATTCATAAACCATTTTTCAAAAACCAGAAATTTCTGGGTCATCTATTTTCCATTTTCTGAGTCACTTTCCCCCAAAAAACGGGACATTTGACTTGGTTTTTGGAGGGCTCACCAAAAAACCAATTTCTCATTTTTGGGAAATGACAAAAAAAAAACGTTCTTTTACACCCCTGACCACTACAAAATTCATTAACAATAAAATATTTTTTATAAATATTTTTTTAAATAAAATTAAAAAAATGCCCAAAAAGGGCCAGCAAAATTTTTTTGGGGTCTCTTTTTTTTGCACTATTTTTTTTGGGCGTTAACTCATATTATCCCTTCCCCCAACGGCCTTTATTTTAAAAATATATAAAAATATGCCCAAGCTATTCATTTATGCCCTAAAAACATAAAAAAATCAGTACTTATGACCATTGTAGGGATAAAACCCAAAGGGTATTTGAGTCTCACTAGTTAAAAAAAAATGTTACTCCCCCGGCGACGCCAAGCCAGAATTTTTTTACATTTGGTCTCTAAACCAAAAGGGGAAGCGAGAACCCGGACAGCACCATTTTGCTGAAGCAAATCGGGGAAGGCTTGTGTTTGGGTCGGGAAATTTAAAGAAGGGGAAATTTCTAGATGCCGGCACGAGTAGTATACACGCGCAGAAAATAAACTTTGTTTCGGGGAACCCCAAATTTTTTTGGGGTCTGCCCATAAAGGGTTTAAGGTTTTATACTTTTTCCAAATTTATCAAAAAATTTTTTCCCCAAAAAATTTTTTTTTAAATTTTAAATGAATCCCAATTTTGGGCCATAAACCCAAAATGCAATTTTCCCTAAAAATTTTCAAAATTTTTTTTTCTTTTAAAATTTATGATTCTTTTATTTTCCTGTAAACCCAAAGGAACTGTTTGGGAATACAACTTTCTCCCCCTTTTTTAAAAAAAATTGGGAGGGTTTAAAAATTTCTCTTGCAGGGTTTTAAAAACAGGAATTGGGAACTTGTCCCTTCTAAAGCTCTTTCTCTCTCTCTCTCTCTCAAATATATTTATATATATAATTTTATATATTTTATTTATTTATATATATATATATATTTATATATATATATATTTATATTTATATTATTTTTATATAATATATATATATTTATAATATATAAAAAATTTATATATAAAAATTTTAAAATATTATTTTTTTTTTTGGTCATCAAGGAAGTCACGGGGGGCCTCTCCAGCGACCCTAAATTTTGGTTCCTGGACGACGGTACCCTGGTGGCAAAACCCGGGAGTTTTCTCCTGGAGGACATCAGAAAAAAATTTAAAAAACATTGGGAAAAGCCTGGGCCTTTTTTTAAAACCCCCCCCAAAATGTGAAATATTTTTTCCCCAAATTCAAAAACAGTTGTACGGGAATATTTTTCCCTTTTTTACCAGGGAGAAAACGAGCCATTGACCCCGCCAATAGCACTCCCCTTCGGTGCCCCTTTTTGGGCCCCAATGCCACGATCGGGTCCTGGGAAAAAAAAAGTTAAAGACCTCCGGACGATGGAAAGCAGGATGAAAGACATTGACACACACGATGCCTTCTCCCTACTCACCAGGTCCCTGTAAACCCGCCAAAACCCTTACCAAATTTTCTGAAAATGCCCCCCAGCCTTCAGCAGCCCCCAAAAATAAAGGAATTTTGACTTTTCCCCTGAAGGCCATGCTAAAAGAGTGTATTGAATCTTTTCCCTTGCGAGGGCAGGGGTTTGAAAAGCCTCATTTCCCCGGTCAGGCTTGGAGGGCTGGAGTACGCGGGATCCTCCCAGATTGCTTACCAGTTTTCCCTTTTCCCCTCTTCCTTGCATCAAACGAGTTGATAAGACAAATTCTTCCTGACCCCCTCAGTGACCCCAGCAGGAATGGGAAGACCCTCTAGGGTCAGTGCCATCACCGAATGGGGGGCCCTTTTGTGCTCCAGCCCCAAAAACCCGTGCAGCACTGGCTCACAAACGTAAAGGGCGGGAACCCAATTGCTGAAAAGGTGCCTTGCCAAAAATGGCCCCAGGGCTTTCAACATCAGATTAGGGAAAATTGCCCGTCTCCAGGCTGTGAGTTTCACCTCCTTCCCACCCGGGGGCCCCTTTCCCCCAAAAAAGTTTTTTCCCTTTCGGCAATTTGGGGAAAGCCCACTCGACCCCAAGACCCTTTCCCTTTGCAGTGGCTTGCGCCCTTTTGCCCCCAAATTTAAAACAGAAATATATGTGTATTTGGGGGGCGAAGTGAAGCAGACCAATACCCGGGCTACAAAGGGCCCTTTAACCCGTTTTCCCAAAAACCCAAAGGGCTGGCCCTGCAAAAACACAATGAGGTCAACGAAAACTTTTAAAAGGGAACCCCTTTCTACAGCTTTGGGTGCCCCCGGGCCCAGAGGGAGCCACGATCCTTGCCCGCAAACCAAAAACCCACAACCCAGCAAAAACCCCCCCGACGGGGTCACCATCTATCCCCTTTGGGAAAAATGGCAACCTTAGCATTGGGGCTTTAAACCTGTGGTCCCCCACGGGTGACACCCCATATCCCTCACCCGTGTGGGGGGGACCGGGAGGAGGGTGCGACCAAGGGAGGGGTAAAAAGATCAGCAAGTACAGGGCCCTTTAGCCAAAAGTATCAATTTTTTTCCCAGTGGGGGTCGGAGACCCCTTTGGGGTCATGGGGGGAAAAAATGCCCCACGTTTTTTCCCTTTAAAAAATTGGTTTTTTCCAGACTCATCGACACCACCAGGGACCCAAAAGGGGAGCCACTTTCCCTGTTCCAAAACGCCCCCAGCGTCGCCATCCCGAGGGGGAAAAGCTTGCTGCATACTTGGCTCACGTCCCGCCCCGGAGGAGCCCGGAGGAAATTCTCATCTTTGATTTCATTGTGCCATTTTTATTCACTGTTTATGTTTTTTTCTGTAAATGTATTTTGTTTATTAAAAAATGTTCACATTTTTTTTAGAAAAATTTAGGGGGGGGAGGGAAAAAAAATATTCAAAAAGCTCCGGGGAAACCTTGAGTTTTTTGAGGGGAGTTTATTTCTTCTCTGAGGATGAGGGGCCCCTTTCCCCGCTATAAGGTGGTACTTCCCCATTTAAAAAAAAAAAAAAAAACAAAAAATATATATTAAATATATATATATATAATATTAATTTACAAATTTTCTCTACGTCCACCCGCAGGACTCGAACCTGCTATGGGATCAGAGTCCACAGTACTTTACCCGGGCCCCAGACCCACGATAAGTATGGGGGCTAACCGAAGTAAAACGATGTTACCCCAAAACTGAATACACATAAAAAAATGGGTGTAAAAACCCCGTTAAAAAATTTGGGAAAAATCATTCTGGGAAAATAACGAAAAAAAAAAAAATTTAATTGTATTTTTTTGTATTAAAAAAGTATTTTTAAAAATTATTCCCAAAACCCTATTTAGGGTTTGGGTTTTTGGTAATTTAAATTCGCTTGTTATAAAAGGGTTTAGGGAAGTTTTTTAAAAAATTTCCCTTTTGACAAAATTATTAAAGGGTTTTCATTTTTAAAATAAATGAAAAATTTTATCTTTAAAAGAGTAAGAAAAAATTTTTGAAAAAGGGTTTTGGGTTTTAAATAAGTTTTAGGGTTTAAAAGAAACCCCTTTTTTTACATATTGACCCCGACATGTAAACTATATCTAAACCCATCTATTATGAACCAATTTTAAATTTTTCCGAATCGGAAGTTATAAAGGGGTTTGTGTCATTTCCCGCACGTTTTGCTGGAGGTTACCCCTGGGGAATTCGACCTCAGCACCCCAAAAGGGGAATGGTAAAAACCCGTTCTCGGTGGGATTTTTGCATCCCTTCTTTTCACCGAGGTTTTAAAAACCTTCGTCAACAAATGGGGGGGCTGGGCGAATTCCCCAAAGAAGTTAAAAACCCTTTTTTTTTTCCGGAGCCCCACTGTGTGCATTTGGGGGGGGAAAAAGAAGGATGGGGGAAAACAAAAACCCCCGCGGTTGGGAAAAAACCTTCGCCCTCTCCCTGGGGCCCAAAACGGGATTAAAAAACATTCCCCTAGAAGCTGCCCCGTTTACTCCAGCCCCCACCAACTGGGCTTTGGGGTCCCTTAAGGCAGTGAAACTGCAGCTCATGCGGCAAAAGGGCCCCCCAAAACAGGGACCTACCCCGAAGGCCAAAGGGTTTTAGTCAAACTTTATTTTAGAAATGTCTTTATTATGGGTTTAAAAAAGATGGGGTCTTGGGCCGCGGTTCGGGAATTTGCTTCCCGGGGTCTTTTTTTCCCCTTTAAACTCAGCGGCTACGCAAACCCTAATTCTTTTGTTTGGAGAAAAAAGAAAATTTAATTTATCAAAAATGGTTCCCGGGAGGGTGACCCCCTAGCTCCGCTTCTCTTCTGCTTGGCAGTAAAGGGGAAATTAAAATTCCCCGCCTACGCAGCGAGCTCAACAAACTGGTACCCCGGATTTATGGCACTTTTGGCCCGGTACTAAAAAAAGGGCCCCGGTTTGGGGGCCTACAACTGGTTTAAAAAAGCCCGAGAAGGGAAAACCTTTGGGGCTCATCCTCAATCCCCCCCAAGTGTGAAAACAAAACACAGCGAACCGGAAAAAATCAATGCTGTGCGAAAATCCTCCCGAAGTCTCACTTAAACCCCTCCGTCCAAAAAAGTACCCTCCTGGGAGCACGTGGGGGCCCCCCAGGCCATCGACACAGGGCCCCCCAAAGGCAAATTTTAAAAAGACCTGGGTGAAATTTGGAAGGGGAAATAAGCAATCTTGATGCCCATGATGCCTTTTATCTCCTAAAAAGGGGGCCTTTCTATTCCCAAAACTCACTTACTTCCCTTTAGGTGTTGGGAACCCCCTTTTTTCAACCCAAAAAAACCCCCCGAATATGAAACCCACCTGAGGGCCCCCCCTTAAGAAGGGGAAATTAAACCCGTTTACTTGAGGATCAGAAATGGGGGTCCCGGCAAAACCCCCCAGGGGGGGGGGGCGACTGGGGTTTTATGGGGTGCGCCCAAAACAAAAGATGTTGCTTTCCCGCTTTTTTTGTCTTGTGTTTTTGGGTTCCAGTGCATTAGGGCAAGAAGATTGTTCCCGAAACCCCCCCTTTAGAGCGGGGGTAGGAGTCAAGACCCCCCGGGGTTTTCTGGGAAACAGCCGAATTTTGGGGGGACCCCCTTTCAGTTTTCCCCCAATTTGACCCAAACCCCCCCTCCCAAAGAACACAAAAAAGGGCCCACTGGGACAAAAACCCATCAAAGGGAAAAAAAACGCCAACACATTGCTCCCAATTTCCTCAGGAAAAGGAAAAAAGCTAGTTCCCCCCTGGCAGTTTAAGGCACCACCTCAGGAGATTTCCCGGTTTTGCTTTCCCCAATTCCCTCCCCTTTGGGGACTTTTACCCCTAGAACCCCCAGGGGGCCCTTTGGATTGGTGTTGCCCCTTCGCCTACCGCCCCCATCCTCACCGAACATATTTTTTTTCCCGGGAGGGGACAGCTGATAAATTTGGACTTTTAATTTTGGGCCCCCGTGTGTCACACAGCAGAAGGGGGAAATAGCCAGAAAATGAAAGGGGGTCAATGACATCATAAAAAAAAAGCCTCGCCACGCCCGTTTGGGCCCCGCTCAACGGGAAACCCCCAAATGGGAGAGGTCTGACAGAAGGGGCAAAAGCCCCTTGATGGAGCCACAAACACCTTGGAAGCATGGAAAACAGATTGCCCCGGGGCTTACACATGTGCCGCCACATTGGCAGACACCTAAATTTCCCCTAAATCTGTAGTGGGGAAGGGGGTTGGGGGCCTTTCCCGCCAAAAGGGCGACCCCGAAGTCCCAAAAAAATGAAGACCCCTTCCCCCCCCTTCTATAACTTCATCCCAATGGTCCCGGGGACCCCTGGGAAACATGGGACAAAGTTTTTGCTCTAAAGTTCCCCAAAGAGCTGGGTGAAAAACCTCATCATAGAAACCCCAAAGGGCCACAGGGCGACCCGCTTCCCCTTTCAGAGACTCAGTGTTGCAATCCAGAGAAGGGGAAAAGCCGCAGCATTCTTTGGGGACGCGGCCCACCCCCGGGGAGATGGGACGAAAATATTCCCCAGATGTTTCCTGAGTCACCTTGTTGTTTTTTTCCCTTTTATCGTATTTTTTTTGAATGTTTTTTTCAATGTAAATTTTTTCCTTTTTAAAAAATATACATAAAATATAGGGGGGGGGGTAGGGGGAAAATTCTCAAACAGCTTCGGGGAAGAACCTTTTAGGGGTTTCCCTGAAGCAAGTTTTTTTTTCTTTTCTTGGGAATTTAAAGGGGCCCCTATTACGTTCTTTTGAGGGGTTTCCTCCCTAAATATATATAAAATTTATTATATTTTTTTTATATATAATTTATATATATATTTTATATTTTTTTATATATATATATTTAAATATAATAAAAATATTTATTAAATTTATATATTAATATATATATTTATTTTAAAATTTTTATATATATATATATATATATATAAAAATTTTTAATTTATATATATTTACATAATATATATTTATAATATATATATATATATAAAATTTTATTTATTATATATAAAATAAAATTTTAAATATAATATATATACATAAAATATAAAAATAATAACTTAAAATAATTAAAATAAATTTATATATATATATATATATTTTAAAATTTTAAATATATTATAATAATTTTTATTATATAAATATAAATATATATATATATATATATATATATATTTTATATAAAAAATATATTATCCGTCCCGGTAAATTTTTTTTTAAAATTTATGAACATGTATACATAAACATATTATTAAAAATTATAGATCTCCTCCATCTCCTCTGAAACTGGAAGCGAGCCCGGTATGTAACAAGCATTTCCGCTCAGAATAACCAAGCTGAGGCTCTGAAACATGAAAGTGGCTGCCATTGGGTCCCTGGTGGTGTCACTGATTCTGGAACTCAGTTCTTCACAGAAACATGTGACTTTTTTTCCCATATTCCCAAGGTCTCCGATCCTCCTGGGACAAATTGGTACTGATGGCCTATACCTCTGTACCTGCTGATCTTGTAGTCCTCCCTTTGTTCTGCAGCACCTTCTTACCGAACACTGTGGTAGGTATCAGCCAGCATCGACACGCAGGTATAATCCCATGCTAAAAGCTTGTCATTTTTCCAAGGATAAATGATGATCCCATTATGTAGGTTTGCGGATGTGTGAGATTTGTTGGATGGTAGGGAACGGGGCTCTCTCTTGGCTGGGCATCCAGCTGTGGCAAGTCTCCTCTTTATGATGTCGTTGACTTCACTGTGCCTTGAGTGACAGCCCTTGGTTTTAGAGCAATTTAGGCTATGTAGACCATATGGATCAGCTTCGGCATCGCCGCAAATACATGTATATTCCGTGTGAATTGGAGCAGCAAGGCGAAGAGTCACTGTAACATGGAGGGTCTGTGGGTCGAGGTGGGTTCCCATTGCCGAAATGGAAACTGTTTTGAGGAAGTTCTCAGAGTTATGTGCGCTCACAGCTTGCAGACGGGCAGTCTTCCTGATGGATGTTGCAGCCCTGAGCACGTTGGCATGCACCATTTCAGCAATGGGGCCATCTCAACTCGACTATTTGTAGGCCAGTGCTGCACTAGGTTTTTCTGCTGGAGCAGCGAGTCTCCCACTCTGTAATGGCACGGGTGTAATTAGGATTCTGTATTCCTGCTCTCACCACGTATTTGTTTTATTAACTGGTCTGTTTCTGTGGAAGAAGATAAGAAAGCTGGTAGGGAATTCTTGAAGGATTTGCGTACTACCAGCCCCTCCAAGCTTGACTGGAAGTGAGGTTTGCATCCACTGTCCATCTTCAAGGGAAAGATTCACTACACTCTCTAGCATGGTCTTTAGAAGAGAATCATCTTCGTTAAGTTTTGGACTGCTCAAGGTTGGAGAGCATCTCAAGAAGTAGGTACGTTTTGGAAAGGACAGACACCTGGTTAGTGTGTAGAAGGCATCATTCTGCCCTTCATCGTCCTGAGGTCTGAGATTTTTTTCCCAGAAGCAAATCAATAGCACCCGAAAAGTGCACCAAGGAGAGTGCTATTGTTGGATCGATGGTACGTGGTCCTTGTAAAGCAGCACTAATATCCTCAGTTATTTGTCGATTAGTAGAATATTTTTTCGCATTTAGTGAGGTTTAAAGATAGGCCCAGTGTTTCACCGATCTTCTTTATTTTTCCGATATTTTCTATGAGAGATTATGTAGAGGCAGCCAGGTACCATCATCCAAGAGCCAAATATTGAGTTCACTGGACAGTGTTTCTCTGACGTCACTGATGACCAGGCAGAAAAGAAAAGGGCTTGATGGTAACCCTGTTGTACACCCTAGTACGATTCAATTTCAATGGTCCCCAAACAATAGTTTAGAAGTCCCACTATAACACTACTGTATGAAAGGATAGAAGGGAGGTGTCTAGGAACTGCTTGGAGAGCAGCCTCACTTCTGACTAAGTTGCATGCGTTGGCAGAGTCTAATCTGATCATGGCTTTTTCATCTGACATGTTGTTGATGTATGCTTGAGCTTCACATCTTTGTTGAACACCAAAACCGATTTGTGTTCATTTCAGCATTGCAGCAACCTTTTGACTCACCTTTCTTCACTACAGCCTTGGTAGACAAGGCACAAACTTCAGTGGGCCTGACGACTCCGTTCGTTTTCCTGAGCACATAGTAATGCACCAAAGAAAAGTGGCCTAATGGCCTCCGAGACACCACCAACCAGGCTCACATTGGTGAGCCTGGTGAGCCCGGTTTGTGAGTTCAGACAGCAACCTCTCTGAAACATCACCAAGTGCTGGAGTGAGCATTTGTTTTAAATGTTCTGGCCTTAAACCTTTGCAACTCCCTGCCGAGCCCTATGGAAATAATATGGCGACTTTTCTTATAAAAATTACTAAAAATAAAGAGATAAAGCCGTTTCAAGCTTGGATGTTTGAATATGCAGAAGAAGATTGACAGTGACACACTCCATTCACTATGTTTCTTTAGTACAAACCTCAAACGAAACAAAAAGAACTATGATTCCATAGAAAAAGAAGCATTAGCTCTGGTTCTGGTTGTGGAGCACTTTGTTTACCTGGGCTTCAAGTAATTTTATTAATATATTCAGCAGTGATAACCTGTTGACGTATATTAATAGCAAAAGGAATGGGATCTTCACCAACAGCTGTTCAATATTCATATATCCCCATAAAGGGTTCCTTAATGTGCTGACGGAAGCTTTGTTTCAGCCTTAAGTTCATTTAACATATTCATCCCCAGGAAGTTTTGCTTGTAAATAAAGTACAATAAGATGGGACCATAATTTTCTTGTCATTTTTAGAGTGTCTATAATTGATATGTAGTTTGGTATTGATTCAATATTTCGGCATATTCTCAAAAATTGCAAATATGGTTTGCTGTGGCTCTCTAGGTTGTAGCAAATGTATACTCGTCTTGGCTGTCCTGATGCAGCTCAGATGCTGGAGAGTCTTCCGAGTGGGCAGATTCGACTTGAGCTGTTGTTACCATCACCTGTACATCTACATCTGTTGGTGGTGAAGGCACTATAGAATGAGCAGTCCCAACTTGAGCTATATCCAGCACCCACTGGTACTTCTCAACAGACTAGTTTCTTCTCTTCATCATATAGGCTTCATGCAGTTGTGAGCCTTAATGGGTTCCTACTTCTGAAATTGTGTGACTAAGGTACATAGCACATCAAGAATGCTAGGAAAGCACTATTCTTCACATAATAAACTGCTAATACGCTCCTCACATCATGCCACATGGAGAAGACACGGGCCAGGATCCTAACCTACCTCTTCCCTCACATCAACCATAACACGTCTTTGAAGCACGAGGCGTGAGGAATTTATCAGTAAATAAACTCTCAAATTAATGAATTGATAAAAAAAAATGGTTATAACCCAATGAAGAAATAGGACAGTGTACGGATAATGGAACTGTTAAATGTCATGCCTGGTTAATATTACTGTGTTCATTATTATTATTATCATTATTTATTTTCTGATCATTATTATTAGTAGTATTAGGATATTATCAAATGTCATTACTATTATTATATGGTAAATCTAAAATATTTAATGTACAGGAAACGGATTTTCATTGTTTCGTTGTATGAGTGGTACTTGATTACTGCAGGATAAAAAGTACAATTATGACAAAAGTATGTTACCATGTGATGCTAGATCAGGTGGTGTGCCAGTTGTTGTCCCAGTAGTGTACCAGGTGGCTTGCCAGGTGGTATACTAAGTGGTGTGCCAGGTCGTGTGCCAGGTCGTGTGCCCGATGCTAGATACCTCTTTAGAGCAAACGCAGCAAAGGTTGCCATACTCTTGTATGGCAGCCGATGCTCTCTGGGGGTCTCAATTGACCGCTCTTACGGCTAATGTGACACTTGACTGACGTAAGTGACTTGCTTCGATCCCCTCCAGTGAATTCAGTGTATAATCGAATGTACCTGGATACTCTGTCTCTGTTCTCTCTTGGCTCTCATGGTGTTCTGGTGATCGTGATAGTGGATTATTCGTGTTGTACTCTAATCTATACTGACACCAGATATAAGGATACCTGGAATATTCCTGGAGGGTGTTCTGGCAGGAGTTTTTTTTTTTTTTTTTTTTTTTTTTTTTTTTTTTTTTTTTTTTTGTAAAATTCTGCAAAAGAACTTCAAAAAAAAAAAAAATAAAAGAATGCATTTCGATAATTTTAAATATTACTAGACTTAACCAACCACAATATCCAGCCTCTGAATTAGCATTTTTTTAAACACACTCTCCGTCTCTCACCGAGTCAGGGTGACCACAAAAAAATAAGAAACATTTTCACCATCACTCACTCAATCACTATCTAGTCAGAGGGCGCCGATACAACAGTTCAATACTGCTGTGTATCTCCACCGCTCCTTCAGAGTGCGGGCACTGTACTTCCCACCTCGAGGATCCAAGTCCGGCTAACAGGTTCCCCTAAATCCCTTCATAAAAATTACGTCGATATACTCAACTTATAAAAAATCACCTGCCTAAACTAACATGCTATCTAACATGCTCACACAAGCTTGCTAGATGTCTCGCTATCCCGCCCTCTCTATACTAGAGATTTATACGCCTTCAAAGCCAGCCCAGTTTGTTCCAGCCTTTCTAAAAGTCTGAACCACATCAACAAACCCTTTCAGTCGTCTAGATAATACTTTTATTAATAACCTTGCACCTTCGAATCTCTATATCTCGAATTCTCTGCATAATATTCAAACCACACATTGCCCTCTGACACGAGATCTCCTTTTTGTAACATTAACAACCCATGCTTCCCACCAATATAAAAGCATTATTCTCTCATATTTTCCAATTTTTTGTTACCATGGATAAGGTTCTTTGTCTCCATATATGCCTTAATGCACCACTCACCTTTTCCCCATCCATCGTCAACTCCATGGTTCGCCTTGTTTTTCATAAACCATCTGCTGAAAAGTGCTTTTCCATTCTCCTTCCCCTCAATCTGAACCCGTTTGCATTATCTAAATTTTTTATTCCCTTATTCCCTTGTTTTTCCCCTACATTCATATTACATTTTTTCCCCCGTTTTGCCCGCCAACCTCGCAACTTCCCCTCAAAATTCCCAAAAGCATAGTGTTATCCCAAGAGTTGCCACATTGTTTTAATTTTTAATGTGTCGGTCTCTGAACTTTCATCTACATTTCCCGTAGGGAAATGAATTCTTGGGACTTACTTCCACATGGACAAAAGTGACACCACCAAAGACTGTGCACCTCTCCTGATACGGTATAAAGCCCTTCCGCTTTATGCTGTATTCTATTTAAGCTGATGGGTGACCCCCTCATTCTCCCGCTCTTACGATTTCTTTGTAGGACTGATGAAGGCCCTGTGTGGCGAACCGTTTCCCAATAAAGATACCCCAAAGTTGACATGTGTCTAATTTTTTCAAATGTCGGTTCCTGAATATTTATTACAGTGCTGTGGGTTAACAACCGGCCCGGACATGTACCTTCAGGTGGGCTGGGACCAGAAAAATAAGGGCGTTCATTGTCGTTTCAAAATTTGGGCAGTGGCTCTGACTTCGGTTTTTCGTGAAATTTTTTTTTTTTCCAGCCCAGGGCCCCAAAGACATTGCCAATTGCCCTTAAGCCATTCCGTTTAGGAGTCATCAGAAGAAAAAAATTGTGCAAAACCCCTTTTTGATAAATTTTTTTTCCTTCAATGTCACACCCCTCCCCGAGAAACTCCCATTACAACCATATCCCCTTTTCCTTAAAAACTCATTATCTCATATTTCACCAGTTCTCTTTTTCCTTCCCCCTTTTTCCCATTTATATCCACAAACTTTTTATGAATACTGTAAAACCTTTTAAATATTTTCCCCCGATCGGAAAAAAATGAAAAACTTGGGGGTAATGAAGGCTCAGTAAACATAAAAATAAAATTGCACAAAAAATAATTGTGTAATAAGCGAGGTAAATTGGGAAAATTATATTTTTTCAAACAATTAATTTTTAGTTTCTTAATAAAATAAAAAATCAAATTTGTAGAAACCGCTTCATAAGTTGGCAATAATGCAAAACGGGTAAGGATTCCAGCAGCTGGCACTGTGAGTGTCAGCTTTGATTCGGGAGCCAGCACGACAACCGCACTTTCCATTGTCTACACCATCATCATGTAACTTTAGGCCTAGTGTCCTGTCTCGCTACCAGTCACTATGCAACACAATTTTTGTTCCTGGCAAATAAGTGTTATTTTCCATCTCATTTTATTGCAAAACAATAGAAAATGCCCATTATTCCTGAAAACACTGGGTAGAGTGAAATAAATCTTATATTTCTTAATAGAAAAACTGAATTGCTATTAAATGCTGAGAAGTTTCAATTAACCCGGATTAAAAAATAAAAGAGTGTTAGCAACTTGTCTTTTTCAATTTAAATTCTAATGACCTCTTCAAAATAACGAATTGTATGTGTCAAGAAGAATTTATGCATAATTTAAAAGCGCTACAGGAGAGTGCTAAGCAATAGCCTATTGAACAAAGGACAATTGGTTCCAACCTATGCAGAAATTATGTTTCCCGATCAAGATTTTATTATACTTTGATAAGAATAGGCAGCTAACCTCACTTCCCAACCTCAGAGTTTAGTGACTGCCGAGGATATAAAAGTAACCTGTTGAACGGATAGATCCTTCTATTTCTTACTCAGCATCATTACTTATCTAATCAAAATATTTTACTCAAGAAATTAACATAACAAGACGAAGTAGTTCATGAAACTTAGTTATCCTGAGTAGTCGTAAAGAGATGGATGAAAAAATAGGTATAACGTTCAGCAGGAAACAGGACAAGTATTTCTGATGCGGGTCTTAGTCATATGATGACCGAGGCCTTCCGCTGGCTTACCAGTACACCCCTTAAAAAATTATGGTTATGATTATAATCATTTCATTACCTGAATATGGATGAAACATCCAAATATATAACACTATGTAACACAATTTTTGCTCCTGGCAAGAAAGTGTTATTTTCGAACTTCTTTTATTGCTAAACAAAAGAAAATGTACAGTATTCCTCTTAAAAATTGATTTTGTGGCTTATAGTATAATTTTTTTACCAAAAATGGCTGAATTTCAATATTTTTTTGCTAGTTTTGGATGTAAAACAAAAACATATAGTAAAATAAATAAAATTTATGACTTTACGAATTTAAGATTTGTGAGATTGTTGTGCTGAGGTGTATTTTGGGTGTCTCCCACGCAAGTGTTACGTGTTTAAGGTGTCTTTTGGGTCGTCCATACAAATGTCAAGATGACTTCTATGTCGTCAATGCAAGTGTTAAGGTGTCTGCTGGTTTGTCCACACAGGTGTTAAGGTGTCTGCTGGGTCGTCCACACAGGTGTTAAGGTGTCTGCTGGGACGTCGTCACAGGTGTTAAGGTGTCTGCTGGGTGGTCCACACTGGTGTTAAAATGTCTGCTGGGTAGTTCACACAGGTGTTAAGGTGTCTGCTGGGTCGTCCACACAGGTGCTGAGGTCAGTGGTCACGTGTGGTCAAACCTGCCTAAGCTCTTGGGAGTTAGCGTGGGCTGTTACCAAGCACCATGGTTTGTTGTAATGTTTTAGAATCTCAGGTTCAAGTGTTGAAGAAGGAGATTCTACTTCTTCAGGAGGAAAATAGGAGGCTGAAGCTTCGCATAGATGAGTTTGGGAGTAAGCAGGAGAAGGAATTAGCTGGTAAGGAGGAAATGGTCACCAGAAGTGATAGCAGCAGCCGCTTTAAGTGGCAAGTGGTTCACAGTTCAGTAAGAAGGAAGATGAGGAGAGTTAATAGACAATATGTGAAGGTAGGAAATCGATTCTATGTTCTCCAAGACGAGTGTACTTCAGTGGTTAGTGTGGTTAAAGGTACCACTGATTACCCTGCTAATCAAGGTAAGAATATTTTAATAGTAGGAGATTTTCAGGTAAGATATATGGACCGTGCATTTTGTAACACAGACAGAAAGGTCAGACAGAGAGTGTGCCTTCCTGGAGCTGGTGTTGGTGACATAGTCAGCAGGTTGGATAATATTATGGCAGGTAATGGGAACAAGCCCATTATCTGTCTTAGTGCTGGAGATAATGTCATTGGGAAGGGCAGGAGAGAGAAGCT
Organism: Cherax quadricarinatus; assembly: GCF_026875155.1. Classification (NCBI taxonomy): domain Eukaryota; kingdom Metazoa; phylum Arthropoda; class Malacostraca; order Decapoda; family Parastacidae; genus Cherax; species Cherax quadricarinatus. The sequence continues at coordinate 13,638,413 of NC_069399.1, read as the reverse complement.
GCTGGATAAATACAGGTCAGCCATAGAAGTAGGTAGGTCTAAGGGAGGGATCCTAGTCATATGCAGCATCTTGCCTAGAAAGGGAGAGGGCAATGAATGGATGTCTAGGGTAATTGGTATAAACTTCTGGCTAGACAGGTACTTCAGGGAACTTG